>CM052539.1:132128055-132144455 GCA_028533065.1 Trachops cirrhosus | reverse complement strand
CAGAGGGGAGATGGGAGGGGATAATGGGGAGAAAGGGTGAAGGGTTTTCAGGAACAACTATAAAGGACACATGGACTAAACCAGGAAGGGGAGGAATCAGGGGAGGGAGGTGGGGATGGCTGGGGTTGTTGGGGAGAGGAGGAGGGAAAATGTAGACAACTGTATTTGAACAATAAAATAAAAAAATGAAAACAACAAAAACAACAAAAATTTTCTTGTGAAGTAATTTGATAATACTGAGTACAGCCTTAAGATATAAGAAGAGACCTAATGTTTCCTAGGACAAATGTTACCACACTTGAGTTAAAGGTATAATTCTTAAAAATGCTGGTACTTTCCCAACATTTTCCATTAGACAGGCACGTAGCCATTGAACCAAGTTTCATCACGGCCTTAATTTACATCATTAGGTTTCATGATCAATAACTAGTCTTTCTTGATATGCAAATAATATTTGTTTTCCCAGAACAATAATATTTAATTTCTTTTTTATTCCACTCTAACCTCTATTCTCAATTCCTTGTAATCAACTCTTAGTAGATGAAGGGCATAGGTGCTGAGACATATATTTAGATGCTGGCATTTTTCATCAGGCCTTGGTATTTCAGCTGTTTCCCCTCACAAAGAATCAATCTCCCAAGAAGGGAGAGGAGAAACAGCTCCATGGAGTATTCATGTAACACTAGACACCAAGGACAGTTGAGAAAAACTGATGCTCATAAACTATGGAATATATAGTTCACATTTAAAAAGAAGAGTCCTCAATAAGCTGCTGGGAAGAAAATGAATTACCTATTAGCAATTCAAAAAGAGCTTCCTATTATAGAAATCTTTATATGTAGGTTAATTGCCTGCCAAGATTTCCTTTTAAATCAAAGTCAAAGCAGGCAAGATCAATGCCACACAATGAAATGCCATTATTTTTTAGTTCCTCAAATGCTGCATAGAGCTTTTGTACTGATTTTATTCCACTGGGGAACTATAAGTTCATATTTATTTATTTATTTGTTTGTTTGTTTATTTAATTTTAGCCCTCAAAAGTTGATAATAGAGTGAGAAAAGAAAATTCATTAGATTTCCCATGTTTAAAAATGTGAGAATAAATGATTTTGTCAACATTTTTGTTTTAACTGAACTATAACAAGTAGCTTTGAACTGCTGAAAACTAAGAAAAAATGAGCCCGGAGCCTCGGTTTTCCTGTGATCCTTAATAAGGATGGCATATTGTAAACAGGGCCATGGCAGTGTCATCTCTTTGTCCCTCTCCCTTCTGTTTCTCTTTAGAATTTGGAATAAAGCACACTTTTCCCCTTCTCTTTCTTGGCCATTTTCCAGAAAGAAATATATTTTAGTCTTTTAAGCTATAGCAAATCTAGGTAAGAAATGTAGCCATGGCAGTTGTCGTGCCCCTTTTGAAATTCATGGACTCAGTTAACTCAGGTCTCACTTCGCTTTCATACTAATCACTTTCTCTCCTTCTCTTGACAAGTTCCATTAAATGAATTGCCAGGATAGATGATTGGGAAGGTCACTGAACTATCCCTTTAGCGGTGAGTACCACTGGTTTGTGATTTACGATGTGAATGCTTAGTAGCCAGTCTTCTTTAAAGGATTTGACAATACACCAAAGTAATAGTTTCTGCCATATCTATTTAGCTAGTTTTTTATTTCAATAACTATTGGTGTAGTTTGGAGGTAAGTTCACTTTCTCATAACAGATGGGGTAGGTATGTTATATGCAGTGTATCAAACATCCATTTTAAAACAAGCCATTGAGAGCTATCAACTAATGCCAAAAATATTGGTAAGTTAGCTTAAAATTTATTTATATTCCAGAGATATAAAAGATATCTTATACTTTTATTATTTTGGCTTTAAAGTTAATACTATTTCTATAACTGATGACCAGTTTGAATGTTTTATTCTTCTGTTTTGCCACATTGTGTCTTCTAAATTAAAAATTCTATTTTTTTGAATTCAATGTACAATTAGAAAACACAATAATCAAAACTGTTTTCTAAAATTTTATGTCTCAAATACACAGGAAAAACAAATATAGTATATATATCAAACCAAATATAAATAGCAATAAATGCTATATATAACTAGCCATTCATATGGTAGATGTTTACTGTCTAGAATAAAAAGCAATTATATCAAAATTGGAAAAAATCTAAGAAATTAAGAGAAAGAATGCATAAATCTGAGAAAATTCAATTAGTCATTGAACAGAGAAGATTTTTTAAATTATTGTGTCATGAGATAAATAAGAATTTATCATTAAACAATTAAGTTATATTTTATTTTTTTTATTTCTCAATTATAGTTGACATACAATATTATACTAGATTCAGGTGCACAGCGGAATGGTTAGACAGTTCTGTCACTTACAAAGTGCTGTCCCCCGGCACCCACCCGGCACCACAGAGTTATTATATTATTGACTATATTCCCTATGCTCTACTTTACCTCCCTGTAATTATTTTGGAACTGCCAATCTGTACTTTTTAATTTCTTCACCTTTTTTACCCTTCCCCCCTTCTGGAAACCTTCAAAATGTTCTCTGTACTTATATGTTTGTTTCTTTTTTTTTTGGTTTGTTTTTTAGATTCCACATGCAAGTGAAATTGTATGGTATTTGTCTTAAGTTTGATTTTAACTACATTCTTTTAATGCTTACTTGCCTGATCACTTTTAGTAAGTCACAGATGATATTAAGAATTAAATCTTACATTAAGATGTGTTTATATTTAGGTTATGGGAAGTTAAGTGCACACAATTATTTTTAATTATTTATGGACATATTCATGATTACATGCAAGGAAACACTATGAATCTGTCAAATTCAGAGTAAGATGGTCTCGTTATGTCCTACTTGAGAAGGCATGAGGCTCAGTGCTTACTTAGGAAACAGTCCTCTACAGGGCAGTTCCGTATCTCCTCTTGCTGTCTTACACAGGGACAGTGAAACAGAAACCGCTGTACGACATGTCACTGACACGATATTTTCTTTCTGATGATGCTGAAAGATTTACAATAACTTTCTGAAAATTAAGGTTAGCCACTGTGAAATAAAAGGTGCCACAAAATCGTGCTTGCCTCTAGTATATTCAGAAAGATTTATCCAAAATATCACTGAGAACAATTTTTACTCTTTAGGACTTTGACTATTTGTGTTTCTTAAATTTTGGAACTTGAAGATGGGTTAGAATTAGGAAGAGAAAGAAACACAGTGCTTACTTTCTCAATATTAGATGGTTTCAGTCACTTCAAAGCTTTCTGTATACATCTAATCCTGAATCCTATGTTGTCTTACATGCAAGTGTTTTCCCAAATGTTTAGAAGTTGCTTTTTTTAGGGCTGCAAATTCAAGAAGTTTCTGACCATGGCTCCTGGAGCTGAAGAGTACAGGGAATGGTATGTTGGTGAAGATAAACTCTTATTAAACAAGATTTTTTTAAGTTGGTATCATCACTGTAATATTACACTGCTGAAAAAAATATCTCCATGCTTTCATGGGCGATCTTTCAACAGGACCAGCTAATCCGAAAGGCGACATACAGCTTGCTGGACAAATATGTGGAACCTGAGACTCTACTGCAATAATCATTTGTGAAACTGTAACTTTTTGTGAAGTGCCCTGTGCTGGATGCTAGACTTCTGTAAAAGAAAGAAGTTTCCTTGGTCCTTGTGAATCTGTTGCTGCTTGGCAGATCACGGAGTAAGTGAAAATGACTTAATTGGAAGACTCACTCTCAGGAGGGAAAAGTCAAAACAGGTATAAAAATATTCTAGTAAAGAAACAGAAGTGAATGGACAGAGCTCCCAGAAATACAAAATATCAAGTGGTGCAGATGAGTCAGCTGCCATGACACAGATTTATAGAAAGCAACTCAAGGGCTCTTTACAAATAAACATTAAATCATCCCTTTGTAAAAACATTAAACAGGGCATGATATTGAATCCACTGTGAATTTCTTGATATTGAATCCACTTGTGACAGTCTTTGGAAAATAATTCAAGCTTGAGGAGTTTTCTTTATATGGGTTCTTAATATATTGAAAAGTAAATCCTAGTATCAAACTTCCTGAATGCCATAACATTACAGTAGTAGACTTTACCCAAGGTTGTTTTTCACCTGAACCACCCCAGGATGTTTTGCTTAGAAATAAATACAGCTCATCAGAATGTGTGATTTACACTAAAAAAAAAAATCCATGAAAAAACTACTGCGTATATCAGTTTACATAGAATTCTAGAGTCTTTTGTTCACCTACTGATTCATTTATCCCATGATTTCTATTTTTATATAAAAACCACTGAATATATAATGCATATTTTTAAAATGGTAAACAGAAAGGAAAATAAAATTAATCTCATAGACTAGTAGTATTGAGGTTGCTCCATTCATGAATGAAAGAATGGATAACAAATGTTATGGCAAAAATCTCACTAACTTGAAATCATGGAGGTCTTACTATCAACCAAAATACTAGGTCCATAATGAGTTCTCCATTAGACCTGTATTATTTGTAAGTTATGCCAGGTGTGAGGCAACAGGAGCCAACCGAGCGACTGACAGCATTCAAGCATTGTAGAGACATAACATGGATCAAAATGCAGACACAGGAGAGGGCGGCCCAATCAGAAATGGGGAGCAATACTTCCAAATAAGTACTTTCTGTACTAAGATAAGAGATGAGAGTCATGCGACAGAGAATTTTGAAGCCTGACAAAGGGCTTTGGACTTAAATCTGCAGTGCGGCATAGTATGCACACCTTACAGAGTATGAAAGGTGCTTTGGGATGTGAAAATTAATATAAACCTGTTTTTCTTTATTGTGTATCCAAAAAGACAAGAAAAATAAGCTTCACTCTTTCTGCTCAGGTTTACACCAACTCCTTCAGCCAGTGCATGTCCGAGTGGCCACTTGTCATACATGAAAACACACAAGTTTTTGAGAAAAGCAGTGTAGTCATTTGCAATGTAGATGAGGTGACAAATGGAGCTCTTCTCTGTCTATTTGCTTTCAGCATGTTGTGAACTATTTTATAGTGTAGATGTACCCAGGGAAGGAAACTTGAGGTTCTTCCATTTTGTTTTAACTAAGTTAGATTTCATAACATGGGCAAGTGCATGAAAAGATCCTTGCAAAGAAACCAGAGAATGATGATGATGCAAATGATGCAAGTGTAAGTAAACCAGGACATGACAATGGAAACAACAGTGACTAACTGTTACTACTACTATCTGAGGTCATCCTTAGTCACAGTATTGAGTGAAAACAATGGCTATCTAAAAATCAAAAAGGATTGTGTTCATGCTGCTATTTAAAATATTTTGGAGTGCATACAAAAAAGGGAGAAAGATAAAGGAAAGGATGGAAGGAAAGAAAGAAAGAAGCAAAGAAGGAAAGGAGGGCAGGAGGGAGGAAAGAAGGGAGGGAGGAAGATATGTAGAAATCCAGAACTAGAATTATAAAACTGGGATTTATGGACACATAAGATAATATTTATAAGTAGTGGCAATAAGAGATAATTTAGAGAAAGACTATCCTCAAGAAAAAAGAAGCTCCAAACCCAGGTGTCACTCCAATAATTAGAAACCAGGAAAAGGAGAAGAATATTAGAAGGAGACTAAAAGAGAGGAACTGATGAGGTAGGAGAACTGGCTGTGCCTGCTATCTTGGAAGCCGAGATAAATATATATTTCATAGAGTGAACATCTGTCAAGCGATGCTAAGAAGCAAGAACAGATAAAAGAAAGTAGGCTGTGATTTTTGACAACATGTACATAGCTGATGCTCTTAGTAACAGTCTCCATGGAGCACTTGGTGTGGGTGCCTAACTGAATATGATGAGGGGAGACTGCAGTGAGGAAAGGGCAAGGGATGCATAACTCTTAAGAAATTTTAAGGGCAGGATAGAGGGAGATGTCATTCTACAATGAAATTTTTTTAGGTAGAGGATCCAAGAGCATTAAAAGAATGATGTATTAGGTCCTGGCTGGTGTAGCTCAGTGGATTGAGCACAGGCTGGGAACCAAAGGGCTGCTGGCTTGATTCCCAGTCAGGGCACATGCCTGGGTTGTGGGCCAGGTCCCCTATGGGGGCTTCAGGAGAGGCAACCACATATTGATGTTTCTATACCTCTCTTCCTCCCTCCCTTCTCAATCTCTAAAATAAATAAATTCTAAAAAAAAGATGTATTAGAAAGAGATATTAATGATAGTGGAAAGGAAAATGACAGCAGAAAACATATTCTCATTGATTGGTCAAGAGCTACTAGCAACTAACTTCTGATGAAAACGGTGGTGCTTCTGTACTAAAAATGAAGGCAGACAATATGAATAAATTATGGATACAGTTTAGTAATCTATGTGGATATAGGTTGGTAAATTTGGCAATGGGAAGATGAACTTAATTACTACTGACTAGTTTTCATTTTTCAGCAAAGTAGAAGAGTACATATACTGGTGTGCACACGCCTGGGGACCTGGTGGAGGGGACATGTTGAAGAAAGGTGTTGGAGGCCTGAAGAGAGAGAGAGAGGAGAGGGTGAGTGGGGGAAATCAAGCCCAAGAGGAAAATGCAGTACTACTGGTGGCCAATTTTTTCAGTATATATTTGCCCTACTTACAAAGTAGTACTTTTGGTTTTGGTATGTTCAGGGAATGGATGCTAGGGTGATAGCCGGACAGCTGTGTTGTGAAGACCTGAAATAGACATGTTCAAAGATGGAGAAGGAGGAAGAATGCTTTAACAATATCCTTAAAGCACTGCTTTAACAATGCAGCATAGTTTTTAATGGATGATTAAAAATAGCACCCACGGACCTGAACATAAGTCATCTGTTGGTTTTCACACAGGACCAGCTTCTCTTGTACACATTATTGTTATTTTTTAAGTTACAGTCGAATTTCTTTTTCAGTATAATAAATAGTGCAAACCATGACAGGTTCAATGGATGGTGGCTCCTAGTCCAATTATAAAGTGAGGAACAACATATTTTTGGCCATATACTAACAGAAAGATATGTCATTATAGCCATGAAATACAAGTGAGAATCACTAAGAATTATTGTACTTGTTTTTTTTTATACTTAGCTATCATATTTGCAAATAGGTGCATTGGTTTGGATTTGAACAAAGTTGTTATAACAAGATGAGATATAAATTATTATTAAAATAAGCCTGTGGTTGATGAAGGCAAATTAACAAGTACTATTTTTCCCCCTTAACCTGTATCTAAATTTTTAAGAATCCTCAATTGGTATGGCCAGATATTGGGTTGGCTAAAGTGTTCACTATTTTTTTTCCATAAAATAAAAAACACATTTTTCATTTCATGAATAACTTTATTGATTTGGCTAGTTTGAGTATGTTGGTTCTTCCACCTGGGATGATGTTGATTGTTCTCAATTAATGTCTTGATTTGATTACTATCAACTTCAACTGGTCTACCTGACCATGGAGCATTATCCATAAAGAAATCTCCAGCACAAAACTTTGCAAACTTTTGATATGTTCAATCAGTCACAGTATCTTCTCCATACACTGAACAAATCTTTTTTTTTTTTTTTGTATTTCAGTTGTGTTTTTACCTTGCTTGAAGTAACAAAGCATAATACACCAAAAATGATGTGTATTTTCTTCCATCTTTTATATTAAAATGGCTACAAAAAAATTCACCAATTTTGATTTTTTTAAATGCATGGTGATATGCCAGCTGTTACCATACAATCTAACAAAAACTTTTCAAATGACGTTAAAGACAACTAAGCACTACTAGAGCCACCCTATGGAAAAAAAAAAACAAATGAAGGAAGGTGTGTTACATCCTATTTTAAGGTTAAAATCACTACAAAGCAGTCAAGATAACTGAGCTGGAATCCCAGGTTTCTTTTGTTCAGGACTCTCCCTGAACTGGGAAAAAGAAGTGTAGCCAAAGAAAGGGATCCAATTGCCAGTTATCACTCAAGGACTTGATCCTGAGAAAGTATCGGGGAAGCAATCTCAGGATGAACATCCAGACCACCTGGCACAGCCCTGCCAATAATCAAAATGGGTAATCTTCATCTGCCCCTCACTATTTTGCCTTAACTGGCTGGACAAACATATTTTCTTAGAGAAAACATTTTGTGTATCAGTGTTTTACTGGAAGAATAAAGCTTGAAGAACAAGTGAATTTAATAAGAAATAGTTACCAGTTTTGGAGTGAATGGTATATGCCACAAAACTGCTCCTGTAAACTTCTCTTGACAGTACTCCAAGGGAAAGACATTGAAGTAGAAATGATAGGAATGAAGCTTTAGGCATTTGATTATTTGAATGGGTTTTAACTCTAGGAAGAACAATATTCTGAAAGTGGGTGGCATTGTTTTATAAGAGACAATAACACTTCTGGTTATTAAGTGCAAAAATACAATTCTATAGCATGCCTAAATAAAAGATTTCATATGAAACCTCAAATCCTAGGACACTCAAATCCTAGGACACATTACACTACCCAATTAATATTTTCATGTGGATTTGCCCTCAGGCAATAAAGGGGCCTTTGTGATTCACAAACACAGACAGTATATCATCAAACAAAATAATGAAACAGCCTAAGCAAATATTTAAAATTATTTTAAAAAGAGTTAGAACTGAAAGACACATTAGAGATCACTTGGCCCAGACGTCTCGTTTTACAAGCAAGAAAATTGAGACGGAAAAATTAAATGACTTGCTCAAGGTCACAAATCATGAGCAGCTGTCAGCATCAGGCCTGACCTAGTCAAATTGAAAGGCTCTTCCTTTCCCTTTGAAACATAAGCTGCTTCACTCTTCCAAATGGACTGTTTCTCTTTCCCACCCGTTCAGTGCCACCTATCACAAGTCACTTGAGACCTTTCTTCTCTATCCAGGAATCCTCAAGTTACTGCCATGTTGGGCCTGTCTTCCGAACTTGTCCCATATATCATTTGGTCATAGGCAGAATAAATACAGGGTACGTGTTTTTAATGTCATTGAGCCTACCTGGTAGAGGAAATTGGAAATTGAGAAATGCTGGTATAGTTTTATAGAAGTCACTATAGTTTTTCTACTTTGAGGAGTACATGAGTGCTGGGGAAAATGAATTTCCAAAATCATTTTCTGAAGAAACACTCTTTTTTGAAAAATGTATTTTATTGATTATGCTATGACAGTTGTCCCAGATTTCTCCCTTTGCCCTTCTCTAACCAGTACACCCATTCCCTATAGCAATTGCCCCCACCCCTTAATTCATATCTATGGGTCATGCATATAAGTTCTTGGTTACTCCATTTCCTGTACTATTGTTAACATCCCTGGATCTATTTTCAATCTACAAATTTGTACTTATTAATCTCTGCAGTTTTCCCTCCATTCTTCCTCTTCCCCCTCCCAGCTAAAAACCCTCCAAATGCTCTTCATATCTATGATTCTGTTCCTGTTGTGCTTGTTTGCTTAGTTTGTTTTTTAGATTCATTGGTTGATAGTTGTGAATTTGTTGCCATATTAGTGTTCATAGTTTTGATCTTCTTTTTCTTAAATAAGTCTCTTTAACATTTCATGTAATAATGGTTTGGTGGTGATGAACCCCTTTACTTACACCTTGCCTGGGAAGCACTTTATCTGCCCTTCAATTCCCAATGACAGCTTTGCTGGATAGAAAAATCTAGGTTGTAGATCTTTGCTTTTCATCACTTTGAATACCTCATGCCAGTCCCTTTTAGCCTGTAAAGTTTCTTTTGAGAAATCAGCTGACAGTCTTACAAGAACTTCTCTGTAAGTAACTGATTGGTTTTCTCTTGCTGCTTTTAAGATTCTCTCTTTATCTTTAACCTTTGGCATTTTAACTATGATGTGTCCTGGCATGGGCTTCTTTGGGTCCAACTTGTTTGGGACTCTGTGTTTCCTAGACTTGTATATCTATCTCCTTCACCAAATTAAGGAAGTTTTCTTTCATTATTTTTTCAAATAAGTTTTCAGTTTCTTGCTCTTCCTTTTCTCCTTCTGGCCCCTCTATGATTCAGATGTTGGCACATTTGGAGATGCTCCAGAGGCTTCTTATACTATCCTCATTGTTCTGAATTTATTTTTCTTCTTGCTATTCTGATTGAATCCTTTTTTCTTCCTTATGTTCCAAATAGTTGATTTGATTCTTGGCTTCATCCCCTCCACTCTTGTTTGCCTGTAGATTTTTCTTTATTCCACTTAATGTAAACTTCATCTCTGTCTGGGCTTTTTTAATGATGTACCTGTACCCAATGAGTTATTTGAGCATCTTGATCACCAGTGTTTTGAACACTGCACCTGATAGTTTGCTTGTCTCCATTTCATTTAGTTCTTTTTTCTGGAGTTTTGTTATGTCCTTTCATTTGGGCCATATTTCTTTCTTTTCTCCTTTTGTCAGCCTACCTGTGTTTGTTTCTGTGTATTAGGTAGAGCTGCTTTGACTCCCTGTCTTAGTAGTGTGGCCTATTGTAGAAAAGCACACCCATAAGTTGTATGTGGCGGGGGTCTTATGTAATTGCCAGGGCAGGGTAACGTGTTTCGTGTTTCACCACTTTGTGGCTCTGTATGAGAGAAGGGCTCATAGAGGAGACAATGCCACCTACTGCCCTCTGGAGATTTGCCTGAGAGGAAGTTTTCTCCCCACAATTGCCCTATTGCCAGTCACTTCACTTTCTCCAAGTATGTTACTTTGGCCCTTCCAGCTATTGCTCTGGTGCTGAAACCCAGAGGGGGTGGGTCTGCATGAGTCCTATGACCTTTCTGGGCCCTTTAAAAGAAGTGTTCTGTGAATCCTGCATTTTCTTCTGCCACCCAACCCTATTGCATTTTACAACCAGAAGTTCTGGGAGCATATCTGCCTGGTACTGGAACCCTGAGCTGGGTGGTCTGGTCTGGGATTCCTCACTCCCAAGGTATCCCTCCTGATTTTTATCTACCACATGTGAATGTGGGACCACCCATTCCACTGCCTTGCCAAACCACTCTACCTCTCCACCTTTCCAAGTCTCCAAGTCTCTCCATGAGTCTCTGCTTTTCCACCCCTCCTACCCATGTGAATGAATGTGGATTCTTTAAATCCTTGGTTCTTGGACTTCTATATAGCTTAATTTTCTGATAAATCTGGGTGATACTTGTTTTGTAGTCTAGTTGTAATTAGTTGTACAAGGAGGCAAAGCATTTTTTTCCTTTGTCTCCATCTTGACCAGAAATTGAGATGCTTACTCTTTAATAACTCAAAGGAATAATGAGAAATTTGAGACCCATTTTTAATGGTTATGTATTGGTTACTCTTAATTGATGAGAAAATAGCTAATACTCAGTGGTTAGAAGAATGAGCTCTAAATAGGCCATGTGGTTTGTATGTAGGTTCCACTGTCTACTAGCAGTGATCTTGGGCATGTTGTTCAAGCACTTTCTGCTTCAGGTCCCACCTGTGAAAAACTGAAGATTAACAATAATATCTCCTTCATCAGTACAGTTTGAGGATTACATGAGAATACCTACGTAAAGTGCTTAGAATAAAAATGAGCAAATAACCTGGGCTGGTGTGACTTAGTGGATTGAGCACTGGTCTGTGAGCCAAAGGGTCACTGATTCAATTCCCAGTCAGGGCTCATGCCTGGGTTATAGGATGGGTTCCCAGTGGGGTGGCGGCATGCAAGAGGCAACCATATATTGATGTTTCTCTCCTTCTCTGTCTCCTTCCCTTCCCCTCTCTCTAAAAATAAATAAATAAAAGTAAGCATATAGTAAAAGCTGTATGTTAGGCTATTATTATGTCTATGGTATTATTTAGCTCCTCAATATATTGTCATTCTGCTAAAATCTAGCTGCTTGTGTGTCATTCAACTGAAACTGCCTTCACAAAGATCACTATTGACCAAGTAAATGACAAATCCAGTGGCTCATTTTTTGTAGTTCTATACCAACCCTCCCTATTACTGGGTACTCTTTACCTGCCTGAGCTTCTTCAAATTCTCTCATCTTTTGAAATTCTCTCTACTTTTAGTTTCTGTGAATCTCCACTTTTCCTAGCACTTTATATAATAGACCATTAGTCCCTTCCCTTTATACTATTTTTTAATGATATCATTTACTTAAAGCTGGCAACCATTCCCAATAGGCAAGGGACTCTGATGTCTATTTTTAGTATTTATCTAACTCCAGAGATACAGACTTAATCTCAAATTACATGTTGTATATATATTTTTAATGTGTAGGACCAGAAAACAGAACTCATTAAATTTTCCTGCATTTAACTTCCCCTGAGATTCCTATCTTTAGAAATATTATTTCCATCTACACTATTGAAATTCTCAAAGGTTTCTCTGATTCCTCTTTCCAACGAGCCTTGAATGACAATTTATCCCTGTTTGTCTGAGACAGATTCAGCTTATAACTGTCATTTCATCTTTATTTTTAATTAAAATCTCTTTCACTCTCAAAAATGTCCTGGTGCGGATGCTAAATTACATGATTATTCTAATCATGTTGGGCATTAAATCCACTTTAAAATCATCATCAGAATCTTGATATTTCTTACCAATCCATTTTTTTTCTTTCTGGATGTTACCAAAGCCTCTTTAAAGATCATTGTTACCAATATATTTCTAATAATTACACTTTCCATATGGCTACCTTAATGATCTTCTTAAAAGTAATCTAGTATTTTTATTCCACTTCTTAGTAATTTTCATTCTCTCTCAGTTCCCTACAACAAGTCCAACACCCTTTTTAATTATTTTCCATTTGTTTATCTCGCTTCTCTGCTACCTTAGATTCAAAGATGGGCTATATGCTAGAAGTTTTAGAATAGATAGTACAAATTAAATAAAGAATAAACATGTAGTAATGTCTTAATACAATAATACCTATGAATAACTTCTATCAAACTGATAAAAATACTATACATTAGTCATTGAAAAGGGTTAATTATAATTCAGTTCAAAATTTTAGTCTATGAAGAAATTCTCAATCAGAATTTTTCAAACATTTCAATATGTAAAGCCATTTGAAATTTTATAGTATCTCTAAACTGTCATATAAAATAATCCATAACAGCACTTATGATTGTAGGACAGGTTCAAATGGCATCTTATTTATCTTCTCTCTTCCAATGAAAGGTAAAGGGTAAAAAGCTAATATTGTTTAGGAATACTATTTGAGAACCTTAAATCAATTTAAGGTTTTTCAGGGGGTGGGATGGTCAAAGGATGCAATAAAATCACCCAAGAATTTTAGTGGGTCATTGAACCTCACTGCAGTGAATATATATCTGACCATCAGAGAATTGGACATGTCAGTGATGAGAGATGAGAGGAACCAGAAAGGCTAGGGAACACTGTTGGCAAACTTAGAGAATCTACGAAAACTGTGTCGATAAATGTTTAGGAAACCATTAGAGAACAGAAGACATTGTGGCTAAGGAAATGATGAATAATAGGGCGATATTTTCAAGAAGAGGGAAATGAAGGCTAGAGGGGGAGGTGAGAGGAGTTTATACATTAGAAGAAATTCATTTTAATATACACAAACTTAAAAGAGGGCAATGAAACAATATCTAAAGTAGAATGTAATACAAGCACTATTCAATTAGCTTAAAGCTGCTCAACATGAAAGATAAATTGGGGGGGAAATGAAGGAAAATTTAAAACTAAGCATATTTTGGTTATAAAATATTAGCTTTATATTAAATAGAGGGGTGATGAAAAGAAATACATGTGCAGAAATACCTGAGGATTATTTTTATCAGATAAAACATTTACTATACTCATTGTTCAAAGTGTAAAGATATGGAAGAGGAAATGAAAGAAAAGTTACAGTTCCAGCCACTGTGTGTGTGTGTATATATCTCCTTCCAATATTTCTAGTCTATGTATCACCCTATATATTTACTTATATAGTGGAGATTACACTAAACACAATTTTTCACATCTGTCATTTTTGCATAACATCGTAACATGAGTTTTCTGACAATATTAGGAAAAAAGAAACCTTCATAAACATTGCTTTATTTGATGCAGCATTCTATTTCAGAATTATGTGGTAATTTATTTAACTGACCCTTTATCACCAAACATTATTAGTCCATCCATCATTTATTCAAAATAGTCACTATTACCAAAGATGGGAAAAAATCTCTGTGGCTAAAAAGCTACCTAATGAAAGATTAGTTTATTCAACTTTATTGTATAAGAATTTATCTAGTCTATAAAATTTTATGAGCATCTTGAAGCCTTAAAGTATAGACACATTTGTTGTTTTTGCTCTAATTATTAGCCAATAGGCTCGAAAGACTACAGCTAAAATTGCAGTTCGGAAACTAGACACATTCATCAGCTACCTTGGGTAAACATTTTGCCATTTGTGCTCCTGACAAAGCTTTCTAGGATACTTTACTTCTGGAGATACTTCTGCAAAGGCTCAGCACACTGGATGAGGAAAATTCACTAAGAAACTAATAACTGATCAGGCACATCATATTAGATAAAAGTTCTTCACTTACTCAAGAAACAAAAATTAGCAACTTCAACCTTAAATTCAAACAAGCAACCAAACATAAGTAGGCAATCAACAGTCAGACAAATTAACCATGACTCAAGCAGTCAGTAAGCCTGGGATATTGTGCATGTGAATAGTCAATAAAAACAAACATTCAGAGACAATGGAAGCCTAACACCAGCCAAATGACAATGGTTACACTTTAACCAAGGACTCTAGTTAAATCCTAGCCCTGCTAGGCTGTGTCTTTAGACTACATTGCTTAATCTCTCTGTGCCTAGTATTCTTCATCTGTGAAATGGGAAAACCTCTTAGGTTTACTGAAAACTTAAAAAAAATAAGATTAAGTGTTTTAAACAGGGCCTGGTAAAGAATGAGTACTTAATGAATTAAAAAAAAATCATACATAGTTAGCAACTAGCAGTTGTTTAGCAGTTAAATAATTTTTGTTCCTCCTTATATTAGTGTTTGTCATTAATTATTCACTGCCAAGACTCTATCTCATAGTTCTAAAATAGGACTATGAAAACTGATTTTCAATCAAGTTCTGCAATTTGAAGAATCAAGAGATGCCTGTTTTGTTCTGTTTCTCCCTCTCAGTTCAGCACAATCTCTCTAATACACTATTTTTATTATCCTCAAAAATGAAACAGGTATATGATAAGCTGTTACATAAATTAAATATTGAATATATAAAATATTCATATGTTTGTGCCCATATGTAGAATCACTGTGGAAATGAGAGCTATAAATGTAGACTGATAGAAGTGTGTGCTATTACTGAACTGCAAACAAAAATAGACATCTTTGTCTGTAATGTGTCTAAGCAAGAAAGTGCAACCTTTCCTCCTTTCACAGATAGTTGTGTGATAAGCATTACTATGAACAACAGAACTAGCTTTTATGCTCAGATGATCAAAGACAAAATGTTTACCTACATGAATTCTCAGTGGGATTTTTGAAAGTTTTTCATTTGTGAGAACCACCCTAAGCATTGTAGGACATAAAGCATCTCTGGTTCTTACCCAGCAAATGTTAGTGGCAGTACCTCTTTGATTACTACAACAACCAAATGCCTCTGCAGATCTCTAAACTATCCCTAAGAGCACGATTCTCATTTTTTATTGTTATTGCCACCCCCAAGAAGCATTTTAGACCTTGTTATCCTAATGGTGCTACTTCAATAAAATTTCTTTTTTTAAATTAATTACTATATTTTATTGATTATGCTATTACAGTTGTCCCATTACCCCCCTTCATTCCCCTCCACTGAACACCCTCTCCCACCCACATTCCCCCCTTTAGTTCATGTCCATGTGTCATAAGTTCTTTAGCTTCTACATTTTCCCTACTATTCTTGCCCTCCCCCTATTTTCTACCTACCATCAATGCTGCTTATTCTTCATACCTTTTCCCCTTCTCCTCCTCCCACTCCCCTGTTGCTAACCCTCCATGTGATCTCCATTTCTGTGGTTCTGTTCCAGTTCTAGTTGTTTGCTTAGTTTCTTTTTGTTTTTGTTTTAGGTGTGGTTGCTAATAATTGTGAGTTTGTTGTCATTTTACTATACAGGCTTTTTATCTTCTTTTTCTTAGATAAGTCCCTTTAATATTTCATACAATAAGGGTTTGGTGATGATGAACTCCTTGAACTTGACCTTATCTGAGAAGCACTTTATCTGCCCTTCCATTCTAAATGAAAGCTTTGCTGGATAGAGCAATCTGGGATGTAGGTCCTTGCCTTTCATGACTTGGAATATTTCTTTCCAGCCACTTCTTGCCTATAATGTTTCTTTTGAGAAATCATCTGACAGTCTGATGGGAACTCTTTGGAGGTTAGTGTCCCCTTATCTCTTGCTGCTTCTAGGATTCTCTCCTTCAT
>CM052539.1:132084526-132127955 GCA_028533065.1 Trachops cirrhosus | reverse complement strand
CCTTGGTGTGCTCCTCCTTGGGTCCAACTTCTCTGGGACTCTCTGAGCTTCCTGGACTTCCTGGAATTCTATTTCCTTTGCCAGATTGGGGAAGTTCTCCTTTATTATTTGTTCAAATATCTTTTCCACTTGTTTTTCCTCTTCTCCTTCTGGCCCCCCTATAATTCGGATGTTGGAACGTTTAACAATGTCCTGGAGGTTCCTAAGCCTCTCCTCATTTTTTTGAATTCTTATGTCTTCATTCTTTTCTGGTTGTATTTGTTTTCTTCCTTCTGGTCTACCCCATTGATGTGAGACCCATCTTTCATTCCATCACTATTGGTTCCCTGTGCATTTTTCTTCATTTCACTTATTGTAGCCTTCATTTTTTCATCTAGTTTGTGACCAAAATCAACCAATTCTGTGAGTATCCTGATCACCGGTTTTTTGAACTGTGCATCTGATAAGTTGTCTATCTCTTAGTCACTTAAAAGGATGGGTTCTGGGGCTTTCAATTGATCTTCTGTTTGAGACATCTCTTTGCTGGTTTTTTTTTTTTTTTTGGTCTTGTCGAGCACCTGTAGTGAGGGGCAGAGCCTTAGGTGTTCACTAGGGTGGGGTACCCCAGTTGCTAGGTTGTGATGCTGTATGTGGGGGCGGGATCCGAGAGGGAACAATGGTGCTTGCTCCACTCTCTGTAGGACCTCAGACCCTTCTGCTGCTTCCTGAGAGCAAACTGGGCTCCTCTGGTGCCAATTCCTGTGTGGGTGGGCCTGTGCACCCTGCAGGACTTTCCTTTTCAATCAGTGGCCCAAGGCTCTATTTCCTGGGGCTGGGACCCTGAGTTGCATGCAGTGCCTTGCTTCACAATCACTGCCTTGACAGATATGCCAGTTGCTACCCCTGGCTGGGGCCTAACAGCCACCACTGGTGTGCCCAGAGTCTACCTGCTGAAGTCTTGCAAACTGCCCCAGTTGCTCTGCTCTCTGCTCCATGATCCGAGCTTGGCTGCCCTACTCCGCCCCTCCTATCGGTCTGGATGAACATGTCTAATTTTAACTCCTTGGGTGTCTGACTTCCATACAGTTCAATTTTCTGTCAGTTCTGGTTGTTATTCTGTTTCTAAATTGTTGTTGTCCCTATCTTGGTTGTGTGAGGAGGTACAGTGTGTCTACCTATGCCTCCATCTTGGCCAGAAGTCCCTCCTTTGATGAAATTTCAATAGCACAGATACCTTGTGCTTTATACATGTAAAAGTATGACTTTTTCTACCTCATATGATCAAATTTTTTCCCTTTTGGGAGTGTAAACTTCCCCATAGAAAGCATCTTTCTTAAGAGGACTAGACCATCCCCAATGAGAACCACAGCTCACGCTGAGAAAGAGACCATGTCTGGCCTGCATGTTAGGGTCTCCTGGCCCATGGCACAGTCCCAGGTCTATGGCCATGTGTGCTTGCAGCTCCTCTGAGACAACAGTTACTAGAGAAATGTGAGATGTTGTACATTTGCATGCATACAAAATCAGAGCGGTTCTATAAAACTGTCAGATCACTTCATTCTTTACTTAAATTCCTCCAGTGGCTTCCCATTCCACATAGATTAAAATTTCAAATGCTTACACTAGACTATAAAGCCCCACAAGATCTGCCCCCCTAACCTTCTGACTTCTGGGCACAATGACTCAGAAGTACACTCCCATGAACAAGCCAAGCACATTCTTAATATCCATTGCTTTACATTTACTATGCCCTGTTTTTGAAACACTCTTCCCTCTGATAGGAGCTGAGCTTACTTGCTTACTTTCAGATCTGTTAATTTGTTCAAGGAGTGAATATATACTGATTAAACTTATATTATAAAATCAAAGGTGTTTATTTACATTCTAGTATGCACACGTTTATATGAGAACTGCCAGAATACTTTAAATCACTTATAAACTGAAAATTACCACACATCTAACACTCTATAAAATTTGCCTTAAAAACATCAAGATTGTTTTTATTTTAAAAAAAGCCAACCCTGAAACTTTCAGTTTGATGAGAGAGCATAGGCTCTTTGCATTGAGCATAAATGAAAGGTGTTTCATATTTTTCCACATGTAGATATTTTCATTTTCTACTTATATAACATTACATAAATGTGGCCATAAAATATCCTGACATTGTTCTTTATTCTTAAAATTTTGACAGGATTTTTACAGGTGTTTTCCAAACATGATCCAAAAATGACATTAAAGACCTGAGTTGTGCTGATTCACATGTATAGCCAAGCAGAACTCATAATACCTAGGTTTATTGGGTGCACATTTACCCCTGGCTTTATATTTAATTACTTATTCAGAAAAGCTTGCTGTGTGCTGATTAGTTCTCCCAGTTATGTCACCAAATGTAAATTCATTTCAAAATATAGTAAATCTGAGTTCTCAGGTGAAACTGTTAAATTAGAAAAATATTGCAATCCATTAAAATAAATTCAACAGTTTGCATTATTTCCTCTACATAAAAATCAAAGTGTTAAAATATTTTCCAAGTTTTTCTATCAATTTCCTGAGTCGCTATAAAAAATGCATCTTTAACAACCTCACACCACACACACACACACACACACACACACCAGGCTACATTTTTAACAAATGATAATATCAGAGGAATATGTGCATTATATTTAGAAGAAATCTGACAAAAAAAATTTGTATATTAGTCCCCAAAACTACCCTCATATTTCAGGTTCTTTTCTATGTGAAAAGATTTTACTTTCCTTCCTCCCAACACTCTAAACATTTTCACTTCTACTTTGAGAACTTCGCTTTAAAAACCTCAAGGCAAACATTTATAACAGTAGTAATTTTCAGGTTTTTTCCTGCTATGATGATAATGAGTTAGTATTTAAAGATGAAAATGTGATTTTAAATCATTAGAAGACTATGTGATTTTATAGAGGATCGATTTCATACTGGGAAAAATGTACATTCTGGGAGTGACGTCAGAGGAATGGCTACGGGAGAGATCACCTTGGTCACTCCCTCTGAAATTTTAAGTTGATCAGCTATAACTGAAGGAAGGCTTCCCTGCTCAACATGCAGTCACGCCTGAAACCTCCGCACATTGAAGCATGCAAAGATGGTGCTAATGGAAGCAACTGGGGAGGCAAGAAAGGAGGAGAGCTCTGAGGGCCATGGTTGCACCCAAGCAGCACAGAGTTCATGGTGGGATCCATAAGGAAAGGGGAGGGAGTCAGCTGTAGCTGGCACGTCCTTTGGTGGGCAGGGAGGAGCAGAGACTCCATGGGCACTCCTGCAGGAGTGAGCTTTGAGAACTGCGGCTGAGCCAGGAGAGAGGCCAGGGCCAGGACACAGCGCAGGGCTTCTGCCGCAACTGTGGGCTGCCGGGTGGTCAGTGTTCCAAACAAACGAATGGAGCCACAGAGCCCTGATGCATTTTAGACTCCCAAAACACACCTGTGTATTGTTATTGGCTTTCTGAGCAGATTATCTCCAAATCTGAGCACGTTTATGTCAGAATCACTATTTCCCTCTAATTGATCCCTGTTGTGGTGCATATGGGGAACTACATGGAGGTCTGAGGTTGCCATTACTGAGAGGTCAGAGCAAACCGTATACCCAAATATCAGGGCTATACTGATGGCAGCCACAGGTGTGTCAGCTTTGGGGATTTCAGAGTTTAAAAACTTGCAATTCAGTGCCACCTACTGGAAAATAGTAGAAAGACCCCTTAATAGCAATCTGCTAGCAACATGCAAACTAATTGAGTAGATGCCTAAAGAAGAAGCCCATCCAATACCATGAACAACCAAGGCAGCAAGGCAGCTTAGAAAGAAAATGAAAAAATCTCCAGAAAGCAAACTGGAGCACATGAAAATATGTGATATAATGACAGAAAATTCAAGATTGCAATCCTGAAAATACTTAACCAGATGTGATAAAATACAGATAATTCAATGCACTCAGAAAACAAATTAATGAACAAAATAAGTACTTCACAAAAAAGACTGAAACCTTAAAAGAGAATCAAACAGAAATCCTGGAGCTGAAGCATTCAATAAAGGAGATCAGGAATGAACTACTGAGCCGGGAAAGCAGAGCTAACCAGATGGAGGAAAGGATTAGTGATATCAAAGATACATATCTAGAAATAATGTACAGGGTGAGAAGAGAGATATTTGAGCATAAAAAAATAAAAAAGCTACATAAGAACTCTTTGACTCCATCAGCAAAAGCAATATAAGAATTATAGGTACTCCAGAAGAAGAGAAGGAGAAGGAAATGGAGAACTTATTCAAACAAACAGTGGGTGAGAACTTCTCAAACCTATGGAAAGAACTAGGTCCATAAAAAAACAGTATGGAATTTCCTCAGAAAACTAAAAATGGAACTGCCTTTTGACCCAGTGGTTTTGCTGCTGAGAATATACTTTAAGGATCCCAAATCACCAATTCAAAAGAACTTACAAACCTGTATGTTCATAGTGACACTATTTACAATAGCCAAGTGCTAGAAACAGTCTAATTGCCCATCAGGAAATGAGTGGATCAAAAAACCATGGTATATTTACACAGTGGAATACTACTCAGCAGAAAGAAAGAAGGAGCTCCTGCCTTTTGCAATAGCATGGTTGGAACTGGAGAATATGATGCTAAGTAAAACAAGCCAGTTGGTGAAAGACAAATACCATATGACCTCACCTATAAGAAGTATATAATGAACAAAATAAACTAACAGACAAAATAGAACCATATGGAAACAGGGAACAGACTGAAAGTGATAAGAGAGGAGGGAGAAAAGGGATAATAGTGGATGGAGGAGAAGGTACTAGACAAAGAACATGTGTGAATGACCCATGGATATGGACAACGGCATGGGGCTTGACTGTGGAGTGACGGGTTGGTTGGGTAGAGGAGCATAAATGGGGAAAAATTGGGACAATTGTAGTTGAATAACAATAAAAAATTATTTAATTAAAAATTCTAACCATATGCTGCCTTCAAGAGACACATCTAAGCTGAAAAAACAAAGGTAGATTCACAGTGAAAGGGTGGAAAATATATCTCCAATCAAAAAACATTCAAAGATCTGCCTTTTGACCCAGCAATTCCACTGTTGGGACTATATCTGAAGAACCCTGTAACTCCATTCCAAAAGAACTTATGCACCCCAATGTTCATAGCAGCACAATTTACAATAGCTAAGTGCTGGAAACAACCTAGGTGCCCATCAGTAAATGAATGGATCAAAAAACTATGGTACATTTACACAATGGAATTCTATGCAGCAGAAAGAAAGAAGGAGCTCCTACCCTTTGCAACAGCATGGATGGAGCTGGAAAGCATTATGCTAAGTGAAATAAGTCAGGCAGTGAGAGACAAATACCATATGATCTCGCCATTAACAGGAACCTAAACTACAAAACAAAGAAACAAATGAAATATAACATAACAAAAGACACTGAAATAGAGGACAGGTATTCAGTGACCAGAAGGGAGAGGGGAGGGAATTCCAGGGGAGAAGGGAATGGTTTATAGGAACAAATATAGAGGACCCATGGACTAAACTAGGGGTGTTGGAAAGGGGAGGGAGGAGGGGAGGAATGGGTGGGTGGGCTGGAATGGGAATAAAGGATAGAAACTGTAATGAATAAACTAAAATAAAAAATTTTAAAAAATAAAAATAAAAATAAATAAATAAATAAAATCTTTAAAAAAACAAAAAAAATACATTCAAAGAAAAGCAGGTGTAGCCATACTTATATCTGACAAAATAAATTTCACTATAACAAAGATAACAAAAGACAAAGCTGGACAATTTATAATGATAAAGGCGTCCCTACATCAAGGAGATATAACACTACTTAATATACATATATACACCTAATCAAGGAGCACCAACATATATAAAGCAGTTATTCAGAGAACTAAATGGAGAAACAATCCAAAACACAATCATAGTTGGGGACCTTAATCCTCCATTGACAGCTCTACGTAGATCATCCAAACAAACAAACAAACAAATAAACAAACTATATATATATGTACATATACATATGTGTATATCAACCAATGCAATATACCACATTAACAAAAGGAAGGATAAAATACATACCTTTATCTCTACCTCTATCTCTATCATCTCTATACCTATATCTATAACATCTATATATATCAGCCTTAAATGATACATTAGAGCAAAAGGACATAATTGACACATATGTACATATGTAGAGAGAGTCTTTCATCCCAAAACATCAGATTGTACATTCTTCTCCTGTGCACATAGAACCTTCTCAAGCATAGGCCATAGGTTAGGTCACAACACTAGCCTCAACAAATTGAAATTAGAGAAGAAATTGAAGAAGATTGAAATTATACCAACCATAATGGCTGACCACAATGCCTTGAAATTAGAAATCAACTGCAAAAAAGGAGGTAAAGAAACTCACAAATATGTGAGGGTAAACAACATACTACTAAAAAATGACAGGGTCAAAAAAGAAATAAAAGGTGAGATCAAAACATATGTGGAGACAAATTTGAGTGATGATACTATGTATCAAAACTTTTGGAATGCTGTAAAAAAAGCAGTAGTAAAAGGGAAGTTTATATCATTACAGGTCTATCTTAAGAAACAAGAGAAATCCCAAGTCAATAACCTAACATTACATATTAAAGAACTAGAAAAAGAAGAAAAAAAAGCAACCCAAAGTCAGCAGAAGAAAAATAATAACAAATAGAGCATGATCAAATGAAACAGAGAACCGAAAAAGACTATAAAAGAAATTAATACAATGAAGACCTACTTCTTTGAAAACATCAATAAAACTAAGAAACTCCTGGCTAGACTAGGAAAAAAAGAGTAAAGACCCATATAAACAAAATCAGAAATGAAAGAGGAGAAGTTACCACAGACACCACAGATATACAAAGGATCAAACTGGAATACTATGAATGACTATATGCCACCAAATTCAATAACCTAGAAAAAAGGATAAGTTCCTAGAAATATATAACCTTCCTAGACAAAATCATGAAGAATTGGAAAATCTAAAGAAATGGATCAGCAGTGAGGAAATTGAAGCAACCACCAAAAACCTTCCAAAAAATAAAAGTCCAGGACCAAATGGCTTTACCAGTGAATTCTACCAAACATTCAAAGATTAAAAACCTACCCTTCTCAAAGTTTTCCAAAAAATTGAAGAAGAAGCAATACTTCCTAACACATTTTATGAGGCCAACAAAACCTTGATACCAAAACCTGGCAAGGATAACACAACACACACACACACACACACACACACACACACACACACACACCCCTACAGACCAATATCTCTGAAGAATACAGATGCAAAAATCATAAACAAAATGCTAGCAAGTTGAATACAACAATACAAAAATTAACATATCATGATCAAGTGGGGTCCATTCCAGTGGCACAAAGACAGTTAAATATATGCAAATCAACCAATGCAATATACCAAATTAATAAAATAAAGGATAAAAATCAATAGATGCAGAAAAAGCATTTGATAAGACACATCTATTTATGATTAAAACACTATAAAATAAGAATAGAAAGAAAGTATCTCAAAATAATCAGGACATATATGATAAATCCTCAGCCAATATCATACTAAATAGCAAAAACTTGAATGTTTTTCCTCTAAAATCAGTAACAAGACAAGGATGCTCATTTTTACCACTCTTATTCAACATAGTTCTGGAAGTCCTAGACACAGCAATAAGATAAGAGAAAGAAATAAAAGGCATCCAAATTGGGAAGGAAGAAGTAAAAGTGTCACTTTTTGCAGATGACATGATTCTGTACATAGAAAACCCTAAAGATGCCAACAAAAAACTGTTAGAAACAATGACCAAATAAAGTTGCAGGATAAATAATAAATGTACAAAAATACACTGCTTTCCTGTATACTAAAAATGAAATTTCAGGAAAAAAAATGGAAAAAAATCCATTTTCAATTGCAATTGAAAGAATAAAATACCTAGGAATGAACTAAACAAAGGATGTGAAAGACCTATATACTGAAAACTATAAAGCATTATTAAAAGAGATAGAAAAAGATACAATGAATTGGAAAGATATTCTGTCTTCATGGATTGAAATAATCAATATAGTTTAAATAGCCATATTACCCAAAGCAGTATATGGATTTAATGCTATCCTCATTAAAATCCCCATGTCATTTTATAATGAAATAGAACAAAAATCATCAGATTTATATGGAACCATAAAAAATCTTGAATAGCCAAAGCAATTCTGAGAATAAAGAATGAACCCAGAGGTATCACACTACCTGACTTCAAATTACACTACAGAGTTACAATAGTTAAAACAGCATGGTATTGGCAGAAAAATAAACATACAGATCAATGGAATAGAAGTGAGAGTCCAGATATAAAACCACATATGTATGGGAAGATAATTCTTGACAAAGTAGCCAGAAACACACAGTGGAGAAAAGAAAGCCTCTCCAATAAGTGGTGCTTGGAAAATTAGAAAGCCACATGCAAAAGAATGAAACTAGATTACAGTTTGTCCCCAGATACAAAATTTAATTCAAAGTGGAACAAACACTTAAATATAAGATCTGAAACAATAAATTTCATAGACATAAACCTAGGTACTAAACTTAGGATCCTGGTCATGGAGAACATTTTATGAATTTGACCCCAAAGCCAAGGGGAGTAAAGGCAAAAATAAATGAATCAGACTATATTAAACTAAAAAGCTTCTGTACAGCAAAATAAACCAATAACTAAACAAAGAGGCAACTGACCAAACGGGAGAAGATATTTGCAAACAACAGCCTCAACAAAGGCTTAATATCCAAAATACACAAAAAACTCATAAAAATCAACACTAAACAAACAAATAATCCACTTGAAAAATGGGCAGAGGTCTTGAACAAACACCTCTCCCAAGGAGACATACAAACCATGAAGAGATATATGAAAAGATGTTCAACCTCCCAGCTATTAGGGAGATGCATGTTAGAACTACCATTAGATACCACCTCACACCTGTAAGAATGGCTGTTACCAACAAGACAAGTGATAACAAGTGTTGGAGAGGTTGTGGAGAAAAGGGAACCTTCATTCACTGCTGTTGAGAATGTAGACTGGTACAGCCATTATGGAAAACAGTCCTAAAAATGAAGAATAGAGTTACCAGCAGTCTCTCTCTTGGGTATCAACCTGCAAAATTTGAAAACATGTATCCACAAAGATATATTCACCCCCATGTTCACCAAAGCATTATTTTTGTCATGGAGACAACAAATGTGTCTGGTAGAGGATTGGATAATGAAATGTGGTACATATACACAATGGAATACTATTCAGCCATAGGAAAAGACAAAACACTGCCATTTGCAAAAACACGGATAGACCTTGAGAATATTACGCTAAATGAAATAAGTCACAAAAAGCTAAGAACCATATTATTTCATTCATATGTGGGATATACAACTGAAACTTATGGACACAGACAGGAATGTGGTGGTTGCCAAAGCAAAGTGGTTAGGGGTGTGCAGGGGGGCCTAATTACGATGACACAACATACTTTCACTTTAGGGGATGGGCACACAGTGAAACATACAGATCTAGCATCATAGAAATGTATACTTGAAACCTATATGTTGTATACATGAATATTATAGATGATGAAGGAAAAAATAGAATCCCTTAAGTTTGAAGCATTTTAATTAAATTCCTGATAGAATTTATGTGATGTTAACACTCATACACATTCCATGTATATTTATAAACAAAAACATAGGCCCATCATGAATAAATGATCAGTAGTCAATATCCTTCTTAATTAAGAATATTAAAACAGGAGGGGGTGGTAACACATGTACTTTGCAAATAAAACCAAGAGATCTTCAATAATTTCTAGCATATAAAATGAGTATAGCAGTAAATACAAAATAAATTATTGGCAAAACAAAGCATTCAAACTTTTCTAATTTTCAACAATTAATCCTGGCACAACTTACAAGAAACTTAAGTGATCTTTCAAGTAACTTTGCAGACAATGAACCATACTTAATCTTGGAGAATTGGTGTGTGTGTGTTTTTTGGGTCCATGCATGTGCACACATGTATGTAACATTTTTCAACTGATTATTAATTTATACTTGTTAAAAAGTCTTGACTATTTCTTTTACAGTTAGTTGACATGACATATAACCTATTTTTCAGTGTGTTCTCTAATAAGTTTTGAAAGCATAAATCTCAAAATACAAGATCATTGTCTTTCTCAATACTTATCAAAGTATCATATGAATTTACGTGAGAATTAGACAATAAACTGAAAAAAGATTATATTTGTGATTTGATTTTGATTTTATTTCAACCTGGAGAGTATTTTTTTTATTCCTTTAAAAGTATATTCCCAAATTTCTTGTCTTTAAAGGTTGCCAATAATTCTCTTGATATTACAGACCATAACAGACATATCACCTTTTTTTCCTATTTTTCCATTGTATGCAGTGTGCTGGGTATTGTATCACCCAAGCAATATGCTCTCAGGAAACAGCTACCTTTATATTGGTAAATAATACAGAGATGATGTGCAGTACATAAAGAGGTATTTTGTGAAGACAAGTTAAATATTAATAATCACAACACCAGTAATAATTGTAACCACAAGTATTTGAACATTTATATGCCAACAATATATGGTCAGTGTAATCTTCACAACTTGTAGCAGAAAACATGTTTTGTCTTAACAGATGAAAAGAGACCCAGAGAAATGAAGTAAGTTCTTAACAACATGTAGGTGGAAAGATTGGATTTGCTCCTGGACCTGGTATGTCTGTCTCCAGGGTACCTGCTTTTATACACTCTATAAGATATTGCAACCTATTGAGAGTTCTTAACTGTTTTTCATCCAAATTAGATTTGGAGTTCTATTGACCATGGTTTTACTCCAAATTAAGTGTTACTTTTCATGGCAAAATAATTTTGATGATCATTTTCCTGATGGCTTTATTTATTGAAGAAGAAATTTCCTTGGGAGCAAAGTGACTGATGAAATTGCTAGTGGGGCACGTGGCTGTTTTGCCCATGAACTTGTTCAGGTTGTGGTGGTGTTCTATGACAATTTCACCATTACATGCTTTAGGTTAATAGGTTGCCAAAATGTTTTCAAATTATCGCTCACTTTCCGTCAGTCTACTTCTCAATTATACAGTTTTACATCACAAAAGAAAACCCATTCCTTTTCTCTCGTTCAAAAAATACTGTAATCAAGGCCAGGCATTTTAATGCTAATAATTTTGTGGATTTTTTCTTCAGGATAAAAATGAGAGATGAAACAAGACAAGCCTGCTTTTGAGCCTGCTCAGCATTTACTTACATTAATTAAACAACACCAGACTCACATACAGCGTGAAAAGGTTAATGGAGAGAGTGTTCCACAGATTCATAGAAAAAACGTGGTTATGTTGGCAGGGATTTTGGACAAGTTACAGCAGTGATATATTTATCACCATATTTCCTTAGGCATACTAGTCTACTACATTATACTGTCCAAAACTAACTAAGCTCTAGCACGTAAAAAGTTTTTAACACTTCTGTAACCTAAGAACAATTTCAAATGGAAAATAATAGGTGGTTTCTAAGGAGAACTAGTGAATGTAAAATTTTGAACTTGTCTCTTTTTCAATGTAACAGGTTTCCAAAGACATTCTATTCTTAGGTGTGGTTTTACTATGCTCTTGGGCTAATTTTTTATGAGTTCAAATCTCTAATTTTAAAATCAAAGTCAATTGGAAAATAGTAGTCAGCTGACAGAAATAAGTGACATAGCCAAATTTGTTGGCTTACATCTGTACCATTAAGTGAGAAAAAAATCTATTATAGACCTCTTTGCCTTCAGTATTTTTCAAATTTATGAGTAAATTAGTTAGAACCAAAATATTATATTTGAAATGAAAATAAAGGAGACAGTTAAAATCATCATGTGGGAAATGTTTAGGGTCATTTCTAAATGCTGAGATGAATGCTGGGTTTGGCAAATCTGAGGTTACAGACAATCATCCTCTTTATTCCATTAAATTACTCATTTTTTTTATATCTGTAGACATTGAATTTCTATCACTTTTGCCGAAGTGGAATCAAAGTTCTGTTTTTTTTGAAATCCTGCTTCTGTAGAATCTTAACTTTTCAGTGTAGAATGTTCTGAGAGGGGATTACCTGAGAAATTGCTTTTCTATCCATGTGTGTGACAGCTGAGTTCAGCTGTTTCCATAAGCATTTAAGGAACAGCTGAGTGCTTTCTCTTGGTCTTCAGATTTGAGGCTAAGTGAACTTGAGGCAACAAAGTTACCCTGGAATGTATATGATCAAGACATTTACTTTCCTTTCATCTTCCACAGCTTTAAGTTATTGACCTTTGTGGCACAACTTTGGGCAAAATCATCCTCTAAAACTCTTGTCTTCTCTATATGGATATATGTGGTAACGGAACTGTATTCACCATAATCATGTGTTAGGTACTCAGTGCAATAGAAAGCACAAAATTGGCAAGGCCAGAATTGAAGTTTCAGTCTTACAAACTTAACTAACTGTAAAGCCCTTATCTATTGTTTATATTCATTCTGAGGCAACAGTCATAGCAATCTGGAGAAATGGAAGGCAACAGAGTTGTTTTTACATGGCTACAGTCCTACAGTTCCCTGGAAATAAACTGATTTCATGTCAGCCATTGAAGGCGGCTCGTTTCAGACACGAGTTAAACTTTGTTTTCCGAATGATCAAGTGTTGAACAAATGGGAAGGAACACAGGAAGAACAGGTCTGTGCTGTGGTATTGATAGTTTCATTGTCTATAAAGCGTACACTTTATAAATAGAGTATGATAAAATCATTGGTATTTCTAAAAATAGTTAAATAAATGTCAAATGTCATCAGCTCAGATGAAGTAACAGAATAGACGTGCGGTCAAGTTTATTTAATTTCAGTTCTTTTCTTGCTATAATTATTGAAAAGTCTCTCTGGAACTTTCTTGTACTAAGAAATAATAGCTCAAATAGTCTATTGTTTTCCCTTACCTTGAGATGAATAGAAACTACTAGCTTTGTCCCATTGAAATTATTTTAAATTAATTAATTAATTAATTTCACCTAAATTTACAAAGAATTAGTGATAGAAAACACATTAGTTTTCTGAAAATATCACACCACAAATGATTGTGAACATGCAACATTATATTGTTTGCCATTAAAATAATTTTGTATATTTTTCACTACAACATTGTACCCCTTAAAAATCATATTGTCTACCTTTAAAGTAGCATATAAAAATAATCCTCTTGTGTTTCATGAATTTTGCTAATGCAATGTGTGAGATCTCTACTTTCTGACTGCAATTGGTAGCTCAGAGGGTTACAGAAAGGAAGATTTGTTCTGCAAAGGAAACAATGTCCATTGCATGTTAAGATACACAGTGTTGCCTTTTATCTTTAAGGGAGCACACTTTGCTCTTTAATAGGTCTGGGTCACTCCTGTGGCTGCTCATAAATCTATCAGCTTCTCCTGTTTCCCAGTTGTTTGCATTGCATTGTCGACTTCATGCTGTTTTAGTGTATCTTGAATACTAATCTTTACCTCTAGGTAACTCACCACTTATACTTTAGTGCACCATAAGTCTATTGATTTTTTATAACACCTTCATTATCTGATCAACATTGCAAGAATATTTTGTCACTGGGTATAAAAAGAAGAACAAGAAATAGTAAATATTTTTCTTGTGTATTGTTATTTTGTACATTAAAGCTGTACACATTTTTAACTTATTGAACATGTTATTTATTTATGGATAGCATTTCTCAAAAATTCATAATATGTGAAAGGTTGAGAAAAATTAGGAGAAACAAAGAGTTAATGGTAAAACATAGTTTTTCAATAAAAATTGTGTCCACTCAAATGGCTCTCTGTATTACGAAACTAGTATTCTGAAAGAAGAGTTAAAAACTGGTTGCAATATTGAGCTGTTGGAGTTGTGTAGTGCAGGATATTGTCAATAAAGGGGCAAAAGTAAAACATAAAATGGAGAAAGAACAATGGTAGCTAAGATTTTGTAAAAAGCTGTTTAAAATTTATTTTAAATGATTTCAGGGCATCTCTGCCTTTAACAATTCTAATAACATGAATAATTCTAAGATTTTAAAATTTTCCTATAAGAACTACTTGACCTGTGAACACAGAATTTAAAAAAACAGATGATTAAAAATAACTGCAGGGACTTCATTTGAAAATGCTGAGATGAGAGGTTAAGTATTAAATATCAAAATAAGAAATGCATCACGGTGTATTTATAAGGGTATTTTTCCCCCAGAGGATATAAGTTTTGTTAGTCTTGAAGGGAAGTTGCTGAGGGCATGCGTGTGAGTGTGTCTTTGGCAGGGGTAGTGTGGAGGTTCTGTAAATGAATGGAACAGTTTAAGCCTAAGGTGTTTTAGCCACAGCAAGTTATTCCTGAAAATGTGTTTTAGGTTTATCAGTTTAAAGGCAAGAATAAAGTTTATGTTTTGAGCATTTCTATAATGGTCTGGGAATATTCTAATTTGTTTTATTAATGTAACCCAACTTTTTTTTCTTTACACATAATTCTTTTTTTCTTTCCATATAGTTTTGTAGCATTCCATCAGCAATTTTGATTGGTAGAAACATAGAATTATAACACACATTTTTTTCTGTCTTTCTTTTATTTCCTTAGCCTAATTTATGTCAAATGTAACTCTACCTTTATTTTTATTTATATTTTATTGTTGCTCAGTTACAGTTGTTCCCATTTCCCCCCATTACTCTCCCCTGCCCTAGCCACCCCCTACCTCCCACATTCAGTCCTCCCCACTCTTGTCTTTGTCCATGGTTCTTTTATATATGTTTCTTGACTTGACCTTTCCCCTTCTTCCCCCCATTATCCTCACCCCTCACTCCTCTGGTCAGTGTACAACACACATTTTTTAAAAATATGAAATTACAGAATAGAAAAAATTATGTGGATATTTATACTCCTCACATAGCCATTCAGAGGTGCCAATAAATGGATGGTATACAGAAATTTGGGGACTTTATCTTGTTGAAAAGATGCTAGAAACTTTATTTTCTTATAATGTATTGAAATCCTGCCTATATAAACTTTGGGGAAGAAATCAATGGTACAAACAAGCCATTTATTGTTTTCAGTTTCACCTGTGTGAATCTGAAGACCAGACTTCACTTCCTTAGTGAAATTCCAAGTCATTATTGCACACCTGATTTCCCTCTGACAGTGATTTTCTTTTTGTGTTCTTCCTTGCTTAGATTGCAGAGTTCCAGGTTCTAGCTCTTTCCCTACAGAGCCCACTACTGGAGTTTTTGTTTGCCTCTTTGTTTGTTTTTGTTTTGTTTCAGTTTCTATGTGGTTTGTTTATAATAGATAAAAAGTATCAATAATTCCTCACTAATAAATATTTTACAAAATAAGGAAAGAAGGTATTATAAGGTTTGATTTACTGTTAAAATGTTATCATCTATATTAAAATTTAGGAAGATAAAAATAAGCACATTTTATAAACTAAAATCAAGTAAGTATTAATAAATATATGTATGCATATACATATATCATTAACCATTGATATATAGTAAAATATTGAACATGTATTACTAATGTTCTGTTTCTTATTTTCCTTGTCATATTGTTGTAGAAATTCTGTGAACTAGAGTTATTTATTTTTTAAACCCTCACCCAAGGATATGTTTATTGATTTGAGAGAGAGAAAGAGAGAAACATTGATGTGAGCAACATCGATCAGTTCCCTCCCATACTTTCGAACCCACAACTTAGGTATGTGCCCTGAACAGGGATCGAACCTCTAACATGTTGGTGTATGGGATGATGCTCTAACCAACTGAGCCACCCAGCCAGGGTTAGGGTTATTTTTTTAATAAAAGTTATCTTCTGAATTAATATAAGGAATTATAGCTACATGTATATGTTATGTTTATGATCCAGTATTTTCATTTGGTAATATGACTGCCTTTAAATAAGTAAATAAATAAATAAATAAATAAATAAATAAATAAATATGTTTATTTAGAGAAAATAAAATGAGAAAAGCCTCAAAAAGTATTTTAAAGTACAGATTATATATAATCAAAATACCTAATGAAAATTTTTCTTAATTTGGAGTATTTTCTTTTAGTTGAATTTCTCTTCATGCATTATCCAATCAATAAAATTTCATTACATAAGTGTATTACCCAGGAACTTTACTAAAGCTAAAGACAAAACACTAACAAGAGAGAAAGAGTTTGTGGCTTCTTGGAGTTTGTATTCTATTAGTAAAACAGTACACATATAAATTAATATATAATATAAAGTTAGATAATGGTAATTCTATAAAAATAAAACTAGACAATTCAAAGTTATAAGACATGTGGTGCTTCTTAATCTGATAAGGCCTTTATGAGTTCTTTTTTGAGTCATAATATGTATGTCAAAAATGATTACATTTCACAGAATCAACTCTATTTTCTTACCTTTCTGTATATTACACTTATTTATTTTTGCAATAATTATTTTTAATTAAATAATTTTAATTATTATTTTAATTAAGAGTTGAGTTACCTCTTGCAGAGTCAAATAATTTAAAAATAGAAAAACTTCCTCTATATTAATAACAATTAGTTTACCTTAAATTCCACCCATTTTGCCACCACATCTCATCCCAACTTTTTTCCAAGCATTCTTTCATTGAAAAAAATATATTTTAAACTTTGGAAATTCTCAAACTTGCAATTTTTATTTGCAACTGGTCCTTTAAAAGTATTTATTTATGTTTAATCAGAAGGAAGTCTTTGAGAAGGCCTATATGAAGAAAATAAGGTTTTCAATATCCTCAAACTTATTTGGAGGCTATTGCTTAAAATGGAACCACAGCTGATTCAGGAACTGGGGTTGGATATCTCTGAGTTGGACTGTTCTCTGAGGGAGCATAGGTAATGGAAAGAACACTGAATTAGAAGTCCACACACTTTGATTCTAGAGCTATGTCTGCAGACTAACTGGGTGAATGTTCTGGAGCATGTCATTGAACTTTTTGGTAGAGCAGCTTCCTCTTCTTTAAATGGAAGCAGTCACATTTACCCTCATTAAGCATGAAATTACTGTACATGTATTTTCATATAATGGATATGAAAATATTATACATTTATAAAGATCGGCAAGCAAAAAGTATAGCAAATGTTATGGATAGAAGTGATTTGATTTAAGTTCAAAATGTGGAGTAAAACTGATGACCCTCAGACTTCAGGGAGGATTGAATTCCTACTTCAGTAATTTCCAGTAGTGATGCAAAATTTAGGTGTCATGGTTTCACCTTAGAACAGTGAGGAAGACCATCAGGGCAACCAACACGTCCAGAGAAGAAATGGTCAGTAAGATCAATTAATTATTATTTCTAGATGGTATAAAATTCAGGCCTATAGGTATGTGTTCTCTGAATCATGAGGAGAAAAAAGGAGAGAACAAGAAAGGAAAAGGAGAAAGAAAGATAAAAGGCCAGTAATACTTTATCACTGAGAAATTCGACTGGAAGCTGAGCAAGTTAAATAGATAACTTTTCCAGCTTGTGTGGCTTCCAGTCCCCACTGATCTGCCCAGCAGAGCATCCAACTCTCATTCAGGCCAGTAACATAGAACCATAAATGGGCCAAAGCCATGATTAAAGCACAAGTCATGAGGTTAGCAATTAGTTTTATGTCTACTTTGAATCACAACCTTAAATTGGAGGCAGTTCCAGTAAAACAGGTTTAGTGGTATGCCTCCTCTGAGCCTTCAGTGACATTTGAAAATAAGTATTGCCTTTCTCCAAACAGATTCCTGGTCAATTTCTATATTTTTAAAAAAAGATATAGGGAAAAATGTTCTACCCTTGGAGGACTGGGCTATAGCTACACCTAAGCGTTACACACACACACACACACACACACACACAGACACACACACACACACGGAGGACCTTTTCAGCTGTGGTGGCCGAAGGGATGGTCAAAGGGAGAACAGAGACTGGGCTGGACCCAGTCAATTAGCTCAGAGGGAAATGAATGTCAATAGCATTTCCTTCTCCTGACATGATACCAGAAATGGTTCAGTTCTATAACTAAAATATTAGCTTAAATATTATATGCCTTAATACATTGTACATAAATACATTGAATAGAAAAATTGTGGAGGTCTTGCACTTCCACAGGGAAAAAATAAAGAACAGAGAAGATAATGACTCTGAAGAGTAATATAGTTATCAACTTGCAACTCCCAACTGTTAAGTATCTACTCTTAAGTTATTCAAACCAGAGTCCCTAAAACATGTGCTATTTCTATTTTTTCTTTCTTGTCACTTGAGAACAAAATGCCTGATGTAACAATTTTTTTACATAGCTGGCATTTGAATATCAGCAAATGTTAGAAACACATTTGAACTTTATGTAGAAGAGGTAATGTTAACTTACATACATGGTCTTTGAGTCTATCTGGTCAAAGTCTTCAGAAACTCAGGAACTGTAAGAGTTAACTAGAGAAGCCAAGCAAAAGTCTTGCAATAAAATCCAGAACAATATTGCAGATATGTGGAGACTACAGAAGGTGGAGCCCATTTGTTCTGCATGCATATTTAATGTGTAAATTTATTTTTAAGTCTTAAAACAACCTCATAGAATTGCTGTGACCTGCAAAGCTAGGCAGACCAAATTCATTCCTAAATATAAAGAAAGAAGTGCACCAAGATTAAAAAATTCCGGTTACTCACGATTCTTTTCACCTTTCCACCTTGACCCAGCTTTCATTCTGCCCGAGACACCCACAGGGGAAGTTATTTCTGCCATCGAGAGCAGCAGCATCAGTAACAGCACAGCCATGCCAGGTAAAAATAACCTCTATGAGAGTCCTGTCACAGACGAACCTGAAGGCTCTTACTGGGAATAGAAACCTGGAGCCAATCCTCTTATTTTATTCAGCAGAAATGCAAAAACGCTGTTTGCCCCATCCATTTTTAGGAAGCAGGTATGTTCTCATCAGGCTTTCCATTTGAATTATGCAGGGAATATTTAAAAAACCTGAGAGGGATGTAATGCCTTCCTCTAGACATAAGCAAAATGTCAGAAGAGATAAGCTGACAGTTTCCTCTGGTCTTTCTGCAGCTACCGGTTCCTAACCTGCTCCTGCCAACTCTCACTTCTTCCAAATGTTTGTCAACATTTTTCATAACATGATAACAAGAAAAAGCTGAGATTCAGCATTTTCCCACCTACCCATTCTGTACCACAGATTACAGGACTTGATGAAGCTGAGTATTTAATTTGGGCACTGCAAACACACCTCATTTCAAACAGAGGAGGTTGTTAAGGAGAGGGGGAAAAACCACTTGGTGTCAAAGCTCTATCAAACATCTTAAAGAAGGGATTAGATGTATAAATATCTGCTGCTAAGACATGATAAACATATCTCCGGAAAAAAAGGAGTAGTAAACAATCATCTTTTCTATTTGTACTGTGTGATTTTTTTATATTCTGAGAATAATGTAAAAAAGATGATCCGCCCCAAATATCCTGAGTCCATGAAGCAGAGAAAGCATATTGTACGTTGCACATTCAAGGGTCGGCAGCGCTCCGTCGTGAACACTTGTTTGCTGTGTAAAGTCATGTTGGTATAGTCTGTCTCTCCTGATTCCTGCAGAATGATTTGTATCACTTCTTGAACGGAGCAGATTTGTTTTAGCAAATTAGACTTTTCTGTTTTACAATTACATCTACTTTCCATGGGCAAATCACAATATTGCCTTGATTATTTTGAAACTGCACTGTAAAGACATAAGAAGCTCGCTTTCACTTTAGGGCCCAATTTATTTATTTTTAGTAATAAAATAATTTTATACTTCTACAAACACTACAGAACAACAATACGTATACATTTGTTTTAACAAAACATAAAGCTATTTTAGGATACTGCCAAACACATAATAATATTCTACAACCTAATCTAATTCTACAAATAATTCACACAGCTGCCAAAACTTGTGCCTAAAACACATATCTGAGAACATGCTATTTACAGTTAGTCTCCTATACTGCATCAGAAGAGAGAAATAGACAGAAAGTCTACAGCATCCAAGCTGATACCATGAATTGGTGAAACAGGCTGGTGGAAGTCTAGAGGAGGCGGTGGGGATTGTGGCCATATGCAGAGAAAGCCCTGTGCAAGGTGGCGGCTGATGTTCTACTTCAGTTGTGTGTTGTGAGCTGGATTACAAATTCCGGGTTGCCAGATGTTTCAAATTTTGAAAGGAAGCTAGAAATTCAGATTATTATGAGGTCTCCTCATATTTAAAGGAAACACAACAAAACTCTTAACTTCATAAGCAGTCACATAAGGCAGAGTGTTCTGAATCTGGTTCCAACTTAAATTATTCAGACTCTTTGATTCAAGACATATTCCTTGAATGGCTGCAATCAGATATGTTATTAATAGGAAATACACATAATATAAGTGTGTAGTTTAAAGACAAAGACATGTTTAAACAAATGATTGTTCATGTGATACAATAAATGCAATGAAATGCCATATGGAAACTTTGTGGGATCACAGAGAAGAAAATTTCTCAGTATCTGGGGCATTCCATAAGGCTTCATCACAGATCCAGCCATACTGGGACACTCCTCCATTCTCCAGAAAAAACACGAACTTCAGAGTCTCAGGTCTTTTAAAATATATATTATCTTTCTCCTTGAAATACCATTTCCCAATTTCTACTTTACATAATCCTATTAATGCTTAATAATTCAATAGAAGTTTAGCTTCTCATACTTTTCCAGGGATAATTATCAATTTTTTATGACTCATTAACCTGGGAAGAGAGACCTCGGCACATTGGGTGTGCATGTGTGTGCCCAACACTAGGTGTATAGGTCATTGTAAGCCTAACTGTACTGTATTTTCTCATACCCTTAAACTTAGTAGTTACTGTTGTACATAAAAAAATCACCAAAAGTTTGTTGACATAGATTTTTCTAAGTTATAGATATTGATTTGTGTTGGTAAATTTTACAATTAAAATATAACTCTTTAAATCATCCAGGATAATTCCATTCATGTTCTGAATATGTACTTATTTACATTCTGTCCTTTGCTTTCCATTGCCATTATGTTACAAGATGTTAAAGGATAAACAAGTAATCCTGGTTAAATTCTAAAACCAGCTTTCAAATCTGCAAACCTTTAAACATAAAAGCATTGAAGATTACCAGCAGATGGGCTTAGTTTGCTCTAAAATTTCAATTTGGTACAAAGACAGTTATTTTACAGCTGCATCCTAAATTCAACATGTCCATAGCTATTTCAACTTAAAACATTAAAAAGGTAAAGTACATGTCTGCGCCTCCTTCTCCTTCCTGCTCCAAGCACTCCTTCCTCTAGGCTGTGCAATCGCACTCTGCTCTGAGCCCATGGAATGGAGCAGTCTTGTTCTTCTTACGTGAAATTGCTCAGTGCTATTCTGTCAACTAAATAAACAAATCCTGACTCATGACAGCAATGGAATCAGTCAAAAGCCTCCAGTAATTTATTAATTCAATAAAATGTGTCAGGCACTAGTCTACTTACTGCAGAATTTCGATAAATCAATAGATTGGTTGCTGCCCTCACAGGGCTGATACTCTAGTGAGTGGAAATAGACACCATATAATAAAACCCCACCATGATATATATACTTCTAAAATCACATTCACAATGAAGTTTCCAAAAAAGAAGATTTCAAAAAAGAGATTATAACAATAAAACTTAATATAGAGGTTCTTTAAGAAAGTAATGCATAAGCACATACCAGACAAGTAGGAACAGGAGAAAATAGGCTCAACCAATCAGAAAGCTTATGTGAAAATTTCTCAGGCATAACAGAGTTTGACACATGTTAGGATGAAAGAAATAGCTAGAGAGACATGCAGATACCTTTTCCAGTTTGGGCCCGGGAGGCAATGTTACGGATTCTGAACTTTATTCTAAGGTTTTTAAGAAAGAATATATATTTGCATTGAAAGGTTAATCTTTCAGCAGAGAGAATACATTGGAGGGTGCCAAAATAGAAGTAGGAAAATGAGCTACTAGACCATGTCATTAATTAAGTGAAAAAATTATACCTGCAGTGATAGAAACAAAGGAAATTTGAAAATGAATACATTAGAAACATATTCTAGAGGCAGAATCAACAAGATTGGCTGATGAATTGCATACAGGAGGTGAGGAAGTAGGGGTTCCAAGGTTGCTGCTAGGGGTCTGGGACAGACATCTTGGGATAGAGCTACCTAAGCAGATTTGAGGATCAAGGATGAAGAGAAGGGTGACCAATAATTTTTTAACTTAATTTTCTTTTCTTAAATAACTGTCCAAAATGCCACTAGCCAGGAATCAGCACAGCTACTAATATAAAGTCACAATAATTATTTAAATGGATAAATAAATGAACAAGTAAATAGAGAACTGTTTTATGCAAATAACTTTAGCATCATTTTCTAAACTGGGGATTTATGTATACAAAATAGGCTACTAGGAAGCCTGAGATTCTTTTAGTAACTATATGAGAGTGATAGTAGACAGATACATCTAGAGAGAGACACTGTATATTAGGTGCTAAGTATTTACTAGAACCAAACATGACTACAAACTCATGATTTTGTTGATCAGACAGCAAGAAAACATGGAAGAATAACTAAAACACAAATAAATGAGGGTGTAAAGAATTACAGAAAAATCAGTACTAACGACATTGGAGATGGTGTACAGTTAAGCATATGTGTGTGAGTTCTGAGTTAAGCAGACTGAAACTAAATGTTGGCCAAGGTCACACTGTGAATGTTCTGTACAGGAGTAAAGATAAGAGAAGAGACCTGGAAATGCATTTTTAAAGGTTTTATTTATTATTTAGTTTTAGAGCAAGGGAAAGAGAAAGACAGGGAGAGAAACATCAATGTGTGGTTACCTTTCATACACCCCCAACTGGGGACATGGCCTGCAACCCAAGCATGTGCCCTGACTGGGAATTGAACTGGTGACCCTTTGTTTCGCAGGCCAGAGCTCAATCCACTGAGCCTCACCAGTCAGGGCTGGATATGCATTTTAAGTTGCTGGAAGAGAAAGTGTTTGTAGGAAAGCCACAATGAAAGGCCGGTTAGTGCCCTGTGACACTGACTTGAGGAGCATGGAATTCAATCTGAGACCAGTGGAAAGATGTTGTGAGTTCTGAGCAAGGCAGTGTGAGGCAGAAACCCACTACCATTATAAATAGAAAGAAAGGTATAGTCTCAGCAAATTGATAGATGCTTATGTTTAATGCAAACAAGATGATCTCTCTGTCCTGTGTTTAATCAGAACCTCTTATACAGAGGAGTCACCTGACCAGAGTTTCACAGGTTTCCAGCCCCTGAGTGTCACAAGTCCCACCCTCCAAAAGGTGAAAAGTTGTTTTCTTCAAGTAGATTCTAAGGCTGTGTGTGGAGAACAGGACCAATAAAATGGCATTGGTCCAATTAAAATAGTATAAAGTATATAAAACAAAGTGGAGTCACTTATATTGACTAAAATGGCTGTCAGTCAGCCATGACACTTTGGTTCAATAGGAAAATTACCTAAGTCAGAGCAGGCATGTTTGGCAAGGAGATACACTTGAGATATCTGTCCACATGATCAGAACAGCAATGTTTGCCGAGTGGGACCACCCATAGGTAGTCTCCTGGGGAAATTCCACACTTGCCAGCAGGGGTGACAAGCAGAACAGCCATGTACCACCCATAGGCTCTTGGGAAAATTGCACACTTGGCGTCAGGGTTGCCAAGATATCTACTAAAAGGACCCAGAAGGGTAGAGTAGAGCATTTTCAAGGTATTTTTGAGGCAGGTTCCAGACCACTGCTAAGAGACTTGATCTCCACACACCAGAGTGCTGCTCCAGGCCATGCTGATCTCCCTCAGCATCGGTTGCCCGAGGCTCTGCCCTGCTGCCCACCTGGCTCCGGAGATCCTCCCTTGCAAGACACTGACAACTCCCTTGCCCACTGTGCTGTCTCCTGGACCAGCAGACTGAGACTCTGGGACTTGGGTTCCTTATCCCCCATTGATTGCTGTGTGTGTGTTATATCTCTCTTAGATTGTTAGAGTGAGAGTAGGATATTAATGTATGTTGATCTTCTACTTTGAGTGAAACTATATTAAATCAAGTTGAGTGAAGAGCACAGTCACTGTGCATGACTCTTGTCTGTTCCTTGGTGCTGGGCTGCTCAGCAGGCAGGTAGCCGAGCAGTTGCCGGACAGACTTATAGGAAAGACTATGTTACTAGACACACTTGTGACATTGTGTTTGTATGAAAGAAGAACTACAATTTCAATATAATAAGAAATAAAAGTGTCAATTGTTTAGCTTGTGTCCGGTGAGCTCCATTTCCATAACTCTCCTGCATACTTTTTGCATGCTGAGCTTTAGTTAAAGTGAAAAAAACTTATTTTGGATTCTAAGTCTATGATCTAATTTACTACAAAGTGTAATACTACGAGAGGGTTTGGGCCAATTAACCTGGAAGGTGATGACAGGGAATTAATGTTCGCCTTGCCACTACCCTGGAAAATGCACATGAAAAAGAGATTGCCAATCAACATTGTGCAGGAGTCTCATTATCCATAGTCACTCCATGTTCTCAGCACATCTGCCATTGGGTTTGAATACCACTGACTATGATTTCTTCTTAAATATAGTAATGTTCAGGAAGTCTAACTTTTTAAATACTAACCTTTAGAATCTGGTCTTAATATCTGGCCATAATAAAACAATACAGAAGGCCAATACTATCCATAGGATATTCAGTATTTCCAGTATTTCCAATTCTTAACCATGAAATGTACTACTAGCCTTCTAATAAACCACTGAAAAACATGCCAGCATTGACAGACAAATAAAGTCTTCTGCTAGACCTTAACATAAATACTTAGATGCTATAAACTATGTGCCATTTAGTATGATACTAGATTGTATTTAATCCATTCTAATTATCGTCATTTCCCTACCTGAACAGATATTGCAGAATTCATGAGATCCTGCATATTTAGAACAGTAACAAGACCTAATTTTATCATTGACAGAAGAAGTGGAAAGGTGTTTATACAGAGGAATATTGAATAATCATATTTATGAAAAGAGAATGCTTTATTCAACTTCATGGTTAAATTAAACTAGAAAATTAACTATAATTAGTAAAACCCCTCTACAACACATTTTACCAATAAATATTTACTCTAGCACACTAAATTTAGTTTTCCATGAACAACTGAGGCATTTGTGGCACCTGAATTTCACCAATGCTCTTGTACAGAACTATGGATGTGGCTATTGACAGGATAAAGGTAGATCTGAAAGGACTGGAGTTTTCAAAGATTACTGCAACAGTTCCTGCCATTCCAAATGCTTGCTTACATGTGGGTTTGGCAATTCTCCCATGAAGAGGTAGAGTTTACTTCAATGCCGCTTGAATCTGCATTAGCTTTGTAACTCATTTTTACCAATGAAATGAAGCAGAAGTGATGTGTCTGACTTCTGAGGTTGGGCCTTATGAGGTCTTACAGCATCTGCTTTGGCTTTCTGGGAACCCTGCCCAGAGGCTGCTGCAAAAGGGATCTGGTCTCTCCTACTGGAGGCTGAGAGGCCACATGGAGATGAGTGAGGTATTGCAGCTGACAGCTTGCACCTGCTGCTAGACATATGAGCAAGGCACCATGGACCTTTTACCCAGCTGTAAACAGCAGTATGTTTTGCAATGAAACTTTTTGGGCAGAATCCACACATACTCAATTCTGTGTCCTTAATGTCTCTTGGTCTCAGTCTTCTGTTCTGCAAAATGAGGGCAACAATACTATCTGACTTGTAGGGTAGTTGAGAATATGAAATGAAAGGATACAATTAACTATCTTAAAACATTATATGGGATATAGCAAGAATTAATAACATAGTGATACATAATATTATTATTAGAGCTAATGTTGCTGTTTCTGTAATGTTTTATTTCTCTATTTCAAAAAAAGAAACTAAGACTCAGAGTGATTAAATGTTTTCCCCAAAGCCATAGAGGTGTGGAATTAGGATCCAGGATCAGACTTTTTGTTCCAGAGTCCAAGTTAGAAAGCACCGCACATTTTTGCATGCACTCTGTGACTCTGATTTATTCAGGGACACATTGTGCCAGCCATTGTGGTCAATAATTCACATATATATTAGTAGTAGTACTTAACCTAGTGTAAGGAAGTCAGCCTTATTAACATGACTTTGTACATCATGTCGGGCCATCTCTCCTTCCCAAACTGTCACCCTAGATTTCAGCCATACTTCCCATGCTCCTCTGTGCATGTTCCAGTCCCTGGTTCTGATGCACTTGCTCTTCTGTTTCTGTAGTAATTTTTACAGTTACTTTTACTATAAGGCTCTTCTTCAACATCTCCTCCTCCCTGAAGAGCCACTCCATCACTCTTTGAATGTTATTCGGCAATCTCGCTGCCGCCATAGTCATTGTCAACACATTATTGGTAAAATGATATGGTGGAAGTATTTGTTTCATTAGGTCTTTCCCATTCGATTGTTAGCTCATAGAAACAGAACCTGGTCTCACCTATTTTTGTATTCCTGGATCTCAATGAATGTTCATGGGATGAGTGCAGTCTTCTGATACAATGCATACTGTTTGGGTTCCTGTCCTTCTTCCTTATGTTTGTGTTTCTGTTTATTTCATGGTGTTTTAGAGTGAAATTGTTATTTGAGATTATAGAGGAGAATCATGGTTTAGTGTAAGAGAGTATGTTTAGAGAGTCAGACCCAGGCTCAGATCTTAACTTCATCACTGGCTGTCACTGCAGTCTTGGACAAGTGATGTAAACTCTAAGCGTCAGTTTCTTCCATACAATGAGGAAAATAAATAGCTATATTACACAATCTATATACATGTGTGCATCTAAATATGTACAAAGATGAACTGCACTGATATATGTAAAATTCACTGAGTATGTACTGACACAGTCTTTTGTAGAAATCATCATTAAGGAGAACTTTCCAAATGAAGCTCTGCTTTGCCCTATTATTTTTACATGTGTGAGAGAGGGAGTTTTTTTTTTTACCTGTTGTCCTGTGAATGTTGGTAATTAAGTTTTAAAATTAGCACATTCATGAAGGAGCCCAAGGGATTAAGAGAATAAAGAGCTGTTAGCAGTCAGAAATTAGGAGACTTTGGCATAAAGATACTATATTCACTCAATCTTTGAAATGAAAAAAAAACTTATTTTTAAAACCAGGACTTATTTTTTGTATGTATATTAACACATGCCCACCAAAACAAAATTTCTGACCATACAACTGTGGACCATGCAAATCTACTAAAAAACACCCAAACCAACAAATAACAGCATCAACAAAGTATTTTTAGATATTATTTTCTCCATTATTTTATTTTATTATTATTTTTTGTTTGTGTTTGGATGGGCCTGATCTTTAAACGTATAACATACAGTCAACTTAAAAGTGAAAATACTATAAATAGAATTTAAAAATTAGATATATATATGCCACACCCACATACATATGTTTGTGTGGATATGTATATGTTCATGTACTGATTTATTTTGAACATACTATATAGATTGAATACTAAATCATAACATTTATGCTTGAGGAAAAATGTCATTGGATTTAGCTTATTGATATAGGCATATCATTGCATTTCTTACCTTTATGTATCCTTTGCTTTGGGGACACTTTTTACATACTATCAACTGCCATTAAGAAAGCTCTTACAACCCCATTTCTATCAAATATTCAGCTACCTGACATTTCAGTTTCTTGGTTCAATACTATTAAAGCCAGTAGGTTTTCTACCCAAAATCTCAAGCTTTTTTGTATGGAGAAAACACAGTACACCACTTCATGTATTCTGTGTTTTAAGCTATATAAAAAGATCTATGCATCCTTCCAAACTTAAAAAAATGTTATATGGCTGAGAGTGCAGAATGTTGTTCAGATACCTTTTTCTCAAAATGGAAAACAATTGAAAAATAAATACTATAGATAAAAGTTTGACACTAGCATTTGTAGCTTATTTTATGAAGTCACTATAGAAAAGACAATGTCGATTCTGTAACGGAAATACATAAACTTTCATCTAACTTGGAGGACCACACACGCACACTCACACACAAATACAGAGGATGGTAATGCTTTACTTTCATTTGCTTTAATTACTGCATTTATTTGACCTTTTATTAATAATTGATTTCCTGCAACAATGAAACTTTTTAATTATAAATTTGAGTTCATGTCCAAATATGTTCCTATCTTGGTAATAAATGTACTCTAGTCTAACATTGAATTTGCCTTCATTACACCCAGTAAGTTTTTTGTAGGTAGAAAAGACAATAGTGCCCTTAATTCACTAAAAACATTTTAGCCAGCAAGAGAAATTGTGTTCATCTCTTTAGAGTCAAACAATTTAGTGAGGCTGTTTCTGGCTTTAAGTTGATTAAGGAACGAAAAGAATTGGAAAATATATTAGTGACATAATATGTAACTTTTTGCCAAGAGAGTTTGATAAACATTTAAATTCAAAACCTGCACGATAGACTTTAGCTGATGTACTAATTATTTTAGGCTAACCATCTTTACGACAGTTGCCTTACTGTACCATTGAATATTATACTTAAAAAAATTAAAGTGTTACCACTTACTTAAAAGGCTTCAATTAATGCCTTTGTTTAAAGAGTGTACCAAACAATAAAAAGAAAACAAATTTCCCTATGAGTTTAGAAATAAGGATGATCTGATGATAAATAAGGGGTCTATTTAAATCCAAGTTGGGTGTTGAATTGCAATTTGCTTGGGTTTTAACAGGTCTTCCATAAGTCCGCAAACTGTCTTAAAATTATTTTTTGTCATTCTTAAATAGAACAAAACAAGTGAGTGAAGAGGTAAGATTGATAGTAGAATCAATAGATTTTTTCAGATTTCTTCATTTATCATTTTTGTGATAAAATCCCTGACTGACCCAAAATTCTTCCTTGTCCCTCTCTTTTTTAGAGAGAGAGAAAGGAAGAGAGAGAGAGTGAGAAACATTGATCTGTTCTCTTATTTATTTGTACATTCATAGGTTGCTTCTTGTATGTGCCCCCACCAGAGATTGAACCTGAAACCCTAGCATATGGGGATGGTGCTCTAACCAACTGAGCTACCCAGCCAAGGCCCTCTCCCTCTTGTTTGTGCTGCTGTGAGCTCAATGTATATTATCTTCTGGTGCAAATCAACCTCACAATATACCTTTATTTAGTATATTTCTAATCTCATACAGGAGAAAAATACCTTGTGTTTACTTGAGAGAATTTATGAACTATAATGGAATGTAACCTCCAAATACAAACAGAACCAATCTATGTTCTTTTTAAATAGTAAAAGTAGTTAGACTTTTACAAATTCAGCACAAAGAAATTTTCCCCATTGCAGACTAAGAGGCAGTTTGGAAATAAATGAAATTAATCAGGGTCCAGTCAACCTCACCTTTAGAAAATGGGAAGACATCCCTTCTCATAAAATCCCTAAAGAAATGTTTTATTTTTTTACTACTAAGTAAACTTTGGGTTAAACATTGCCCATCTTCACTTTCACATTAAAGTGTAAATATTCATAGGAAGTAGTGATATGATAAATTGTTATCACTCTTTCAAGATGTGTGAAATCACAAGAGACAGATTTAGGGTGTTATAAGGCCTACATTCAGATCCAATGATTCTACTTAAAGATAAATAGACCTGGGCAGGTCATTTCACTGAGGTGAGCATCTTTTTTTCTCACCTGTGAAATGTACATATTAAGAATGCTTGGCTCATAGAATTTCTGGTATGTCTTAGTTGCAGTATGTGGGCATAAGATTTATGGCTGTAAATAGGCATACCAGTAATATTTTCATTATTTTTCTTAACAGCAGAAAGCAGAGTAATTTACCATTTAGCATTATGATGAAGCATGTACACAGTACTTCCAGGTGATATCTAGTTGAGATCCATAGGCACATATGCATGGAAACCTCAGGTGAGCAGCATTGTGGGGAAGAGTGAGAAGGGCAGGGATGAATATGGGTGACATGAAGAAGTGCTGGTAATGTTTCTTTCATAATTCTCCCATATTAATGAACAGTTGTGTTTACAAGATTTCCCTTCTTTCTTGGTCAGAGCTCCACTTGGACTTTCTAAATGTAGGGATTTAAAAGAGTTTTGTTTCAATAATTACAATGGCTTGTCTACATCTTCAATGACATTATTCTTGAACGTGCTTCTCTTCCACCTGTTTCTCAAGCAACATTTCTGATAGATGGCTGCATGTGGCCCAAGAGACAGCCTGCATTGCATGGGAACAATGTCCATATTTTTGCTCTTATTATCCTCTTATACTCTAAATAACAATGTAAACTTTTAAAAAATTTATTTAGCTATATTTATTCTGAATAAAAAATTATTCAGATAATTCCCCCAAAACTGGAATTATCTTCTGGAGGGCGGAGCCTTTAAAGTACATGTGAGTGCACTTTAAAGCCCACTACTCAGCCCGCTAGGCGAGTGTTCCAGGAATCCATCTGTTCCAGCTATTAGCTGGTGTTGTTTGTGAGAGGCTGCATTTGGCTTCAGTAATTTGTTTTGAAGACTCAACATGTTTGCCCATTTCATGATGGGTGATTTTTGAGTGCACCTGCCCACACGGTGCTGACTGTTCAGCAGTTTTTGACCAAAAACACCATGACCCTCCATCCCACCCTCCCTATTCACCTGATCTCACACTGAGAGACTTATTTTTGTTTGTTTGTTTCTCTGGATGAAAAAGCCCTTAAAAGAAAATGTTTGGCCAGTTTAGAAGAGGTGAAACTAAGAACAGCAGAAGTGCTAAAAGGCATCAAAATTGAGAAGTTCAAAGACTGTTTTGAGCAGTGGATAAAACATCTTGACAGGTGTATTGCATCAAATGGAAAGTACTTTGAAGGTGACTGAAGTTTAAACATATAAGAATAAATACACAATATTTTATAAATAAATTCTGGGTGTTTTTTTGGGTCACCCTTTGTACCTGGGAGAAAATGACGGAAGCATTCTGTACTCTGGCCTGTGTTAGTCTGAGATTTTTCTCATATCAATCATGCACACATTTATTCACTGAATCCACAGTCTACCCCTTAAGCACATCCAAGTGATCCATTAGTCATTGTTTATTCATAAATTTAGTGAATATTTGAGTGCTCACAATATGTCACACACTCTTCTCTGAACAGTGTACTACAAAAGGAGAAAGTCTTAGCTCTTGTGAAGCTTATATTTGAATTCCCCTTTGCTTTTTCATGAAGATGTACAAAACATCCAAACACAGTGCTTTCCATGATGGAGTTGCCTTAAGAAGTGATGTTTAATACTATGTAATTCCCCTGGACATCCGGTGGGAACTTGCTCCAAGGGACACCAATGCACAGGTTGGCCAACGATTTGTTCTGTGGAAATGTATTGGGTCAGTTAGATTTTAACTTAAGAAAATGTGAATTTAAAATATGAAGAGACAATGCAGGAAACACAAGAACAGATGCTGAGAGGAAATAATGTAAAGAGAGGTTATATAAGCACTCAGAGGTCATGTTAGGAAGCAGTAGAAAAGTTGGGAAAGCATAAATCTTGAGAATGAGAAGAGTGGAAGTTAAGAAATGCAGCCGCTGGAGACATGCTCCTGAGACTCTAAGTATTGCCTGGGATTCTAGAGCTAGGTTCCACTTGAACCCAACTGTACCCCTGAAATTTTATTCATTTATTAAGATGTGCATTTATGCTGAATCACTTGGATAAAAAATGTCCTTTAAAGAAAGTTGTTAGGAAATAAACACTATGTCCTTGATGATAACACAGTAAACATTTCAATGATAATTACTTCAATCAGTCTATTCAAGAGGCCGGCAAGGACACACTATAAATGTGTTGTTCATGTGACACTAGAACAAAGTGCCAAAACATTCCTGATCTCTGAGGGCCAGGGCAGGTGTTGAAACTGTCATCATATGTCAGGTTTCTACCTGACTTAAATCTTTGTAACTTGCCCCATAGCAGGAATAGAAGCTAGAGAAGACCCGTGGCTGGTTAGAGACTCCAGAACTTCCTTGGTTAGCACCAAACAAATAGACACAAGAAAATTCCAGGCTGATGTAAAGTTTTATTTACATCAACTCTACATAAAGTGAAGACTTGCAGTCTCCTGAAAAAGTGATACAGTGACACACACTCAGAGTTCTAACTGTCGGTGATGCAGAGCAGACAAGAGGACTGAGAGATCATATTCTCAACCACAAATCTGGGTGAAGAAGATGCTAGAAATAAAATCATGGATTCCACACTATCTCACTTATTGTTGATTATATTAATTTGTTTTCTGATAAGTAATATATTTCATTCTAATGTCACATTATAGTTTCAGCATTCTCAAATAATTTTTTCATCTTCAAAAATATTCAAAAATCACTTAAGAAATATTTACAGAAATCTGAGCAGAGTAGCCCCTACTTGCCCTCATTTACTTAGTACCCAGAATGAGGTAAAGAGGTAAGTAGGTGCCTCATATGAAGCAATGCAACCTAGATATAATGTGTTATATAAGCCCATATTAGAACTTTCACTCTGAATTGTTACTAAAAAACAATAAGGGTAAAAATAACATTGCATTGATACTTAACCAAAACATTAAAGTAAGAGATAAGTAGTGCCTCTTTAAATAGTCTGATTCAGCACAAATGACGTACATAATATACAGAACATATCGGGTTCTGTTGACATCAACATAACTATCAACTCTTTTCCCTTTCTGTGATAGCACACCCCTCTCCAAAATGTTTGTACAGCCAGGTCTGATACAGCCAGTCATTATCTTTCTCTTTCTTTTCAACTAAATGACAGGACAACCATCTAATGTAGTTTGAGAAAGAATTTTAAGAAAGTAAGTGATTTAGTATACTGTTAAAAATAGGCCTTAATATTTTTCCAGAAACAATTAAAATATAAAACCAAATAATTCTGAGCACAATATAGTTGTCAAACTACTTAGTGCCTGTCAATCATCATCAGTAGCTTTATGTAACCTGCAAATAAAAATGTAAGATCTACCTAAATTATTCCATTAAATCCTTCTCCTGCATTTATATAAAAACATATATGTCATGTTCTATTTCTCAGATTAAATAGAATTTTTGGTGTGTACTGGAGTCTCTTTCAACTTCACTTTTTCTTCAGGTTGAAGTTATTTTAATTTCTGATGTTGTCAATCCAAACCTCGCATTGGTTTGCAAAGAAAAGCCCCTATTTGAATAGGAATTGTGTGAAAGCAGAAAACTATGACAATTTATACATATGAATAGATATTGTACCTATATATTGAAGCATTTTTTCAAGTTCTTGAATGTTAACTTTTTCAGTTTATGTTCTGCTCAGAAGCCTTTCAACACCCCCTTTAAGGATGCAACTCTTATAATTATGTTTATTTTTTTATGGTGGCCAACTATTTATTAGGGTGGTCAAAAAGTCCACTTGGTTTTTCTGTAAGATGGTTCTAGGAGCACTTAGTTGTCTTTAACTTCATTTGAAACAATTTTGTTAGATTGCATCGTGACAGTTGTAATATCACAGTGCATTAGAAAAAACTTATCAAAATTAGTGATTTTTTTGTGTAGCCATGTTAATATTGAAGATAGAGGGAAATAAATGTCATTTTCAGCATATTATGCTTTAGTATTTCAAGAAAGGCAAAAATGCTATTGAAACGTCAAAAAAGTTTTGAGCAGTGTATGCAGAAGGTGCTGTGACTGATCAAACATTTCAAAAGTGGTTTGTAAAGTTCATCCTGAAGATTTCTTACTGGACAATGCTCCATTGTTGGGTACACCAGTTGAAGTTGATAGTGATCAAATTGAGACATTAACTGAGAACAATCAATGTTATTCCACACAGGAGATAACTAACATACAGAAAATATCCAAATCAGTTAAGTTATCTGTGAAAATGAAAAGTGTATCTTATTTTATGGAAAAATGAAGCAGACTTATGGCCAACCCAATATTATTCCTCATGTCTATTTAACCAGTAAATGTTGAGTACGAATTTGTTTAGCGGAGGCAGCGGTAAGGCCAAACAGTCTGGGTTTGAATATCAGCTCTACCACATGGGGCCTGAGACAGCTTGTGTAAGTTACATGACATTTTTTGGGTTTTGATTTCCTCACTTCAAAACTGGAGATGATAATAATAGCATCTACTTCATGCTTCCCAGTAAGAAAAAAATTAATTAAAAATGTGCAAAGTACAAAGTGCTTAGTTCAGTGCCTGTTACACAGGATGTGCTAATTGGTACTCAATAATATTGTTATTATTACAATTGTTGTTTTTAAGCAGTAGACACTATGATACATTATTGGAGGACATACAAAATGTTAAAGCCAGCATGTTAAAGTAATGTGGTCATTTCTTATGATATTAAACATACTCTTACCCTAGACCCAGCAATTCCTCCACTAGGTATTTACCCCAGAGAAAAGAAAACATATACCCACACAAATGCTGTGTGTGAATATCAGCTTCATTCATAAACACTCCAAACATGAAATAAATCAGTTGTTCATCAAATGCTGAGCAGATGAGAAAACCGTGGCACATCCATACAATGGAGTACTAATCAGTAAAAGAAAACAATGACTACTGATACGTGCAACAACATGGATGGATCTCAAAAGCATAATGGTAAATGAAAAACAAAATCCAGACAGAAAAAGATACATACAGTAAAATTGGATTTTGGAGATGTTCTAGAAAAGGCCAAACTATTGGAACAGAAATCTAATCTAAATGTGGTAGGGCTTTGTCTACAAAGGATCAAGAGTGAAATTTGGGGATGATAAAATAGTCTATATCTTCACTATGGTGATAGTTACATTACTATTTTGTTCAAAACTCATAGAAATGTACAACTATGAAGAGTGACTTTTAAGGCATGTATATCAATCACTGGACTTAAAAATGGGCCCAGGAATATGTGCATGCCAAATTACCACAAAGAAATATCCAGCAATACTAATATTGGCTTCAAGGACCATACATACTCTCCTGTGAGTTAAGACCTAGCTTACAATTGGAATTTCTAGTTCATTCTAAAACTTTCTGTCACAATCAAACTATGTTCACAAAGTTTAGCATTGATTCCTAAGAAGTGGCTTCCTGAGCCAGATTATGAAGTTAGTTCTGCTAAATTCTAAATTATTCTTAGTCCTCAGGGTCTGAGACAGAGAACTTGACTTTTGAAGGAGAACCTAAAAGATGCAAAGTCTATTACAATCTACGGGGCTACTGACAGGGGTCAGTTCAGCAGCCTGAAGAGGTAAAAGAAATAAAGTTAAGTGGTATGAGTTAAGCAAGAAAGCTCCTGGCCGCAACTGACAAAACAACCTTCTGGCAATAAGTTAATGAACTGTCCAAGTACGGAACCAGAAAATTTTGAAAGCAACATGCCAATATATATTGCTGTTATGGCAATTCAAAACAATAAATTTGGGGATCAGACACCTCTCTCAGCTGACTGCTCCATATAGTACCAACTAGGCTTTCTTAACAAATTATGTCTGTTAGCTTCACCGTTATTTCTCTTTAACTTGGAAGATCTCTTTTGCAAGCAATTAGCAAACTATATACCCTTTAAAAATTCAATTAGTGCTTGTTTTTATTCCTAAATACAAGACATGTATATTTATTTTATTGTTATTATGTACCAGGTTTTGCTATAATTGCTTTTGTAAAATTTTTGAGCTGTTATACTGTTCTTTCTTTTTTTATATTTTTCTCTTTACTTTTTCTGTTACTCCCTTTTGGCATTTGATGTACATAATAAGCCAAAGTCAGTGTAAAGTAATTTTAAAATAGATTACCTTAATTTTTAGGGGTGAGCAGAATTCTATAATTTTATAAAACAAATAAAAATGAATACAATGTATGAAACAAATTAAGATACTACAGCCCATGAAGCTTCAGAAAACTGAATTTTCAAATGTGTTAATCTCTCAATTATATATAAAATTTAGGATTTCTAAATTTTCTAAAATTTAATTATTAAGTAAAATGAAGTGACTAATTTTATTCTCTTAATTTGTGTTATTTTTTCAAAATTTTAATATAATTTGATTTTAAGGATTTGTTGTAGAAATGCAGACAATCTATACCAACAACCAAATGAGCAAACAGTCTTCAAAGTTTTGAAGGCCGATAGCCCCTTTAAGGATTTTACATTAAAATGAATTTTATTTTATAAAAAAATTATGATTTCCAAGAAATTAGATTCCTAAGAAGTTAATGTTTGGGTTACCTTACCATTTGAAAAACCCCAAACAGCTAAAGTGTTGGCTGAGGAGAAAAGGAACACAGAAATATACAAGATTTGGATAAACTGATTACAATTTTGTGAGCAATTGCAGAAATGAGAGGATATAACAAATTGCCATTTTTTATCCTCTCAGTGCCCGTGTGTATACATTAACCATTTTCCATTTTTCCTACTCTCCCTGTTCTCTAAATTTTAAACAAGATATTACAGGATGTAAAATTCTGATTGCAACTTGAAAAGAATACAAACACTCAGTTACCAATGGGATTTGGTTTCTCCATTTTCTTTCTTGGAAGAGACTGAAAACATGTATATATGGTCAGTTATATTATTTTAGCCTAGCTCACATTGTTATAGTCATCATTTGAAAGTCTAATTATTTGTAAAGGAATGTAATGGATGTTGGAGAGCCAAAGGTATAGACTGTAGAAGATTCCTAGGTTACTTCTTTCAGTTTTCATTCCAACTTGTTTCTATTTGCAGAGTTTGGAAAGGTACAAACTACATTCCCAGATTCCCCTGCAGATAGGATTCTGGATGACAGGTTCTGCCATGTAGATGCACGTGCATGAGCTTAGGAAGGCAAACTGAGTTGCGAGTCATTTTTCTGCACTGTGGGTGCTACAGACAAGGGTGGATAGGTACCTCTGCAGCTTTCTGTACTGCACATGCCAGTGTGTGGCCACCAGCAGCCTGGCATGAGAGCCAGCTGTGGAGGCTGCAGCATTAGTTCCTTAATCTCCTAATCATAGCTCCAGTGGTGGTCTTGGTTCCAGTTATCCAGTGGGGCCCCTGATTTTCACTGTTCCACTCTTCCAGCAAGTTTGTGAGAACTGTATCCCACACATTAAATCCCTTTCTCTATGAAATAATGCCAGTATTTCCTATTTTCTCAGCTGAACCTTGTGATCCCACAGTTATTCTGACTTCTTAAAAAAAGAATTAGAGGTAGAAATTCAACAGATTCAGAAGATAAGATATGATACAGAGAGATGAAAACAAAGCATTTATTAGGCAATGTAATAAGGATTGCATCACATATGCATTTATTTGCACAAATGTTTCATCTGTTTTTAAACAACTTTAGTGAGGTATGATTGACATACAAAAAAGCTGTGTGCAGGTGCATATTTAATACATACAAATTAATGAGTTTGGAGATAAGTATACACCTGTGAAATCATCACCACACCCATACCATAAACACATCACACCCAAAAGCTTTCACCCACCCACTTTAATTATTGTTATTTGTGTGTATGTGTGTGTGAGAGAGCTTAACATAAGATCTATCCTTGCAGCTCATTTTTAGGTATATAATACAGTACTGTTATCTGAAAGCATTGGGTTGTACAGTAGATTTCTAGGGCTTATTCAGGTTGTATAACTGAGGCTTTCTGCCTTAATATTTCTTCTATTACTTAGCATAAATATTTAACTTATAAGAACATATAGAAAATAGCAAATGATGAAATGAAGCTAAAACACCATGGAGGTATCTTACAGCAAAATGCTCCACAGGAAAAAAATTACATCATGGAACTTAAAATATATGAATCTTCTCTGAGTGAGTTCCAACAGGACTAGTTCAAGCACTATATGTTACAAATTCTGACAATTTATAATGGAAACCAAATGTGTCACACCATTACAGACTTACTCATTTTCCTAGTCTGTACTGTTTGAGACTAAGGACAAGCTAATAGAAAAGGTGCCACTCTTGAATAACACTCTTGTTCGTCTTCTTTTTCTTTTTTTAATACCCTTACCCAAGGACCTGCTTATTGATTCCAGAGAAGGTGAAGGGAGGGAGAGATAGAGGGAGGGAAACATCAATGTGAGAGAACATTAAATGTTGCTTCCTGCATGTGCCCTGACAGGGATGGAACCAGCAACACTTTGGTGCATGAAATGATGCTCAAACCAAGTGGGCCACTCTGACCAGGGCTTAAATAACACTCTCAATAGATGAAATAACAATGTGTAAGATGATAATTTAATTATTGAGTTGGAAACGTAAAGTTTAACTGTGTACTGATGCATGTATACATTAATAAATGTGCTTAGCTATAGCTCCAATCAGAATTTAAGTTTAGCATTATATGATTTATTCTTCAAGGGAGCAGGAAAATGAAAATATCGGTGATGAAATATTCAAAGTGATAAACGAACATACTGAAATACAGGTTCTAGCACAAATAATGCCCTTCTTTATTACAAAATACATTATTACAAAATCACAAGTGTGTAATTTTGAAACATAAGATCACACTCAAGCACACCATAGGACATTTTAGGTGAAATGTTCAAATTGAAACTATAAATTACTACACTCATATTATTACCCTATCAAGCACATTCGAGCAGGCATTACTTCTGCCAGACTCTGTATATAAAATATTATAGAAACTTAATATATTAGATATTGATAGAAATGCTGATATTCAAATAAATATCTTGTTTTATCCCTAGAGGAACTCTTGCATATAAAAATTTTGTCTGTCTGAATTCCACTTTAAATAATAACATCAAAATAGTTAATCTAATGCTATTCAGACTACCCCACTCATTTCTGTTTTGAATATGATATGATGAAATGAAACCAGAAAATACTTTGCTGATTCACACCAAAGTGTAATGATTGCCAAAGAAATACTTTATTAAGGGATTATAAGCAGAAAACATGAAAGAAAAAATGTTAAGGATAGCTTTTGTCTATAAAAAAGGACTTATTTAGATATTTTTCAGCATCACAAAAAGTTAAACATTTGCAGGAGGTATGTAAAACACATAACCATGTGCTAATAAACTTTATGGTGTCAAATTTTAAAAAATATTGGAAAATGAGGGTAAAATAGTTCATCTGCTATAAATGTTAAATAAATTTATTGAGTCTTAAATATTATTATGAGCTGTAGCTTCTTTTTCTGGTATGAAAAGATGTGATTGAGTTCAAAATCCTTTAGTATTATAAATCAAACTTTGATTTCAAATTTCAATTTTAATATTGTAGTTGTCAAGAAGGAAATGAAAGGGTTCTTACATATAAAAAAATAATCACTTGATGAATGATCACGTCACACCAGTCAGAATGGCTACCATGAATAAATGAACAAACAAGTGCTGGTGAGTATGTGGAGAAAGGGGAACCCTTTGCACTGTTGGGAATGCAGACTGGTGCAGCCACTGGGAAAAGCAGTATGGAGATACCTCAAAAAATTAAAAATGGAACTGCCTTATGATGCAGCAATTTCACTTCTGAGAATTCATCTGAAGAAATGTGAAACATTAAGGCCAAAGAACATAAGCACCCCTATGTTCACTGCAGTGTTATTTACAATCACCAAGATTTGGAAGTACCCCAACTGTCCATTAGTAGATGAGGGGATAAAACAAGTATGGGGAGAGGGAAGATGGTAGGGTGGTAGGAGGGAGCAGATTCCACTTCCCCTACACACGGGAGGAAAATCCTAGCTGATCTATGGAGGAACAGAGCAAAGAGCAAACAGTACCACAGCATATATGAAAATAGGAGATCAAAAATTGTAGCGGACATTGAAAAACCAGATGGTAAGAAGAGTGTTTCAGGATAATAAGGGCCCAGGGATCAGCCCCAGGACCAGGGAGGTTGCGGCCCCAGGCTCAGAACTCCCAGGTCTGCCTCAGGGCACTTGGCAGAGAGCTGGGTCAACCACTCCCTCTCCGGCCAAACAAGGATTGAGCAACACCAGGGGAGCCCTGGTTGCTTGAAGGCACAGAGAGGGGAGTGAGGACTGAGAGGCAATCACACAGGGGCTGTGAGCACCCACGCATAGCCCTGGGAAGAGTGTGCACCCAAGCCTGTGCCACAAAGGGTTGCCTGGCCACGTGCCCACGCCCGAAACCCGGGAACAATGTGTTTTGTAGAAGACCCGGAGCCCACAGCCGTGAACCTGTGAAAGACGAGGGTGCTCTGCCTGATCCCGGGAGTCCACAGCCATGAACTTGGAAGAACATGCTTAGGAGGGCCCAGATCCCACACCCAGAGCCCTGCAGAGAGGCACCAGACTGGCTCTGGGGAGAGTACGTGGCTAGCCCTGGGAACAGTACTTGAGAGGCTGACTGAGTGCTGAATGGGAAGGGAGAAAAGTGATACCAATCACCCCTCAGCCTGCTGAAGCCAGCAAGACCAGAAAAAACGGTTTGGCCTGTTTGAAACCAACAAGAGATTTTTTTTGTTTGATTGTTTGATTTTGTTTTTTTTTTTAAAGTAACTTTTTATTTTTTAATTATTATTTTTATATCTCTGAATTCCTTTTGCTTCTCTTTCCTTCTTTCTAGTGTTATTCCTTCTTCCTTTCTTTCCAATTTTATCTCTTCTTCCTTCCATCTTCTGCTTTTTCTTCTTTTTTCCTCTTTCTTTTTTTTGAACCTGCAAGTTGTTGCATATTTGTATTATCATTTTTTCATTATTCTTACATTTTTTATTTCAATAGTATTTTGCATCTTCTTTCTGTATAGTCTTCTTTGCTTGGCTGGTTAAATTGTATTATTTGACATGTTTCCCCTGTTATCTCATTCATAGTGTATTGCTAATTTACTGTTCTTCATTTGCGTTCCATTAGTACACTACTCAAGGCTCAGTACTCCCTATTCTTGTGATCTAGATCACATAGAGACTTTCATATGATTGTTGCTCTAATATTACTGTAAATAATAGCTATTCCATACAATTGTAAATACTACACAACCCCCCTCCCAGATCTTAGCCCACTTCATGGTTTTCCGAACTCTATGACTGTAGTGGTTAACTCTATTCTCTCACACACTACACCTATTTATTACTCTTTACTCTCACGTTACCTCAGAATCTGACCTCCCACAACCTCATTGCTTTCTAGATCCAACTCACAATCCTTCCCTCCCCAAGAGTCTTATCTTCTTTCCATCCTTTCTAAAAAGTGGCTAATTGGGTGGAAGATCACAGTTAACACTATACATAGCCAAAGGATCTCCTATCTCTTCTCTACCAGCTGCTACTGTAAATATCATAGAATACTCTCTTGCTGTCTTAAACCATTTTGCCTTACCCCTCCAACTGATCACAAAAAAAGAGTAGGGGAAAGCTGTGAACACCAGGATACTCAAAGGAGATGACACCACTGAATCTCACAGGTATTCTACCATAGAAGTTCACACCATCAACCCAGGGAACCAGAACAGATCAATTTAAGAAGCGGAGGCTAACAAGAAGAGTCTCACGAACAATTAGAAAACAAAGAAACAATCCCCAAATGAAGGGAAAGGAGGAAGCCTCAGAAAGAATGCTAAATGAAATAGAGGCAACTCAACTATCAGGTATTGAGTTCAAAGCAATGATTATCGGGAAGCTCAATGAGCTTGCAATGAGCTACCAGAAACTACAGGGAAGTTACAATGGACTCACTGCAAACTATATCAACATGAAAAAGGAAATAGAAACTACCAACAAGGGCCAAGAGGAAATGAAGAATACAATTTCTGAACTGAAGAACACAGTGGAAAGAAATCAAAAGCAGGATCAATAAAGCAGAAGATCAGATCAGCGAATTGGAGGACAAAGTAGAAAAAAACACCCAGAAAGAGCAAGTAAAGGAAAAGAGGCTCAGAAAGAATGAAGAGGGTTTAAGAGAAATGCAAGACAATATGAAACGTAATAATATCATTATAATAGGGATACCTGAAGGAGAAGAAGAAGAGCAAGGGATAGGAAACCTATTTGAAAAAGTTATCACGGAAAACTTCCTTAATTTGATGAGAGAAAAAGTCACACAAATCCAGGAAACACAGAGAGTCCCAGTCAAGAGAAACCCAAAGAGGCCCACCTCAAGACACATCATAATTAAAATGGCACAATTCCAAGACAAAGAGAGAGCCTTAAAGGAAGCAAGTGAGAAATGGGAAGTAACATACAAGGAAGCCCCAATAAGGCTAGCAGCTGACTTCTCAATGGAAACACTCCAAGCTAGAAGAGAATGGCAAAAAATATTCCAAGTAATGAGAACCAGAGGTCTGCAACCAAGCCTACTTTACCCAGCAAGGCTCTCAGTCAAGAGAGAAGGCCAAATAAGAAGCTTCCCAGACAAAAGAAGTCTGAAAGAATACACCTCCACCAAGCCAGCTTTGCAAGAGATGCAGAGTTGCTACAGGGACTGCTTTAAGGACAGGAAGGAAAAGAGAGCGAGAGAGAGGAACAAAGGTACGTAAATGACAACTAATAAGTACCTATCATTAATAACCTTAAATGTAAGTGGATTAAATGCTCCAATCAAAAGACAAAGAATAGCTGAATGGATAAGAAAGCATGACCCACACATATGCTGCCTACAAGAGACCCACCTCAAGATAAAAGACTTGTACAGGCTGAAAGTGAAGGGCTGGAAACAAATTTTCCAAGGAAAAGGACAGGAAAAAAAAGCCGGGGTAGCAACACTTATATCAGACAAAATAGACTTCCAAAAAAGGACCATAAAGAGAATCCAGGAGGTCACTTCATAATACTCAAGGGAAGAATCCACCAAGAAGACATAAACATAGTAAATATATATGCACCAAACATAGGAGCACCCAAATACATAAAGAAAATCTTAGAGGACTTCAAGAAAGATATTGACAGCAACACAATTATAGTGGGGGATTTTTACACCCCATTGTCAAAAATGGACAGATCTTCCAAACAAAATATCAACAAAGATATTGTGGCATTGAACAAGGCCCTAGATGAAATGGACTTAACTGATATATATAGAGCCTTCCATCCCAAAGAAGCTAAATACACATTCTTTTCAAATGCACATGGAACATTTTCAAAGATAGACCACATGATAGGACACAAAACAAGACTCAATAAATTCAAGAAAATTGAAATCATACCAAGCATCTTCTCGGATCACAAGGGACTGAAAGTAGAAAC
>CM052539.1:132056496-132084026 GCA_028533065.1 Trachops cirrhosus | reverse complement strand
TGAAATAGTTGTCAGTGACCAGAGGGGAGAGGGGAGGGAATTTCAAGGGAGAAGGGAAGGGTTTACAGGAACAAATATAGAGGACACATGGACAAAAGTAGGGATGTTGGAAAGGGGAGGGAGGAGGGGAGGAATGGGTGGGTGGGCTGGAATGGGAATAAAGGATAGAAACTGTACTGAATAAACTAAAATAAAAAAAGAAAAAAAAGAAAAAAACACTTATTCTATATTTCATAATTAATCCTTAAATCATAATAGTGGAATAGACTGTCCCTCTCAAATTAGTCAGTGTTAATAGAAGTCAAGGTGAGATCAGAGTATTGAAAATCAATGAAAAGCATATCTACCTGTATAAACAATACAGATAAATGTCCATCAGCTTTATTAAACCTTACCAGAGAGCAGGACCAAGTGAAAAAGACCAAGATAAGTGCAACCAGTTAATACTGCCTAAGTTAATGTGAGTAGCAAGTTTGTCTGGACATACAGCAAATTCTCTTTCCTTCCTTCCTTCCTTCCTTCCTTCCTTCCTTCCTTCCTTCCTTCCTTCCTTCCTTCCTTCCTTCCTCCCTTCCTTCTCTTCCCTCCCTCTTCCCTTCCCTTCTTCCTTCCTTCCTCCTTCTTTCTTTTGACAAGACTCTTGGCTCCCATGTTTGCTACATGAGTAAATTGTAAGTAGCTCAAAGTGATTCATAGGTCTGGCAAACCAGTGAAACCTGCCAGCTCTTTCTCAATATTCTAAGTGGATACAAAATTGTTAACTTTAAGTATTGATTCATTTCACTCATTAAGTCACTGCAATCTCAGGGAGCTTAGAAACCTGGAGGATCACTAAAATAGCCAGTCCTCCAATAGACTGAACTGAAAGAAGACGCAGGAGAGTGAATGGGAAAATCTCCAATATTCAACATCTACACCACCAGGGTTTAAAGATTTAGTTAGATGATAGAAAAAAAACCTGTGTTTTGTGTTTTTGAAGTAGTTTTGAGAAAAAATTTAACTATGTTGTTTAGGTTAGATATGTTTATTAAATAATGTTTCATAAATATGAATTACCTCTAAGTATGAAACATAATATAATTTAGAACTATATGTCTAAGATGTTTACATAAAGATACAATTCTATTTTACAAAGAGAATACAGATTTGGTACTATAAAATATGAAAATTGATAATTAGCTTGCTACCAAGCTCTAATTATTATTTTCCCCCCTTAATTTTAAGGAAATTAATTCAGAGCAAGGCAGCATTTTGTGGAGAATCTAGTTTCACCAAAAAATTCACATTTACCCCTAATCTGTAGAAAAAATAATTTAAATACCTGACCCCCAAAATTTACTAGAAATCATCATTATCTAAATCCATTTTTAGATATGCTTATAATCTTCCTAAGATTATATGTTATCAAGTTAGATGTGCTAACTTGAAAGACACTGTTATTTATTTTCTAAAATCAACAACTATTTGACATACAAAGAAATTCATTCCGAAATGGTGTACACCAGAGCTGATAAAGTAACAGGAGAAATAAACTTAATAGTTACAATATAAACAACATTTACAATCAATTTTACTTACATGGTTTCCATAATCTCTGCTCTCTTTATATCAATACATTTTCGGATTTTAATGCAAATCTAAGTGTTTTGTACATTGAATGAAAAAAATCAGTTCTGCAAATATTAGAGTGGCTGCTTCGTTTTTATGCTCAATTCTAGCTAAAGAGGCAGACATAAAATAATTTGAATTCAAGAACTATAATAAAGATTAGAGAGAAAGAGAGAGAGGGATGGGGGCAGGGAGAGAAAGGTTTGGGAATAATTGAGACAATATATGAGGAGAAGGGAGGATGAGAGAGAGAGACATCAATTAGCTGGGCTGCTTTCCAGCGCATGGGACAGTACTCTAACCAACTAAGTCACACCATCCAGGGCAGGACAGACACTGTTTTGATGCAGGAAAGATCTAGGAAGATATTATGGAGGGGTCACATTTGAATCACATGTTAAAAGATAGCTAAGACTCCCATACACTGAACTGAAAGATGGAGCATATTCCAGACATGGAAAAGTGAATGGGAAAATCTTTCTAATACTCTGTATTTCACCACCAGTGTGCTTATTCTGAACCCCATCCAAACCATCCTTCACATTACTGTGACAGTAATCTTTCAAGGAGAGAAGTAGCATAAAGTCATGCTCCCCACTGGTTAAAAGTAGCATAAAAACACTTTAGCCCTGACTGGTGTGGCTCTGTTGATTAATCATTGTTTTGCAAAGTGAAGGGTCACTGGTTGTCTGGTTTGATTAATGTCAGGACACATAACTCAGTTGGGTTGGGGAGCTCTCTCACATCAATGTTTCTCTCCCTTCTCTTTCTCTGTCCCCTTCTCCTCTCTCTAATATAAACAAACAAACAAACAGACAAATAAGCTAAGTAAATCACTTTAGTAAGTCATGAATGGTTTATCTCCAACTGGACTCAGTTTCTCTCCAGCCCCATCTCCCATTACTTGCTCTTCCTCCCCCACCCTCACTTACCCCCAGAAATACCAAACAACTTGTAGTTTTCCAGAGGCACCATCATCTACTCGGGGCTTCACCTTCTGTTTGGAATGATCTCTTGCTCATTATTTATAACCATGATTTTTACTCAACTTCAAAACCGGCTTGCATAAAACTGCAAATGCTAGGAAGCTCTTTCTAAAGTAAGTTTGACATTGCTGATTCATTAGCCTTAATGTAGCTCCCATTGAGGATAGAGGTAGTCTTTGTCCTTAAATATGATATACTTGTTTACATGTTACCCTAAGCACATTCCTTAACTCTAATGGCAATTGCAGTTGTCTGCTTACTTTTATTTCTAATGGACCCTGGTTACTGGGTGGTCTGTATTCCTTCCTTTAGAATCTAGTACAATATAAGAGTTTATTTGTTTGGGTTGTTAAATTAGAATGAATTGAGCAAAGACATAGAGATGAAAAAATTCAGACAGTTTGAGGGGTCAAGAATTGATCCACTGAGGTCAGGGTAGAGACGAGGAATAAAGAGCCTTTAGAAAGGGGAAGGGAGTAGGCGCTGTAAGTGCTGGTTTGATGTGCAGGGCTTTCAATTCCATCCTAGGAAGTCTGGGCTCTATTTCATTTTCATGGTTATCCTGGCAATTGTTTTTAACAGACGAACAATCTAATTTGTACTTTAAAATACTAAATAGGGATTATTCATTTCAGTAAGTGTTTTACACAGAAAACAATATTACATGTGATAACTAAAGTGATGCTCATGTTTTAATGTCAACCTTAAAACATACATGTTATGTAAAGAAATACGTGTAAAGGACCCATGGACAAAGCCAAAGTGGGGAAGGATGGAGGGTGGGAGGTGGGGGTGGTGGGGCAGGGGAAAGTGGTGGTGGGAAAATGGAGACAACTGTATTCTAACAAATATAAAAAATGGTAAAGAAAGAAAACATACATGTTATATGGAAGTCTTTTTAAGTAAGGTTGTTAGAGTCTCTCAATAAGAGATGCTGAGATTGAATTTCAAAAGATTATAGAACTTATTATAGGAAAGTATATTTACTAGTAATGGATAATTTCAAACAGTTTTTAAAGACAATTATTAACAAAATACCTAACATAACATGGCATTCAGTGAGCCTTGACAATTTTAACTACAAATAGAATTCTAGTGAATGAATCAGGGAATTTTAGTTTTTGGAGTACCGAATACTAGGTGACATTTTGTCCTTCTCTCTTATGTTTTGTGTACATTTATTTGTATTTGTATGAAATCAATTGTCTATGTATTCCTCTATGGAGGCTCAATTAACATTTCTTGCAATCATGGCCAATCAGTTTTAAAATGAATGACTTAGTATTATTTTTGCAGCATCTTTTAGTGATTCTGTTCTATGGGATAAACTATGGAGCTGGAGTAGACCTGTTTTATATATTTTCACAGCAAGGAAATAGAATATGATCATGTGAAAATTCATCAGCATTTTCTGTAGGTCTTCAAATAACATCTTGAATTACTATTCTCAGAAAAAAACCTGGTCATTCTAGATATAATGATATGGCTGTGGTGCACCTACATGCATATAGTATGTCGAAAGGAAAAAAAATGAGTCTCATTTCCTGGAGTCTGCAGATTGCTTGTGTAAAGGAAGGTTAAAAGAAAACTAAAATGATTTAGGAGCAGTGATAGGTAGGACACTCTAAAGGCGTGAATCTATGCTCCAGAGATTACTTCAAAATTGGCTGAACTTATAACCATGACATAAAATGATTTTGTATTTAACATAGGAATACCTCTATAAATGTATCTGCTATAGGCATATCGTAATTTGATTTTATCAAGTAAATTATGCTGATCACTGTGGCTTCAGAGATTGACTTCTAAATTTTTTTTCTAAGAGAAAAAGCTGTAATTGAACCAGTTTTCAAGTATTTATTATTATAATTTCAGTTTACAACTCAGAATAATAACAATCCCAGTCTTTTTCAGGAGAATATAATCTCTCAGCTGCCCTATTTTTAATTTTGCCCAGTTGAAAAGTATAAATAAATAAATCACATTCAAAGAGAACTGCCTCAACATATGCACTTATCCTTATCTTTTTTTTTTAGAATTCCATTTTTATCTTAGTATTCTAGATGACATCTTGGGTCAACTCAAACTATTAAATGTTATTCATGCAGGATTCTTTAGTCTTCCCATAAATTCTCTTTCCCTGATTTGCATTTTGGTAGAATACTATGAACCTGAACTGTGTAGGTATAAGAAGATTCCTCCACAGTGCATTACTGCACTTACTGTGCTGATAATATGAAAAACACAGTCCTATATATTTCACAGTATCTTTTTATGAGAAATTCTGGTGGAAATATCTCAGGCTTTCTATTTAGCTCATAGACCTACAGAGTAAGGTAACAAATCCTGTTTTATTTATATTTTAATATAAGATTGCTAAGAGGTCGATTCGGTCTCCCTGTATTTGGATTTATGGAATAAATATTGGTAGGAGGCCCTGTTTCAGCAGCACGTAAATCCCTTTTCCATGCAGTGCATCCACATCCCCTCTGAAGAGCATTGTGGCTGCTCCCAAAAGGGGCAGCAGTCACTCCTAGAGACAGTTGCTCCTTGAGAATTTTGGGGATCACATTTTTGTTATTAAATAATAGGAAGGAACTATTAGAATTTAGTGGAAAGAACCAAAGAGAACAGATGTCCTGTAATGTGTATCAAAGCATGGCTTGAGAATGTCCTCCCAGCCACAGAGCACATATGCATAACCCATGACACAGACAATAGTGTGGTGATGGCCAGAGGGAAGCAGGGCCAGGGGTGGGTGCAGGTGGGCAAATGGAGAGGATGGGCACATCTGTAATAGTGTTAATAATAAAAAATTTTTTAAATGCCCCACCAACCATTGATTTAGGAAAATAGCCCACCTTTAAAAAGCACTACCTATAATGAAATTTCATGTCACTGACCAACACACACACACACACACACACACACACACACACACACACACACACAGAAGTGTATATTACTTAAACAAATCTAAACTGCAACATGATGTAAATGGAGGAAAGTTTATAATTTTTTGTGTTTGAATGTTAGTCTGACACAGTTTCAGGCTATCAAATCACCAAGAATCATCAACTTTTTTGCATTTAAATCACCAATACAAAATACCTGTATCTATTGATGATTTGAACTGTCTTATGTTGCCATTGGATTCACAAGCTTAGTGGCAGCTTCTTAATAATTGATTAGGCTTTCCACTGTATCTTGCCTGAGAATTTATATATTAAATTAAGTGCACTTATTATCACATATAATTTCCCTATATTTCTTTTTTCATATAGAAGTATGACACTGAATTTAACTTTTAAATAATAAATGCAGTAAGGTTATATTAAAGTATGAATTTCCTTTAAGTATAATGAAGTTTTTTTTAATAGGAAGATTGGTTTTAGATACACTTGAGGAACACTAGTTTAAGGAAATCAAAAGTAAAATATTAATATTTCTGTGAAGTAGAAATATGTGTGTATAAAAATATTTTATGTATTGTTAACATTTAAAAAAATTGAAAGCCAAAAGAACTTATGAACAATATGGTAAATTAATACTTATGAAAAATAATGACAGCAATATTGATGAATTTTTTTAAAGTTACCTTTTAAAAATATTTATAACATTAGCAAAAATATTCATAAAACCAGTTATAACAACAACAACAATCAGTAAGTACATAGACATAGACATAATTTTTTAAGAAAAATACACATGACCTTTGTGGAAGAACTAAAAATGTTTTAAGGAAAGATATTAAAGAATATTTAAATAAATGGGGAAACATACAGTATAATTTTTGTTTAATTATAAATATTACAATGATGTGAAATATCAACAAACTGATCTAAGATTCAATACAATCTCAATGAAAATCCCATTGGTGTGTTCCATTGAATTTGACAAACTTATTCTAAAATATACATGGACAAAGGTCCAATTTACACTACTAAATATAAAAACTTATTACATTTTAGATAGTAGTGTTATTACTTCTATAGATAAATTTACATTTGAAATGTCATATAGAAACCAGGAAAAAATAGGCATATATGGAATCTTGATATATAAGAGGAGGTACTGTAAGTCAATAAAGGGAAAGATGGACTTCCTTTTAAATAAAGGTAGGATAATTGGCTGTCCACATGAAAAAAATTAAATTGAATTCCAAATTCACAGCAATCACAAAAGTATATGCTAGGTGAGTTAAGCCTTTGAATATGTATCAGAGAGATGAATTTTTAGGAGACAATAGAGTATATTTATCACCATGATATGACATGATCACACAATTACAAACCATGTAGAAATAGAATGTTAATTCCTATATTAATACCCTATTTTCATGAAATGATATCATAACAAGGATGAAAAGAGAAGTCACAAACCAAAAGAAGAAGATATTATAGGAGTATTATTAATGCTAAAGCAATATAAAGGCAGCATGCTACTAATCTAAAATAATATAGCAAACAAAAGAATTTTTAATGGGTAAAACTCATGAACAAATATTTCATTTAAAAAGCTATCCAAAAGTTCCTTATGTATGAAAAGAGCAGTTAAAAATTCACATTAAAACTATAGTGGGATACTATTTCAAAATTACTAGATTGGCAAAAATATAAAAGCTAGTCAATACTGAATATTGGAAAGGGTAAGCTGACATTCTCATTCACTGCTGGAAAGAGTGTTTATTTAAACAATAGCTTTGGAGAGGTTTTCATTACCTAAGAAATTTGAATATCCATATGTCCTACAACAAATTCCACTCCTAGATTTATATCCCAAAGAAATTCTTGAGCCCTGGCTGGTGTGGCTCAGTGGATTGAGTGCTGGCCTGCGAAGCAAAGGGTTCCAGGTTCGATTCCCAGTCAGGGCACATGCCTGGGTTACAGGCCAGGTCCCAAGGGCGGGGCATGTGAGAGGCAACCACACACTGATGTTTCTCTCCCTTTCTTTCTCCCCCACTTCCCCTCTGTCTAAATAAATACATAACTAAATAGAATCTTTAAAAAATTCTTGAACATGAGCACCAGGAGATAAATACATTTAAAAAATAAAAGAAATTGTTTAAACTTTATTATTTTAAACTAATGGCAAATAAAATGTTCATCAATGGTAAAATGTGTAATAAAATATAGTATCTTTAACTGACTACTACATAGGAATGACAGAAATTAAATAATGTCTTACATTGACATAAATAAGTATCAATAATAATGTTTCAATGAAGGAGTCATGGAGATACATACTTATGATATGATTTCATTCCTGTTAAGTTTAACAACTGGCAGGGTAAATAATTTACCCACATTAACACTATCAGAAAAGGAATAGAGAGATTAACACAAAAAAGTAATGATTGCTATGAGGGGTGAGAGAGGAAGATGTTATCCTAGAAAAGTAGAGGACACTGGGGTTGCTTCCACCCCTTGACGTTGTAAGTAATCCTACACAAGCGTGGGTGCACAGATATCTCTCTGAGACCCTGCTTTCAGTGCTCCCGAAATATCCAGAGTGCACTGCTGGGTCGTGTGATTCTGTGTTGAATTTTTTGAGAAATCATCATACTGTTTTCTACAGCTGCCACATCATTTTATATCTTTACCAACAGTTCACAAGGGTTCCCTTTCCTCCGTATCCTCACCATCACTTGTTATTTCCTGTTTTTTTTTTTTAAATAGTTGCCATCCTAATGGCTGTGAAGTGGTAAAGAAAGCGTGGTACACATGGAATATTGGTCATCCTTGGCAAGGAAGTCAATTGTGACCCATGCTACACCACCGATGAACCTTGAGGACATTATGCTGAGTGAAATGAGCCAGTCACAAACATACTCACTACTGCAGGATTCTGCTTACATGAGGTATCTAGAACCATCAGATTAATAGACACTGAAATCAGAACGGTGGTTTACCGGGGCTGGGGGAGGAGAGAAGGGTGAGTGATTATTTAAAGGGACAGAGTTTCAGTTTTGCGAGATGGAAAGAGTTCCGGGGATGGACAGTGGCGATGGTCGCATAGCAATGCAAATAAATGCCTTTAATGCCACTAAACTGTACACTTAAAAAAAAAAGAAAGAAAGAAAAGTGGAGGACAATCCTATTTACCAGCAATGACTGGTTTTTTAACCTCTGTAGTGCCTGTTTTATTATTGTCAGTCCTTATGTGTTCCCTTTGACTGATCACAGTTACTTGAACACATATACATGCCCAACTATTAACTATTGATTTCAACCTTGGTTTACCACTTATCATTTTTCCATTTATGTACAAAATGGTGGGGAATTCGGTCTTGTGCATGCAGTCTCTTGGCTCCCACTCAGCCATGTAAGAAGAATCGGTTGTGAGTGGGTTTGCAACACTTCTTTACTAATAGCTAAAGAGCTCCATAGCCTGTTGTCAGGCTTATCACCTTGTGTGGAAACATCTCTCCTTATGTCAGGCTCAGTAAATGCTCCTTTGTCTCTGCTTGAAGCCTGTGCATCACACAGCACCTGGCCAGTCTCACTGTTACATGATCCCCTGTGGGGAGTGGACTGAGAGGAGGAAAACTGCCCTGCAGTGTCCACTGGGACAGATCTGCTGGTCATGGTGGACCTAAGCGTACTATAATACTAAAGCTGATCTTGCTTTGTCTCTTCTCTATGTGATAAAGCATTGTTCAAGCCAGTGCTTGACTGTGTTGTGTTTTCCTTGGTAATCCAGTGCCAAGAGCCAATGGGCAGAAATATTTAGTGTTCCTGTGGGACAGGGCACTGGTAGCAGTACCCTACTGTATACTGATTGAGGCCGAGTGCTCCATTCCAAACAAAACTGCATGCATATTTATGTATGTTGTATCTGATTTAATGTATATATAACCTGTAGATAAAATAAATATTAATATGCTGTATGCAATATAAATATATTGAACCTCCTTATTTAACCCCACACTTTCAAAGGTTTTATTTCAAAAAGTCTTACTGATGACACTATAAAAGTATAGCAATGGTTTTATTTATCACTAGATACTCATAAGTAGAATTATATTCATACTAATTTTCATAAACCATATTCCATTTTTGATTTGACTGTTTTTCCTAAATAATATAGAAGTCATTTTCTCTTTTTTCCCCTTTTTCTTGTTGCTTACAGGGACATATATATGCATCTTGCCTTTTTATTTTACCATTTATGTTTCTTCTAAATAAATCTTGAGTTAACCTAAATGCTGAAGTAACCCTTTTACTTCTGTGGGCTACAATCAAAGAAAACTTTCAAAATCCCCATAATATCCTAATATTCATTCATCAACTGACAAATGATGAATTCATATTGCAAATCAATTTTCATAAAATGAAGCCCAGAAATTCTACTATGCCACATGTACTTTATAATATTTCACTGTTATTTGAACAACCCCTTGAATTTGGCACCACATATATTAAAGTCAATTTTTAGTGTTTTGAAATAAATAAGATCATGATGAAATTAGTGGTGTTTATAAAAGATATGCACAAAACAATTAAAACATGATAAATGTAGAATTTTCTTTTAATAAGCTGTCAAATTATTTTTGGAGAACATCTGTTTGTTTACAAACCATGGTGGATATCTTGTTCTTTTGTGCATGCTAATCATATTTTGTAATATGCCACAGTGAACTTGTAGAAGATCAATTATGGCTATAAAACTATAAATTTTGGACTATACCATTATATTTAAAGTGACATTCTACTCTCTTAATGTAGATTTCTTGGCTTAAGAATAAAAACTTAATACTTTTTTACCTGTTCTGTATTTTTAAATAAAAAATATAAGCTTTAATCAACAGAAAATATGTTTAAGTTGATAAAATACTCATAACTTATAATCTTACTATAATAATATAACATGATTTCAAAATAAAAACTCAATTAGAGGAATATATCAACCGGTATGTACATCAGCCTACTCGGCAGGTTGACATGGAAGCATGCGAGAAGAAAATTCAAATGGTAACTACTAATGTAAAATCCTGAAAATTACCCTAAAATATGAACTATCCAGGCATAAAAGAGGTTAAAAAAGGAATGTTAACACAAGAGAAAGAGACTCAGAAGTTATTGCTGACTATAAATTTTATTTTAGTCAATAGTGTGATATAAATGCAAACAAAAAGTTAGAAGAAAATAAAACTAACATGATCCTGGGTTTCAATGACAGAAAAAAATACAGTCTAAAACAAGAGTTGATAGTTTACAATTTAATATGAATGCTGACAAACTGGGCCGTTTCAGAAAAAGAAAAATAAGTAATAAGACAAAGCAATAACAAAGCAAGAACTTTGCGAGGCAAACTGAAGAAATAAGACGGAATGGTCTAGACTCCACAGAGATGCAAGAGCCATGAGAGACTACTTCCGATCCTGAACGGCCGTTTCCGTGGCGGAGCGCTACACTTGTTATAAGAGGGTCTACGAGGAATGTGCAAGAGAAGGAAGTATTTTCTAACATAACCTGTTCAAAAATAAAATGGGTAATGATATCCTTACCAATGGATATTCAGGTAGGTATTCATTTTTAGAATGTTATATAAATTGAGTCATTTATCACTTAAGCAACCCTATGAAGCAGGTACTATTATTAGCTACATTTTAAAGATAAGTATATTCTAGCAAATTTAGGTTAAGCAACTTGCTCAATATCTTACAGGTTAAGACAGGACCAGCATTTGAAATCAGGCCATGGTTTCGGATTTTATCCTCTCATTAATTGATATGCTAGTGTGAGTAGTTTAGGATATTATATGTCATGCTTTAATGGAAGACATATTGTATTTTCCATATCATGATTGTTCATATGGTAACATAATTTGTTTACCATCCCTGTGACCATTAAAATTTAACCTCCACAAAGACAGGGATTGTGTCTGCTTTGTCCTTATTTTCTCTCTCTACTTTGCTCACAGTAGGTATTGAATGGGAATGACTAATATTGAACTACCTAATAGAAAAAAAAAGGATTTAGTTTAATATGTTTAAAATAGATACATTAATAAGAATGTAGATTTATATACATGAATAATTTATCAGAAAAATTCTCAGATTTTTACCTAAAATGTATATCATACTAATGTGCATTTTATTCTCTTTGTAATTTTCCCTCCATTATTACTTCCAGACATGTTTCCAGGATATCTGTCTCTAATGTTGGAAGAGAGATTTCTGTTGTGGGGCATAAAGTGGAAGTTATTATCTGATAAACTGCATTTATGACTATTGATTTCCAGAATCATGAAGGTTTATATAGAGAGGGATGGAATATAAAAGAAGTGAGATGCAGGAGTGCCATGGGGGAGATAAGAGAAAGACCGAATAATACTCATGTACATGCATATACATATGGAGGGAGAGAGGCTGAATTAGGTTTCCCAAAGGATGGGAAGAAGAGAGCAAATACCCAGAGTAGCCTGAATAAAGATTTGAAACTAGCCCCTCTCTCAAATGGTCACAGAAAGAAGGTAAGACTTTGAGGTTGCATGATGCTCTCACGAAAGCTAATTCTAAGTACAGGATTCCCAAATAAGCAAAACCTCTGCCATTGAATCCAAAAGACCACTTGGCATTGCCTGAATCCCTTCTTCCCTTTTCCTTATTTAAGGTACTAGAGTATATACAAAAAGAAGGGTGAAACTTGTTAAAACGTGGCCATTGGATCATGGAACCATTCAGTTTGGCAAAATGCAGATTTCTGGGAAGCAAACCAGACCAGGCAATACAGAATCTTTGTGGCCGTAGCTGTAAACTATGAGTTTTTAAGAATGCCTCACTTAAGCATACTAAAGTTGAATTACCCAGAGAAAGACAGGCTGGGCAGTCCGAAGGGAGAAAGCCAGGGACACTGCCACTAATTGTAGTTTCCCAGAGTTGCTCAGGTCACACTGAATTCAAGCCTCCAGGATGACCCAAGTCAAAAAGTAGGGTGATGAAAACAGGCATGTGAGAAGCAGCATGGGTAATAGCAATCACAGCAGAAGACATCAGATGGTCAGAGGTCCAGGCCAGAATAAAAAACTTGGAGGGAAACATGATCCAAGGACAAGCCAAGGTAGTTGTTCAAAAGCCTGCACTGAATCTCAGAACCAATTCATCTTTAGACAGTGGATGAAGTCACAGAGGAAGATGGGTCAGACAATAGCAACCACTGAGACAAATAGTGCAGTGATTTTTTATCTCAGCTGTTCAGTCTCTTCTAAACGCTTGCATTTTGATAGGAACTCCCTCCTGTACTGGGTTGGCCCGAACAAGAAAATGGGAATGTGTGGCTGGTTTCAGACAGGACTGGGAAGAAAGGAGAATTGTGACTCTCAGCTAAACTCTCATTGGCTCTTCAAAAATGAGGTATTTCAGTAAAGAATGTTCCAGCCTATTTAACTATATTTAAGTTTATTTTACCAAAACTTTAAATGCAATATGCTATAGAGAGCATACTATTTAGAATAAAACCTGGTAAGCAATTGGAAATTATTTCATTATATGAAGAAGGAAAATCACCTATTGTAGAATGCTGTTATTGAAAAAGACAGGAAAATATGTTACAAGTGTTCATCGTTTTTCATTTGGCAAGCAATTTTTTAAAACCTGATGTACTATTTTTAGATGGTTGTTCATTCAGTTACTCTACTTCATGTTAAGGGAAAACTAGTACACCTGACATAGCTTTGATTTATAGACATAAAATGAGGGGAAAAATGCAAACATCAGACACACAAAAGCAATTTGTTCTCCCTGTCTATAGCTGACAGCTTCAAATTCTTAGTAATATATTCTATAATGAGATAAGGAGATATTCAAATGTAAAAGAAGCATAAAATTTTTGGCAAAAATACTGATCAGAACTACAATCTCTATAAACCCAATGAAATTCCAAAGTCGATAATTTGTTTGCCCTTAAACTACTATTTTCCTTCATTTATTTGGTTCTTTTTATTTTAAACTCACATTATATCACATTCATTCATCTCAGCTCTTTTCACTTATCTTTCATCTATTTCAATGTAAAGGTTGACACTCCACAAATCAGTTGGAAGACCTCAACTAAAATACACTCTTTAGGCAGTGCCATAACCCAGATTGCTCTGATGAGGTATCAGAAGTGTGTAAAACACAGACTCTGTTGATTAGCATATGTGACATCAGAGGGTCCCCTTTTTCTGCTTTTGATTATTTGGTCAGCTCAGGAGACAACTCGGGAAAGTTACCAAAACTAGTTTTCAGAGGTTGGAAAGAGTTTCTTAGGGAACATTCTAAGTATTCTATTTTTCAAGAGGATAGTTTCCTATACTCACTCTGAATATCTTTTCTTATTACCTAATTGGTTAAAGTTATTTAAAACTTCTCAGCTAGTTGAATTTCAATTCACACCTTGTAAAGAAGGCTAAAATGTGCACACAGAAGACTTTTGCAACAGAACAAGTAGTGTTGCTCTTTAGAGTGACTCATTGTAACACAAAAAGTAGGGCCTGAAGCTAGTCTCTGCGATTTAACACTCACCTCCACGGAATAGGTGAAGTGCAACATTTAACATCAGTCTTTAGTTTTCAGTTAATTTGGTTTATTATTGACCAGATGGCATGACTGTTCTGCCATTTCCTTCATAATTTTTATAAGACTAGAAATGTACCTTTTTTTAAAAAAAAGTAAAATGTCATAATATTTTGGTGAGTGATTTCAAGGAGAGATGCTAGGAGTAATTTTGGATTCACTGCAAAACAGGTTCTAAAATTCAGGGAAAGTATTTCTGCAGTGAAGTGTTTTAGGAGACATGTAAACACTTATCTATCATTGCCTTATATCTATCATTATAATTACTTCTAGTATAGGGTCTTAAGAAATTTTTATGCATTTTGAGTGTAGATCCAGGGCCTAGCTGTTTGACACACCAGTTGCTTTAAAGTTTATGAAAAGATCCATTCATTTACTGATGGGCACCTAGGTTGCTTCTAGCACTTGGCTATTGTGAATTGTGCTGCTATGAACATTGGGATGCATAGATTCTTTTGAATTGGTGTTTCAGAGTTCTTAGGGAATAGTCCCAACAGTGAAATTGCAAGGTCAAAGGTAGTTCCATTTTTAGTTTTCTAAGGAAATTCTATACTGTTTTCCACAGTGGTTGTACCAGTCTGCATTCCCACCAACAGTGCACTAGGGTCCCCTTTTCTCCACATCCTCTCCAACACTTGTTGTTTGTTGATTTGTTTATGATGGCTATTCTGACTAGTGTGAAGTGGAATTTCATTGTGGTTTTTATTTGCATCTCTATGATGGCTAATGATACTGAACATCTTTTCATATGTCTCTGGGCCCTCTGTATGTCCTCCTTGGGGAAGTGTCTGTTCAAACCTTTTGATCATTTTTTAATTGGGTTGTTTGTCTTCCTGGAGTGGAGTCATGTGAGTTCTTTATATATTTTGGAGATCAAACCTTGTCTGAGGTATCATTGGCAAATATGTTTTTTTCCATACAGTTAGTTCTCTTTTCATTTTAGTGCTGTTTTCTTTAGCTGTGCAGAAGCTTTTTATTTTGATGAGATCCCATTTGTTTATTCTTTCCTTTATGCCCCTTGCTCTACGGGACATATTGGTGAATAAATTGTCACGTGGGATATCTAAGATTTTCTTGCCTATGTTCTCCTCTAGGACTTTTATGGTGTCATGACTTATATTTAAGTCTTTTATCCACCTTGATTTTATTTTTCTGTATCATGTAAGTTGGCGATCGAGTTTCATTTTTTTGCATATAGTCACCTGGCTCTCCTAACACCATTTGTTGAAGAGTCTATTTTTACTCCATTTTATGTTGCTGCCCCCTTTGTCAAATATTAATTGACCATAGAAACTTGGGTTTATTTCTGGGCTCTCTAATATGTACCATTGGTCTATGTGTCTGTTCTTACTCCTGTACCACACTGTTTTGATTATGGTGGCCTTGTAATATATTTTGATATCAGGCATTGTGATCTCTCCTACTTTGTTCGTCTTTCTCAGAATTGCCATGGCTATTCGGGGTCAGTAAATGAATGGATCAAAAAACTATGGTACATTTACACGATGGAATACTACACAGAGAAAGAACGAAGGAGTTCCTACCCTTTGTGACAGCATGGATGGAACTAGAGAGCATTATGCTAAGTGAAATAAGCCAAATGGTGAAAGATAAATACCATATGATCTCACCTATAAGTGGAACCTAATCAACAAAACAAACAAGCAAACAAAATATAACCAGAGACATTGAAATTAAGAACAAACTGATAGTAACCAGAGGGGAGGTTGGAGGGGATAATCAGGGGAAAAGAGGGAAGAGTTTTTAGGAATATCTATAAAGGATACATGGACAAAACCAAAGAGGGGTAGGATCGAGGGTGGGAGGTGGGGATGGCTGGGGGAGTGGTAGTGGTGGGGGCGGGAATGGAGACAACTGTACTTGAACAACAATAAAAAATTAGAAGTTAATCCTGAAAAAAAGTTTATGAAAAGAAGTGTACTGGATATTTCTCCATGCTCTCAACACAATGGCTTGAAAGATTTAGTCCACTAGGAGCTTTTTGTCACATGATGCCTATGTGATAACACCTATTAATTTAAAATTTTTATTGAGCATTACATAGATATAGCCTTAAGATGATTTCTAAATATGAAATATGACACACTCTAAAATGTCCAGAAGTTTTATCTAAGTTTCCATCTATATATCAGAAGTAAAGAAACCTAAATAACACTATACTTACCTTCATGCCCTTTCTATTGGCCCTGCAGGTACCATCTGCTGAGCAGCTCTAGTTGGTATAAGCTCCATGAACTGAAGATTCTTTTTGCATTCATGCTCCAGCATTACATAGGGAAATGTTGAATTATGCCTGACCATGATTTTTATAGTTTGATTCTCTTGATGTGATTGATATATTTTAACTTTTATCACCCTCACTGAAATGAAATACTAATTAGAGGTTCAAATATATCTAACAGAAAAGTATGATGGCCTTAAAGATCAACAGTCAGTCAAGCATTTGGTTCTTTATAAAGGTTTCATTGAAAGACCTTTGATGATAAAATTTTAAGCATTTTTTGGGCAGTCTTTAGCTCAGTCTGTTTACTTAACAGTAAGCCTAATTTACTTCAGTAAATGCATCAAAACATTAATTGAGGAACAAGAGTGTCACTATTTTATTGAAACCCATTGAATGTCAACTAAAATTTTGCAGGCAGCAATGGAATTATGGGCATGGAGACACAGCATGGTAAGGATTATGCAATTTAAAGAGAAAAAAACTGTAATCACTATTTCTGTATGTTATGCTACTTTTTAATTTTTACCATTTCTAATTGGTTGTTGAAAATACACTAAGATTATTCTATGTACAATAAGATAAGAACAACCCTGGCTGGTGTAGCTCAGTGGATTGAGCACAGGCCTGTGAACCAAAAGATCGTGATTCGATTCCCAGTCAGGGCACATGCCTGGGTTGCAGGCCAGTTCCCAGCAGGAGACCCATGAGAGGCAAACATACATTGATATTTCTCTCCCTTTCTCCTTCCTTTCCTCTCTAAAAATAAATAAATAAAATCTTTAAAAAAATAGGATAAGAACTGACATAAAATTTTCTCTACCTGAATCAGTTATAGCTACTTATAATACTAAGTTAGAATGATTTCTTATACCTTGTGGCAGACTTATAAAATTATGTCTAATTACTAGTAAGCATTCAATAAATATTTATTAAATAGATAATTGCTATATTACTTTTTATAACAAATTTACATGCCATTTTATTCCTTGTAATATTCTTTCCCATGAATATTTAGAACGATCAAACTTGTAAATATTACTCCCAAAATGCCCTACAAACTAGTATTCTAGGGAAGTTTCTGCCTCACCCTAGGTTTTCATTCCTCCCTCTGTCTCTCCCTCCCTCCCTTCCTTCCTTTGTTCCTTCATCCATTCCTTCCTTCCTTCCTTCTTTCTCTCCTTCCTCCTTCCCCCCTTCCCTCTCTGTTTCACCTATATGTCTTTCCCTCCAAGTAAATATGTTCCCATTTCCCAAATTTAATTTAGTTTCTCATGCCCTACAAATAATTCCTTATATATTTCTACTCCAAAGACTTTAAATCCAAGCACTAACACTGTGTGTCTAGATTTTCAAAGCATAAATTCACAATATCCAATGCTAATTACATGTTTCACTTTAGAAGAATCAGAGGGGAACAACTGACTTTTTGCATAACGTTCAAGTCATACAGTCACAAGCGTATTAATATTTGGGAGCACATACTCCTTTGTATAATAGGCATTCATCAATTGAAATTTTTGCAATGCCATTCTTTTACATAATAACACAAATCATCCAACTATGTAATCAGTTATTATTGGGGTGTTATTAGTTATAAATGTGATTTTACAAAGCTCATTATGAAAGAAGATGAAACCAATGGAAACCTATGTGCGTGGGTATGTGTGAGTATCTCCCTGCATCCTTTGCCTTCTCTGTTCACCAGGCCAGATCTTTGACACAGATGCTGTCAACACAGTGCTAGAACACTCACATATGGAAAGGGCAGTGGGAAATACCCTGGGAAAGAAGTGAAAGGTAAAGGTCAGCTCTAGTCTGGTTTCCAATTTAGGCCTTGAGAAACAATTGAATTATGCTTTTTTGCCATTTGATTCTTCATGAAGAAAAGACATTAGCTAGGAGACTCTAGGACTTAAGAGGCTTCAGTGTAAAAATATTAAAAAGAACAAAATACAAAAATAATCTTCATATCTTATTTTAAATTAGAGAAAAATCTTATTTTGTTTACACATAGAACAAGGTTAAGGCAAATGATATCACTCATGTGAAATCTAATGAGTAAACTGACCTAACAAGGAAAATGGACAGATTCATAGATGGAGAGCAGGATAACAGCTTGTTGGGGATAGGTTAGGGGTGGAGGAATTGAACAAAATGGAAAAAGGACTCATGGGCATGGACAACAGTGTGGTATTGCTGGTAGAGGGGGTAGAGGGTAGTATAAGGGAACTAAATGGTAATGGAAAAAATACAATAAAGATTAAACTTTTTAAAAAAGGAAGACAGCCAAAGACAGGCAAAATATGATAGATACATTTTCTTCATGATGAAATTTAATCAGCAGTAAAGTGAAGGAAATGCTAATGGGTAGAGAAATAGAGTTGACCACACACAAGAACTTACAGTGGATATGGTAATGAGGCACTGCAGAAAATTTTGCCCGAGAATGTTCCTTCCAAGATACTAAGGCAATTGTTATGTGCCTTTTATGAGGCCCCATGCTTTTTCCTCAGCATGTCTTTTTCTACAACAGTGAGTGTGAATGATTTAGAAAAATGATTCACTCGGAAGGGTTGCTTGTAAAAGGATGAATGAGAGGCTAGGAGTATTTTAAGTTCTATGTACTCAAAAGAAATCTTTGTTATGACAATATCATATGTCCAAAGGACTACAAAGATATAACTCTTCAAAAATAAGCAGTGGGGATTACAGATTTATTAGGTTAAAAAAGAAGACAGAAACAGAAAGAGACCAAAAATATATGAAAGAAATATACATATTTATGAAGATCAACATCAAACCAGTATAAATTAAAAGACCTCATTTAAAAATATACAGTAAAAAGGACACATCCAATTTCCCAGAGTAATAGGGTAAAGATATTTAAAAATATGATACATAATACTGGTTATCAAAATGCATATTAAAGATAGAGACTACTTTTATTTATGAAAGTAGATTTTTAAAAAAATTAGAAATAACTTATTTTTGACTAAAGATTTTAAGACATAGAATTGTCTCATATACTATTCATTAGTCTACATATAGACTTTCTGTAAAACAATTTGGGTGTTTCTAAAACTATTAAAAAGTTCACTTCAAGAAATCTTAAGGAAATAAAGATATGTAGAAATATTTAGCTACAAAATTGCATATATTGTTATTACAAAGAAACTGAAAGTGAAAGGTCTCAAAATGAGCATTTTTTACAAATAAAATTAGTATGAGAGGATCTATCTTAGTAATTCATGCTTACTGGACTGTATCAGCTCAACCATATACAACTAATAAGCTTAGATGATGTTATAATTAGATGTATTACACTGAAAAATAGTATGAATTTGGCAAATTATTGGGTTTGAATTATTGTTCTAACAATTACTAGATTTGTGACTATGGGCAAATTAATTTTACGGAATAATTATCCATTAAAAATAATTATCCATAATTTAGAAAGTTGTTACAAACATTAAATGAGTTAATAGAGAAAACCCCTTGGAAATATGTTCAGTACCTGCAAATAACTGAATGTTTATGTCCCTGCAAAATTTATATGTTGAAATCCTAACTCCAAGGTGAGGGTAATAAGGAGGTAAGACCTTTGAAATGTGATTAGGTCATGAGAGATTAGTGCCTTTATAAAAGGGACCCAAAACATTTTCACTGCCCCTTCCATCATGTGAGATTACTGTGAGAACATAGTTGTCTATGAGGAAATGGTTCTAATCAGACACTAAATTATCTGGTATCCTGATTTTGGACTTCCCAGGCTTCAGAACTAGAAGATATACCTTATTTCTATTGCTTATAAGACAACGAGTCTGTGGTATTTTGTTATAGTAGGCCAAAAGTACTAAGAGCAAAATTAATAATAATAATTAATAACTAATAATAACTTAAAATTTTATTGTTATTTTATTACAGTTGTCTGTCCAATTTTTCTCCTTTGCTCTCCTCCACCCAGCCCCATCCCACTCCCACTCCCACAGTTCATTCCCACACTGTTGTCCAAGTCCATGGGCCACTCATATACATTTTTTTGACTAGTCTCTTCATTTTCTTTCCACCATTATCCCCCTCTCCCCTCCCCTCTAGTTGTTGTTAGTCTGTTCCATGTTTCTATGCCTCAGGTTCTGTTTTGCTCATTAATGTATTTTATTCATTGTATTAGTCATATCAGTGAGATCATATGGTATTTGTCTTTCACTGACTGCCTTATTTTACTTAGCATGATATTCTCAATTTCCATCCACTCTGTCACAAAAGGTAGGAGTTCCTCCTTTCTTTCTGCTGCAAAGTATTCCATTGTGCACTTGTGTATAGATTAAATGCTCCAATCAAAAGACATAGGGTAGCTGAGTGAATAAGAAAACACAATCTGCATATATGCTGTTTACAAGAGACACACCTCAGAACAAAAGATCTATACAGGCTGAACGTGAAAGAATGGAAATAAATACCACAAGCAAATTGACATAAAAAAAGCTGTGGTAGCAATACTTATATCAGACAAAATAGAAATCAAAACAAAGGCCTTAACAAGAGACAAAGATTGTCACTACATAATACTTAAGGGAATGGTTCAACAAGAGGATAGAACCTTTGTAAGTATATATGCACCTAACACAGGAGCACCTAAATACATAAGGAAAATCTTGAAAGACTTTAAGAAGGAGATCAACAGCAATACAGTCATAGTAGGGGATTTTAAAACCTCCATGTCAACAATGGATAGACCTTCCAAACAAAGAGTCAACAGGGATATTGTGGCATTGAACAATATTCTAGATTACATGGACTTAATTGATATTTATAGAACACCCCAAAGAAGCAGGGTATGCACATGGATCATTTTCAAATAGATAACAAGGTGTGACACAAAACAAGCCTTAACAAATTAAAGAAAATTTAAATCATATCAAGCATTTTCATGGATTACAATGGCTTGAAACTAGAAACCAACCTCAAGGAAAAAACTAAAAAACATTAGAATACATAAAGACTGAATAACATGTTATTAAATAATGAATGAGTTAACAATAAGATCAAGGAAATCAAAAAGTATCTGGAAACAAGTGAAAATAAACACACAACAAACCAAAAGCTGTGGGACAGAGTGAAGGCAGTCCTGACAGGGAGGTCTATAGGAATACAGACAGACCTACCTAAAGAATAGAGAAAAATCTTCCTGAAACACCAATCCAAAAGAGCCTATGCACCCCAATGTTCATAGCAGCACAATTTACAATAGCCAAGTGCTGGAAGCAACCTAGGTGCCCATCAGTAAATGAATGGATCAAAAAACTATGATACATTTACACAATGGAATTCTATGCAGCAGAAAGAAAGAAGGAGCCCCCACTCTTTGCAACAGCATGGATGGAACTGGAAAGTATTATGCTAAGCAAAATAAGCCAGGCAGTGAAAGACAAATACCATATGATCTCACCTTTAACAGGAATCTAATCAACAAAACAAACAAACAAGTAAAATATAACCAAAGACAATGAAATAGAGAACAGGCTGACAGTGACCAGAGGGGAGAGGGGAGTAATTTCCAGGGAAAAGGGGAAGGGTTTTCAGGAACAAGTATAAAGGACACATGGACAATAACAAGGGGGTGGAGACAGGAGGGAGGAGGGGAGGACTGGGGGGTGGGCTGGGATGGGGGTAAAGGACAGAAAACTGTACTTGAGCAACAATTAAAATAAAAACAATTTAAAAAATAGAGAAATATCTCAAACAACCTAGCTATACATTAAAAAGAACCAGAGGAACAACAAACAGTGCCCAGAGTGAGCAGAAGGAAGGAAATAATCAAGACCAGGGCAGATGTTGGGAACTGTCCTACCTGGTTTCAGAAGCTGTAATCCCTGATGGCTAAGGCTGAGTAAAGGACCTGGGACCATAAGCCACTTAGGAGACAAAGCTTATCTTCCTTGTCAGGGTACCACCTCTGACCCTTTTCTCTTCTTCTGCTTGGCCCCAGGTGGATGACTGGTTAGCCAATGACGGGAAAGATTCCTCAAAAGAGGGATGACCTAAGACAGGCATGGTCACAAAGGGGCCCTCAGGGAAGGACTTGGGGGACTATAGAAAAAGCGGGTGATGGGCCCTCACCCCTCAGCTTTGACATAGTAGTCCTCATTCTGTCTGCAAGAAGTCTGTTAATCTCTTTGCTGCCTTACTTCTCCTGCCTGACTTAAGCCTGAAACAATGCTGGAGGTGAGTGCCGCCCTGTGCTGGAAAGGGCGGGTTCCGTAAAGAGATTAGGCCTAAGAGAGAATGCATAAAATCCTATGAAACCTACTTTGCTAATACCCTCAATTTAAATGATATGGGTCCAAGCAGGAAGTGAGTTTGTTCCTCAAAGTTTTATGGCCCTTTAACTATCTGACCCTGGCTCAGAATAAACCCTCAGAGATCTTTGAACATTATCTATTGTTTAATTATTTCTGTCTGACAATGACTGATGAGCTTTACGTATACAGCCTGTATTCCTGTGCAAATTGAACTCAATGGAAGCTTGTCAAGGCAAGAGTTGAGGCACTCTCCTCTTGAGAGAGAAGCCTCAATGTCCTTTTTCCTCCACAGGACTCAGTAGTCTGTGTGAATTCGTCTCATCTCATCCATAATGCTGCGGACCCCAGCAGCCGGTATCTGCATCAGGCAGAATTAAATGATATGGAGACTAAAAGAACAATTCAAACAATCAATGAATTCAGGAGCTGCTTCTTTGAAAAGATAAACAAAATTGACAAACCTTTAAACAGACTTATCCAGAAAAAAGAGAGAGGACCCACATAAATAAAATCAGATGTGAAAGATGAGAAGTAATAAGCAATACTATATAAATTCAAAGAAATAGTAACTATTATATTTTCAAGGGCTTCTAGAGCCCTCATCATTACTCTTATTAGATCAGAAGTAAAATTTTGTTGATAAAACTTTAAAAGAAAATGTCAAATTGAATATAATGAACAAACTGAAATAACAAGGAAAATGAGGACAGACTCATAGATGGAGAGCAGGATGACAGCTAAGTGGGGTAGGTTAAGGGGCTGAGGAATGAGTAAAAAGAAAAAAGGACTCATGGACATGGACAACAGTGTGGTGATTGCTGGTAGAGGGGGATATAAGGGGACTAATAGTAAAGGAAAAATACAATAAAGATTAAGTTAAAAATAAAGAAGATACCAAACAAATCTTTATACTATATTTACTAAGAAACCCATGATAAGTTTAAGTAAAATATTTTACCTAAGAGCTGAATATCTATAGTTTCATGGCCCTTATAAAAACACCTAAAACACTGTTAACTTAGTAAATGTTTTTAGGTGATGAGATTGAATTATTTCACCTATGACTATGTTAGTACTCTGTGAAATAGAATGCTATCAATATGCATCCAATTTATAATATAATATTCAATAAAATATACATACTTAAGATACTTTTCTATGCTCACTTATGTCCTAAAAATGCCTTCTTTATTTTATTCATTTTGCAGGTACTTACTTAATACAAACACATTTATCTTGAAAACATAATTAATCAAACCATAAGTATTACATTTATGGCTATACAAGAAGCATTGGGAATAGTTATCTACATGAAATAATGGTATATGTTTTTTATAAAGACCAGCTGTGTTATGTGTGTGACTCAGAAGTTTCTTGGTATCTACATTTAATTTACTGTAGGTGTTGACAATAGATCAAAAAAATTAATCTTGGTGAAGGACTATGCAAGACAGAAGACAAAGTATGATATACAACAATAAAAGTTTCATTGAGATTTACCAATTGTTTATGATTCATTTTTATCCCTTTTTTTCTTAATTTTTTGATATGCATTTCTCTCTAAAAATTGTAACTCTTTAAAATAGTCTTTCAAATAAAAAGAAAGCTTGTTGAATCACATTCTAAATTCTCTAGGTATATTTTTGGAAAATGTAAGACTATATACATTTTAATAATAAGTCTAGAATAGAGTAATCTGTATTATGGGAATAACATATACACAATTGATTACTATATTTAATTCAGTACTTCAAAAAGAAATAGAAAATTTTAAGGTGTTAATAAGAATAAAACAATAAAATAAACTACTGCAATCCAAAACCTTGCATATATAGAAAAATAACAAATGTTGGTAAATGCATTATTGGCATTATTATGGTTATGGACATTGAAAAATGAAAATACTTGAAATTGAACAAGCTGTATTAATAATGACCTTAGGTTTTTATAGTTTTGTCTTAGAAAGGCTGTGGTCAATAATGTAAAGAATTTATGACAAAAAATGGAAATTATGCATCTAATTTGACCCCCAATGCATTACAGTTTCAGATCCAGTTCCTTTTATAAATTCTAATTCTTATCTCCTAAAACAATGCATCCAGTACTCTGTCTAGTTATCTTTCATTTTTAAAAGGAACTGTCTGGAAAAAAACAAGAATATTAATAATTTAGATTTAAATTGATAAATCTAACACACACTTCCCATTTTCTGAGAGTTTCTGATTTATATTGTAATTCTGTGGTAACACTGATTGTAAACATCCAAATAGGTTTAGATTTTACCATGTAACATGTAGCTCATTTTAGAAAATCTGCCATCTATCTAACATATTTATTCCAAAGTAGAAGACAAACTTTTCACAAGTGAAATATATTTTAAATAGTACTCCAATGTGATTACATAATGAACTTATAATAATAATAAAGCAAATGCTCATACATACAAAATAGTGACATTTAGAACTAAGCTGGATGCCTTTGTGTGGAAGTCTAATGATCTTTGCATCCGGCATATGGAGAGATCTGATGAAGAAATCAGAATACAGCAGCAAACAAAACACTTAAAAATTGTACTAATTTTTCTGAACTCATCAGAAAATTTAAATTTAGCCCTTTATAATCCTAATGGGGACAATCTCTTAATGACTAATATACAACAATATAAAGAACAACCTCACTTGCTCTGGTAGCCATATAATATTTAACTTGAATAATTAAAAAAATAGGCCCTGACCACTGTAGCTCAGTTGTTTGGAGCATAGACTGAAGGGTCATAGGTTTGATTCCTATTCAGTACACATACCCGGGTTGGGGTTTGATCCCTGGTTGGGGAGTGAATGAGAAGAAAACTAATCAATGTTTCTCTCTCACACTGATGTTTCTTTATCTCTTTCTCTTTCACCCCAACTTCCTCTCTTTAAAAAAGCAATGAAAAAAATGTCCTTGGGTAAGTATAAAAAAAATAACCACTGCATTTTCACTGGTTTAGCTACAAGTGAGATCAATTCAGAATTAATAAAATTGTAGTGAGTTTTTTAGAGATGCAAAGTAGTATATCAAATAACTTCTTTAAAATGAAAATATTTAAAAGTTTTTTAGTCTAAATACAATTTTTTGAGCTACATTTTAGTGCAAAACCTATTTGGGCTGAACTGTGATGTTCTGACTTACAGAGTGGGGCAGAGATGTCAACATGCCAGACCTGGGACTACACTTGAAGTGGATGGCTTTTCCCATCCAGGCCTTTTGGACACTGAGCTGCTATATAAGAAGTCTGTTGGAGAGACCTACCAGAAGTGACCCTGAAAATAGAGGAACAGAGAGAGGGGCACAGCTGACACAGCCTTCTTGCCATCTCTACCATGTCACCTTGAATGAGAATAAAGATGTCTGGCACCTCATCCATATCCTATCCTCCCAGCTGCCAACAGAACACCAAATTACTATAGTTGATCCACATGGGCTAAAAGAAGAGCCACCCATTCAAGCCCTGCCTTAATTCCTCACCCACAAAATTGTGAGATATAATGAAATGGCAATTGTTTTTAGCCACAGCAAATAGTAAACAGAAAACATAGGTTCTCAGCACCAATACACTACACAACAACAGAAAGAGTATTCTAATACTGGCATTTATCATTTTACAATATAAATACATACATACACTTGGAAAGAAGTGTTTATTCCTAGGTACTTTTTTTGGTCTTGTTGCTATAGCAAATGGGATTTTTCCCCTAATTTTTGTCTCTAATATTTTGTTGCTGGTGTACAAAAATGCCTTTTATTTCTGAATATTAACTTTGTATCCTGCTGTTTTGCCAATTATACTTAGTAGGTAGGTCAAGTAGTTTTTTAGTGGAGACTATAGGGTTTTCGATGTACACTATTATGTCATGTGCAAACAATGACAGTTTTACTTCCTCCTTTCCAATTTGGATGCCTTTTATTTCTTTTTCTTGTCTGATCACTGTGGCTAGGACTTCCAATACTATGTTGAATAGAAGTGGTGAAAGCAGACATCCTTGTCTTGTTCCTGATCTTGGGAAAGCTTTTATTTTTTGCCTATTGAGAATGATGTTGGCTGTATGTCTCTCAGATATGGCCTTTACTATGTTGAGGAATGCTCCCTCTATTTACACTTTACTGAGTGTTTTTATCTTAAGTGGGTGATGTACCTTATCAAATGCATTTTCTGCATCTGTTCATATGATTATGTGATTTTTGTCTTTCCTTTTGTTTATGTGATATATTATGTTTATTGATTGTGAATATTGTACCATGCTTGTATCCCTGGGATGAATCCCACTTGATCATGATCCCAAAAGATCATGGTGTATGAACTTTTTAATGTATTGCTGGATGCGGTTTGACAATATTGTGTTGAGGATTTTAGTGTCTATGTTTATTAGCGCTTTTGGCCTATAGTTTTCTTTCTTTGTTATGTTTTTATCTGGATTTGGGATTAGGATGATGCTGGTCCATAAAAAGAGTTTGGGAGTCTTTTGTCTTTTTGGATTTTTTTGAATAGTCTGAGGATAGGGATTAGCTTTTCCTTAAACGCTTTGTAAAATTCTCCTGTGTGACCATTCATTCCAGGGCTTTTGTGTGCCAGGAGTTTTTTTTTTTTTTTAAGATTTTATTTATTTATTTTTAGAGAGGGGAAGGGAAGGAGAAGGAGAGAGAGAGAAACATCAATGTGTGGTTGCCTCTCATGTGGTCCCCACTGGGGACCTGGCCCGCAACCCAGGCATGTGCCCTGACTGGGAATCGAACCTGCGATGCTTTGGTTCGCAGCCCGTGCTCAATCCACTGAGCTACGCCAGCCAGGG
>CM052539.1:132029897-132055996 GCA_028533065.1 Trachops cirrhosus | reverse complement strand
TTTTATTTATTTATTTTTAGAGAGGGGAAGGGAAGGAGAAGGAGAGAGAGAGAAACATCAATGTGTGGTTGCCTCTCATGTGGTCCCCACTGGGGACCTGGCCCGCAACCCAGGCATGTGCCCTGACTGGGAATCGAACCTGCGATGCTTTGGTTCGCAGCCCGTGCTCAATCCACTGAGCTACGCCAGCCAGGGCTTTTTTTTTTTTTTTTAAATTACTGCTTCAATTTTACCAGCTGTTATCAGTCTGTTCAGGCTTTCTGCTTCTTCTTGATTCAATGTTGGAAGATTACATTTTTATAGAAATTTGTCTATTTCACCCAGGTTTTCAAATTTCTTGGCATGTAGTTATTCATAGTAATTTCTTACAATCCTTTGTATTTCTGTGGTATTAGTTGTAATTTCTCCTCTTTCATTTTTGATTTTATTTATTTGGGTCTTTACTATTCTTTTTCTTGATGAGTCTGCTCAAAGGCTTGTTGATTTTTGTTTATCATTTCAAAGAACCAGCTCTTGGATTTATGGATCCTTTGAATTGCTCTTTTAGTCTCTATGTCATTCAATTCTGGTCTCATCTTGATTATTTCCTTCTTTCAAATCACATTGGGCTTTGTTGTTGTTCCTCCAATTCTTGTAGATATAGGGTTTTGTTTATTTGAAATGTTTCTACCTTTTTTAGGTAAGCCTGTATTTCTATGAACTTACATCTCAGGACTGGCCTTGTTGAGTCCCACAGGTTTTGGTCTGTTGTGAGTTTATTTTCACTTGTTTCCAGAAACATTTTGATTTCTTCCTTGATCTTCCTTGATTATTAACCCATTCATTGTTTAATAGCATCCTATTCAGTCTCCATGAATTTGAATATTTTTGAGTTTTTGCCTTAAGTTTGGTTTTTAGTTTCACTGCTGGGATTATAGTCCAAGAATCCTGAAATACCAACTCAAAAGAACCTATGCACACCAATGTTCATAGCTGCAAACTTTACAATAATCAAGTGCTGGAAGCAACCTAAGTGTCTATCAGTAAATGAGTGGATCAAAAAACTATGGTACATTTACACAATGGAATGCTACGCAAGATAAAGAAAGAAGGAGCTCCTATCCTTCACAACAGCATGGATGGAATTGGACAGCATTATACTAAGTGAAATAAGCCAGTCAGTGAAAGACAAATACAATACGATTTCACCTACAAGTGGAATCTAATCAAGAAAACAAACAAGCAAGCAAAATAGAACCAGAGACATTGAAATAAACAAACTAACAGTAACCAGAGGGGAGGGGGCAGGCAAGTAATTGGGGAAAGAAGGGGAAGGGTCATTAAGGAACATGTATAAAGGACTCATGGATAAAGCCAAAGTGGGGTAAGATTGAGGGTGGGAGTTGGAGTTGGGTGGGTGGGATGGGGGAAAGTGGTGGTGAAAAATGGAGACAACTGTACTTGAAAAATAATAAAAAAAAGAACTGTTTAAAAAATGAAATGTTTCCAGAGCCATAAAAATTATCTTTTATCTTTTATGCTTTGTCTAAAAAATGACTTCTTAACCATATCACTTAAATAAATAATTTACTATAAGCAAATACATATATATATATATATATGTATATGTATATGTATCTGGCTTATTAAGGTGAAACTAAGAACCATAATAGTAAAGCTGAGGTTATACCTAAATAAATTATGCTATGTCATTGATGTCAGTATAACATACTATGTAAAATAATAATTGTCAAAACTGATGCTATATAAAATTATGCATATATGTACAGTGAAAAAAGCAGAATATATACTCTTATCCATTATATTTTTAAATGTCATATGTACAAGTTACATATACCACACTAAAAGAGAACATGGGCCAATGAAAATTATATATATATATATACTTATAAAGAAATTTTGGACAATTTGAAGGTTTAATATTTTGTTATATTACTGGGGTATTAAAGTAGCTTTTAAAAAGTCATTGCTTGAGAAGATTTGGGTTGACACATCAAATCATCCATATTCATGAACTTTTAAAAGGCTGGTAATTTCAAACAGTTTTATAGAATTACCAGACAATGAAGCAACTTTGTAAAGAAAAAAGTTATCTGTGAAATGATAAAAGGAATATGTAACTCTTCAAATGTAAAATCTCCACAATATAACATTAGGAAAACTGACATATGTTTGAAGTTAGGTGACAGATCTAAAACAGGACCTATATCCTAATCATCTTGTATTTCTTGCACCTGCCATATGTAGGACTCAAAGTTTTATGAATGAGTGCGTAAGTGGATGAATAATGAAAAACTGTGGCATATCATGTAACAACTGAAATAGTGATCAAGGTTACAATTTGCATATAAAACACAGAGTACACCATTGATGAACTATTCCTATACCTCAGAAACAATTTGTAAAAACTTTTTTTAAAGTATAGGATGATCTTTACATCAAGTTGTTTGATTTATATGTTAGTTCTTGTTAGATAACAATTTCTCAATATTTTTTTATATGTTGACATTTTTTTTCTATTGTCTGTTCCCAATCAAAATCTTTTCAGCAAACTTCAATGAAATAAATCATTACTCAAGTGATGTGACTCACTCCCCATTAAAGGAATGGGAGTTATTTCCACTTAGCAAGCTTGAAAGCAACTCCAGTCATAACTTGATTACAGCATAGCATATGGAAAAACCTGTAACCAAAGCAAAACAAGACAAGGCAAACAGACCACAAAGAAATGAATAATTCTTATGTCCACTTTTAAGTTATTGTCCTTATCAAAGGAATACTGAAATAGTTGAACTGTTGTTTGCCTGAAAATATTGTTTCTTTTCAAAATAAATTTGTCTTTAAAAGCAGTTTAATTGCTATATAATCCACAGCTTTATAATTCACCTGAAGTGTACAACTTGCCTTTATAATATACAAAATTGTACAAACCACCATGATCAGTTTTATCATTTTTACAAACCAAAAATAAACCCAAACCCAATATCAGTCACTCCCTATTTCTCCCAACACCTCTCTACCTAGGGAACCAGTAACCTATTTTCTACCTTTATAAATTTGCCTCTTCTTAAGCATTTCATTTAAGTGAAATCAACAGTATAAGGTTTTTTATAATTGGCTTCTTTCATTTAATATAATGCTTTCAAGATGCCTCCACATGTAGCATACGCCAATCCTTTATTCCTATTCATTGGAACCCCCAAATCTGGTATGAATATACAATGTTACATTTCTTCAGTTGATGAATATTTAGTTGTTTGCATTTTTGACTATTATGAACAATAGTGCTATAAACGGTTTGTATAAGTTTTTTTTGTATGAACATGTTTTCATGTCTTTTGAGTATCTACTTAGGATTGAAACTACTGGATCAAGTGGTAACTCTAAGATTAGACCCTTGAGGAAGCACCATTTTATTGTGGTTTTGATTTGCAGTTCCCCAGTGACTAATGATGTTTATTAATAACTCTTTTGATATGCTCATTGGCTATTGTACATATTTAGGGATATGTCTATTCAGATCCTTTGCCCATTTTTACATTGAGTTATCTTTAATTAATGAGTTGTAAATATTCTTTACATTTTGGATGCAAGTCACATATCAGACATAGGATTTGCAAAAGTTTTCTCCCATTGTGTGTATTGCCTTTCCACTTTCTTGATGGTGTGTATCCTTTGAAATGCAAAAAGTATATAATTCTGGTGAATTCCAATTAATCTGTTTTTGCTTTTGTAACTTGTGTGCAATGGCTTTTTAAAGGTAGGATTATGATCAATACTTTGGGTACAAATTTGTATAGCAAGAGGCCATGAATTCTGTGCATAGAGCACAGGTGCCCTGCACATGACTCTAATCCTCTAGGGACTCTTCTGGCCTTAATCACATACCAGAGACTTTGGGCAGCTGTAGACTCCTGGCACCTCTATGGGATTAGACAGCAAAGAAGAGACAAAGGCTCTAATCCTTAAAGAATGTGACATGTTTCTAATAGCCCAGAAAGTGGATTCTTAAGAGCACTCCTGGTTAAACTTGAATCGTACTTTTAATAATAAACACATGGAATCCAAGTTGTGTATGTTAAGTTGCAGGACCAATGAGCTTTATTTCCTGTTATGCAGTATAAAATATAAACAAATAATATTTTATTCACTTCATATAAAAATACTGTTAGTTATCACTAACTTTTCACATATGTAAGAATGATGATTATTATAAGATAAAGAATGACATATTTTATTTTAATAATGGGTCTCCTGGAATCCTAGTTAGATCTCTAAACTATGTACACTCAGACTTATCACAAAATAAGATCCTTTCAAATACACTCATTTATCTATTCCAATTTCTGATACTTTGTTGGTTATGTATTTTTATCTAAAATGGTAATGGATTGTTCAGTCATGTCTGTGTTGTTCTGCTTCAAACACTAAAGTTAACAACTCCTTGATTTCTCAAATAATATACTATTTTAATGTCAACTGAAAACGTTTCTTTCATTGCTATATCCAGAACACCTTTCCAGTGCTTTGAGGTTCACATTATTTATCAGCAATTTTCAAGTATGATAGTCTTCAAATTCCACCACGACTGATTTTATACTGTTTCTAAAACACTTTTGATGTATTTGCTCATTGCAACCCAAAGGATTTCTTGTTAAAAAACAATTTTATGACCAAATTCTCCAAAGTTATAAGAAAATATTTATTTATATGTTCTAAATCTTAGAGAAAAGTATCAAAAGCCTGGATTGCTTCTTGATGGAACAGAGAACTCCATTATTTATCACATAAACATTATTTTCATTCTCCCATTAACTTTTCTTTAGGAGAATCACCAGCTTCCTTGAATGAACTACAACAATGATAGTTAGGTTGCTCTTTCATTTGTCATTGGCCGTTTTTAAGGAATTCTATTTATTATTGTCAGTTTGCCTTGAAAGAAACCAGACTTGTGTTTAAATTTAAAAGGCTGGGATCCACCTCAAATCTTCCCTGAATTTGCCATTTTTTTTCCCTTTCTCTGTGACTAAAAGATTGAATGTGTTGCATATGTATACATACATGTGAACATATATCTTCTGTGCTCTTAAAACATATATATTTAAATATGCATTTTTAAAGAATCAGACTAGAAACACTGACATTTATTTATTTATTTATTGTTCTCTCACAGTTGCCCCCATTCTTCCCCCATTGCTCTGTCCTGCCCCGCCCACCCTGCTCCCATGGTCAGTCCCCACCCTGTTGTCCATGTCCATGGGCACTTTAAACATTGACATTTGCAACAATTTGTGTCATTTTTTAAAGAAATAATATTTTCAATGTGATTATACAAATGTCCATAGTTCATCTTAACTTCAAAAAACTTGTATGTCACTTCTATTTGTATGTATAATTCTTCTCCCTTGTATTTCAGCTATAAATCCTTTTAGGTTTCTTAAACACAAAGAGTACCTACTGAAGCCTAATGAGATTGTAATTTTAAATTCTAATGACAAAGAGATCAATATAGCTCATTTCACAAGTTAAATGAGCTCATTTTATTTAAGAGTACTATGAACCTCAATTATTATTGTTTAAAAAGGGTCTCTATTAGACAATATGTTAAATCTGTAGGCAAGAACCTTATGCTTCCACACAACTAGTGGATTCAAGTGAATTTTCACGTGCCTGTTTTGATAGGTTGGGACCTGAGGTAATGGGGCATCTCAGACATTAGACACTGATGAGGGGCTTATGGAGTAATAAAGAGTGATTATAGGGTATATCTCTTAATGTTTGCCAGGACAATGTGAACTCAGTGGTTTACTGGTTAACTCAGAGGAATAAAGGTTTACTATTTATATTATTTTGGTTAAATATATCCCTTCAGAAAACAGCACTGGAACTAGTACCCTCTGGCTCCCTTAGGAGTCAGACTACCTCAAGAACTGTTTGGAATATATACAGAGGGAGTTGGTTAGAATGATTGGCCGGCAGGCAGGGGGTTAGAAACTATGTGATATGAGTAAAGGTTAAGAGATGGAAATAAACCAAAACAAAAATGAATGGCTAATAAAGACAGCCATATATTTGAAGTCATGGCTCACAGAAAAGACACATGGCCCTAGTGGGAAAAGTGCAATAATTACTTGAGGGCAAATGTTACTTCACTTAGTGAAGGAGCTAGAACTGCTCAGAAATGGGAGGAACATCGCCCTGACTGGTGTGGTTCCTGGGTTGGGTGTTGTCCTGCAAACCGAAAGGTCTTGGTTGGATTCCTATCAGGGCACATGCCTGGGTTGCAGGCCATTTTGGGGCAGGTGAGGGGCAACTGACAGATGTTTCTCATTCACATCAGTGTCTCTCTCCCTCTCTTTCTCATTCCCTTCATCTCTCTTTAAAATTAAATAAATAAAATTTTTAAAAAAAGAAATGAGAGGAACATCACAGAAATAGCAAAGTCCCTAGATATAGCAGAACCTAAGAAAGAAGTCTTTATGATGAATATTGTTCTGGAAAATCCCTATTAGACCTGGAATCTAAATCTTTCATTTCTTGCTTTGGCACGAGCACAAACAACCAAAGGATTCATGGAATTCTTACCAGATGCCTCCCACTGTGCTAAGCACTGCTGGGGGCAAAATCTGGACTCTTTGATATTTCTAAAAGCTTAAAATGATGATAATTCATAGTATTCTATTATTCATATTATTCTAATAAAAAGGTTAGAATTCATAGAACAAATATATACAACCTAATAACATTTAAGTGACAGTAAATTTTCATTAAAATAAGGACTCTGATTTTATTCACCATTATAACCTGAGCACTTAGAGTGCTTGGTGCTGAGTCTTTTCTTTATTTATTAACAACTAATATGTTAGAAGCTATTCTGAGCCTATTATAAATCATAACTGCACAGTTTATCCTTTCAGTATCCTATGATGTGTGTGCTATGATTGTCCAATCTTTATTCTCAAGAATACTGAGGCACAGAGAATTTAGGGGACCTTTTCAAATCTCATGACATAATAGCAGTTGAACAGTCTGGTTCAGATTTGATGCTCTTAACAGTTACTCTGTCCCTTAATACACAGACATTAAATATGTTAATGGTTAGAGGTAAAACACATGTAATTCAGGGAAAATATATTTGTTTAGATGGCAAGCCTGATAAAGCAAATGGTACTTGAAATTAAGGAGAATTTTAAAAAGCAGCCTAAATAGAAAGAATTTGTAGGAAAAGAGCAGTCATTCAATTACTTATTGAGCACCTAAAATAACCATGAAGCATGGAGAAAATATGAGAAGAATAATACCAGTTCCTGACTCTAAGGATGAGGTATGATATTGGAAGAACCTGAAACTAGATTGGGACAGACATTGATTAAACCTGCATTAGTCTTTCAGTGACTATACCTGGGGATGCCCTTGAACTTCCCTGATTTCACTCTGGGACATTTTGAGGATTAAGAAACATAATTTTTAAAAGATCATTTAAAGTATAAGAGTCAAATAAGTGTTAATTAACCCAGCCTTTTCCTCTGCTTCACAGCAGTGTGTGAACACTGAAATTATACATGTATATTTTATAGAAAAGTGTTTCTCAACAAAGTACTTAAAGTCTACTCTAAAATTTACCAAATCTCACAAAATGGTGAGACAAAAATTACTGTGTGCATGCAGAAGGGCCATTGCAGAGATCAGTTTGTTTAACAGTGGTGGATTCATGTTGGAAAATAATAGGGGGTATGTTTAAACAAGAGATAAAGTACAGGTTACAAAGAATTTAGTAAAGCTGTAAAGGGTAAGTTATTAAGGACAGTTATTGGAATTATAGAATAAGAAAATTAACTATCAGAAAAAATAAGATAGGTAGATTAATCTGGCAGCAGCATACAGAATACACTGAATTTGGTATAAATTGAAATAACACAAAGTAATTAGCATGTATCACCAAGGGTGAATTGTTTAAGTAAGAGCCCCAGGACAGAGGCGGGGCTGTAGGAAACAAACCACAAACCAACCAACTGACTAAAACCAAAGCAATTTCCTTAGATACTGGCAGATATCAAATACTTGATTTACAAAAATGCAGAGGAAATGTAGTTAAATGTGCAAATGTATAATGAGTTTGGAGTAAAAAATAGCAGTTATATATGAATCACATCTCTGCAACACAACTGTGCTGTCCTGAGCAGTGTCCTTGGCTACTGTAAGTTCAGACTTTTTCATTTAAAAATAATTTTGCATAATTGTTGTGAGAAGAAAATGGCTTAAATAATATAAACTGAAAACTAAGGGAATTAGCTTTAATAAAAGTTGGTTATTTGTATTATATTTTGGCTAACTGACTTTACTCTGAAGTAAAAGTGCTTTTAATACAAGGTCAAAATAATTTGAACTAATGATAAATTTTCTTCCTTTCTATAGTAAAACAAATATATCAATACCTAATTATATTCACTAATTTAATATTTATATAATATCTTAGACTGCATTTGTTTAGATCTATGAGGGGTGACTCTCCAAAAACGGAATTTATTTATAAAGAATTGTGTGTTTATTCTTATATGTTTAAACTTCATTCACCTTTGAAGTGTTCTCCATTTGATGCAATACACCTATTGAGACATTTTTTCCTACCGCTCAAAATAGTTTTTGAACTCATTGATTTTGATGCCTTTTAATACTTCTGCCATTTTTTGTTTCACCTCTTCCACATCGGCAAAACATTTCCCTTTGAGGACTCTTTTTACATCCAGAGAAACAATAAAAAAAGTCGCTTGGGGTGAAATCAAGTGACTGGGGAGGGTGGGACAGGGAGTCATGCTATCTTTAGTCAAAAACTGCTGAACACTCAGTGCATTGTGGGAAGGTGTGCTTATAAATCACCCATCATGAAATGGTTAAACATGTTGAGTCTTCAAAAAAATTCACTGAAGTGGTTTAAACACAGCCTCTCACAATAATGCCAGCTGGTACACTGATACAGGTGGGTTCCTGGAACACTCACCTTGTGGGGGAAATCTGTAGTACAAGTGTCCCTCTCTCAAGAACATAATTTTGATTATTTTTTTTTGGTCCCTCTTGTATAGTATATTATGTATTAAAGAAAGGGGTTGGCAAAAGTAAGTTTACAGTTGTGAGTGCATGAAACAGAGTTTATTCTTATATTATTATTTATTCTTGTATTATTCCATACAAACAACTGTAAAGCTGTTTTTGCTCACCATCATATATAATATAGAATACAAAATAAATATAAGACCTAATGAATTAGCACACATTATTAGTTTATATAAAAATCAGATATATTGTGAATTTATCAATCTCTTAAACCATAAAGAACATTATAGATTTTTATCATGAAATTATGCTAAATATTATTATATAGGGTGTGATATGTTCATGGAGAAGCTGGAGATTAGTGTTATTTAGTCAATAACTGAAATGTTCTCCTTCCAAAATACATGACTTAAAAAATTTAAAGTGCAGTAATGTTTATGTCTAAGAAATATGTGTTTCAGTTAGTCCTGAAAACAACAAAATTAATAAATGACAACCATAAGTGTGAGAAGTTTATAAAGCATTTTTATCTTGTAATTATTTATATGAGCAAAAGCATAATGATTTACTTCATTTTACATATGAAAAAATGACGTTTAAGGTTCTATAGTGGCAGGTCTTAAGGACACATTAGTAAAGAAGAAAAAAATAAATGACCCCACACTCTTTAATCTTTGTATAAAAATTGCATTAGATGTTTGCAGTGAAGACAATTTCTTAATTATATATAAACTAAGTGTCAATAAGAAAATCACCCATTTGGTGACTGTATCTCAACATGGCTGAAGGCTACAGAAAATTTTTACATGGCAATGAGCTGTGCATCACAAATTTTGAAACCAAAATTGAAAATCTATGAAGCAAGCTGGCTGAATGGTGTTTGCCCTTTTATATTTCCCTGACATTGGACAGTGCCTTACTTTAAGAAGCAGTACATGAAGATTTTTTTTTAAATCTGTTTGTTTTATGCTTAGTGCTAAACTGAATTTATGAAGTGCTTCTTAGAAAACAAAATAATCTGATTGAAATAAGTTTGTGAAGCACTATGTTGTAGATTTAGAATGAAGATTTAGAATATTACAAGACTCCTTAAATCTCACAGTAAAAAATACAATTTGTTTAACCTAGCATCTTCTAAACTTATCTGACTATAAAACACTTTGCGCATGAAAGATGGTATGAGCATGTTGAGTAAAAACAAGAACACTCTTATAGAAAATCAGAAGACTTTGATTGTTGTGAAGATTGTCCCTTAACTACTAGGGGATTTGGGGCAAATTCTCCCCATCTCAGAAAATTAGGAAAAATAATACCTGCTGAAATTTTCTTGGTGTGGTATGCTGTATATTGACACCCAAAGTGATTCATTTCAATAACCCTCTTCTCTATACCACAACATTATTTTCAGTAATAATCATGAGATTAATAAATACTCCAAGAAAAGAACAGAATTAATGAAACTCAAGTTCTTTAAAAAACAAACAATTTTACTCTCACTGAGCTGCAGTTTTTTTACATCCAGCGACTTTTAAAGACAGGAGTGTTTTGGATCACAAGAACCAGAATCTTAAACTGCGCCCAATCTGAACTGTACCTATGGTGTCTCGAAATGAACACAGGCAGCTTAATCTGCACGAAGCTGAGTCTGGTGGACTAGGGATCTGACACGATAGCCGAGAGTTCGTTGTACTCATTTCTGTGTTGAATACAAAAATTATTGAAGGTGCAGTAAAAATGAGCTAATGTTTAGCTTCAATGTACATTATTAAATCACAATGAAGTCCAAATAATTTGTAATGGAAAAAAGTTTTATGTTATCACTAAGTCATAGAGTAATAGTAACAGAAGCTATTATGAACACAGAAAATAATTAGTACTTAGAACAAAAAATATCTTTGGATGACAGTTTTTTGGGCTATTATGTTACTGTAGGATTCAAAATTCCCAAGGTTTGGTGATCGCAGAAATTAGGACTTTAGTTGGTTTTATTATTATTTTAAAATTCTCTGTAGAAAATGTCCTTCATTGCTTGCTCTAGAGGTAAGCCATTCCTGCAGCTCTTTCTAAAAGTCTCACCAAATTTTTTTAAAGAACAAAGACATAGAATGTACATACAAGTTCTTTGTAAACTCTCAAGTACAGCAGAAAGGCAAGGCATCTTTGTTATGAGTAAAAAAGTCCTACTATCAGAGTTTACTAGAGGGCTTGCTCTTTTAGCAGAGAGTTTCATCTATGTCTTCTGAATGAACAAACTCTGTAATATTAGTGAAACCTATGGATGCTCTTTTAGGAATATTATTTTTAATGCATAAAACACATCAGATTAAAATGATATTGTAATCTGCTGTTGAAGACATTTCAAAACACCTGTAATATGATCTATTTTTTGCACCTATGAGTCTGTTTCTATTTTGTTTGTTTGTTCACTTATTTTGTTCATTTGATTCCACATGTGAATGAAATCATATGGTAGAACTATTAGAGAGGAGGGAGTTTGGGCCACTGGGTTAAAAAGGTAAAGGGATTAAGCAAAAAAAAAAAAAACCCTCGTAGAAACAGACAACAGTATGGTGGTTGCAAGAGGGAAAGGTGGTGAGGGAGGTCCAGGAGAATAAAGGGAGGGATAAATGGTGATAGAAGGATACTTGATTTTAAGGGGTGAACACACAGTGCAATATATAGATGATGTTGTTATAGAATTGTACACCTGAAACCTGTATAATTTTATTAACCAATGTTACCCCAAGAAATTTAATAAAATTTTTAAGAGATAAAATAAAATCTGTAATACGATAATTAATGTATGCCTTTGCTAACATTAAATAATACAATCCAGAAGGACATTAAATTATCATAATTTTGAAGTTTTGAGAAGTATAAACAACATTTTGAAATATCTACAACTGTAATATGATAAAAATAACCAGTTTTTTAAATTGGTAACAAAGCCATTAGTATCGTGATATTACTGTACTTCATTATATTTATAATTGTTACATTCATAACATTACATTATTGATAAATGCTATGCTTTGGTAAAGGTATGTAGAAATAAAGATGTATCATTTTCCCATTCAAGTTTACAAAATCCTCTGAAGTCAGGGACGTTTTGACGATCTGTAAACCCAGGTATAATACTCTCTAAGTGCCTTACGGTAAAAGCTTAAAGCTTAAAAGCTTCCGAATTTCCCACCTCCACAATTGAATTCTCTCTTTTACCAAGGAAAATTCTACCACAAACCTTATAAATCTCTCATTTCTGAAACAGTGAAGTTCGCTACAATGAGACTTTACGAGTGGCAAGCAGTATAAGTCCTGGAACATTCTGTTTCCTTCTTATTATGTGCAGATGAGAGATGGCTTATGATCTGTAAGAAAATGCCTTAAAAAACCATTTTCCATGAAGAACTCAAAAAAGAAAAAGACAACAAATAGGCAGGCTACAACAAGGTACAGCTTCACCAAGTTGGTATGTGTGAGAAGAAAAGCTGTTGTAAGTAGATTTAAATAGTATATGATTTGGGTATAATTTTTCATTTGATGAAAGTTTTAATAGGTAAATTAAATATATAACTATATAATAATAAATTAAATTAAATATATAATGTTCTTATAAAAATAACTAGGTAGCTTTAAAACATGTATTTCTTTAAAACATCAAGTTTAGGTGCATTATATTATTGCCATACAAGGTTCATAAATGAACATTTACCAGTTTAAGATCCTTGAATTCAGTTACCTTATTGATTTAGAATTATCTAGCACATTCTTGCCCAAATGCCTATGGGTCACTTTAATATTAATAAATTAGTTACTTAAATAATCAATTTATATATATGGAATTACATGGAATATAATTGGGATTCAAATACAGAAAGTTCAACACATTATTGCATCATATTGCCTTTCAATGCACTAAAAAATCCTTACTGTTAAGCTGAAATTGTATTTTTTTTTGCTGTGGAGTCATAGTTTCATTTGTATATTTGAAGATATGCCTTTTAAACAAATCTAGGATAGCTAATATCCCAGAAGAAATATTTAGTAACTACTTTCAATTAAGATCTGTTAAAGGATGAACAGAAATAGTTTCTGCCTTCAATGAATTAACATTTTAGCAGTGTAACAGACTGTCAAAAATTGAAACTACATTAAGAATCAGGAGGCAGGATGGTATGTAAATTTATTTTAACTGAAGTCTACATTGTGAAAGCATTAATGAGAATTTCTCCTCCTGCATTTCTATATATTATATCCTCACTCATTATGCTATGGAGAATATACACAACAGCAATGTTGTAATACAGTGTACTGACCAGAGAATGAAAACAAATGGAGGAACCAGATACAGCTGTAGGAGTCCTCAGGTCTACAGAAGCAGATGACCAGGTGAAGAACTGGGCCTGAGGTCTTGATTATGAAAGGTAAGGACCAAACCATCAACTGGGAATACGTGTCACGGGAAGGTTTTGATATTCTTAAGGGCCCACACTTTGGAAAAACTGCACCTGATTCTAGACTGAAAGTATTCTTCAACAACCAAAGCTAGGAAATGCAGCTTAGCCAACTTGGAACAGAGTCAGTACAGACCAAAGAGAAACCAGATACACATGTTAAGCTTGTCAACATAAGACAGTTACAACAGATGTGGCTTGAACTGCCTCCACCCTCTCATTCCTACCTTTCCAATCCTATTAGTTACCCAATTCCCAGAAATCCTCAGCTTCTCAGGAGGGTTATTTAACTTGCTCAGAATGTAATATGTACTTAAAGTTTTTTATTTTTTCATTTAAAAATTTTAAATTAATTCCACTACCATCTTACATTCTAACCATTTCAAATGTTATCTGTTTTCATGAAGTCTTCCTCATTGCTCTCCTCTACCTGCCAATCAGAATTGATGACCTCCTCATCAGCACTCCCAAGAAGCTTTTCTTAGTGCTTTATTATTATTTATTCCCTTTTCCCTGACCCATGCTTCCCTGCATGACTGTGTTCCCAGCACTTACGTTTAATATTTTTAAAGCACCATGTGTGTAGTGGACAAACTAACCCAATTTGCTTCCTAATATTGCACCTCAGTTCTAGAAGGACCTACAGATAAATGACCACAACAAAACCAAAAGCATCATCATACTGGGTACTTAAGCAAACAAAATGAAGGTTGGTCCAGAACAGCAATTTTCAACTTTTTCTCATCTCAGGGCACACATAAACTAATCACTAAAATTCTTTGGCACACCAAAAAATTTATATTTTTTGCCTATCTGACAAAAAATAGGTGTAATTTTGATTCACTCACCCTGGATGGCCATTGTTGTGTTGGTTGTTGTCTTATTTTATTTTACTTTTTTACAGTCTAAGGGAAAAGAGTTCAGTCCCCCTGACTAAATAGTCGGGTATTCCATATTTTAAAAATTCTTGTGTCACACAAGTTGAAAATCACTGTTCTCGAGGCATATCAGAAGAGGACAGTCACATCCTATTGTAACACTTCCATATCTGTTTTAGTCCTTTCTCACTTTGCCTGTAAGTGGAACTTAACAATTATTCCACAAATCAAGAAATAAATCATACTCCATATATATCTATGATCTAGAGTAGGAACAATGCAAAGAAACACGGACCAGAGCTGATGTCTGGAAGTAACTCTTGTAGAACTGACATGTCATTGAGAAGTTGGATATTTATATTACCATAACGGATAATGGATATAGAAAATCTACAATATCAGAATAACCTTTGTATTTCAACGGAATTCCAAAAAACTCTCTGACTAATTTCCATTAATTCAGTTAAGTGGTATTATTCCTCCTTAAATATTAACTAACTATATTATTATGTTAATTGAATTAATATTTGGGCCTCTGGAATTAGATCTTTCATTAGGCATCTAAGGATTATATTAGGCCCTTAGTATAAGCAGTAAAAGATATTTCATAATATCTTCATGCTATATTCAGTTCAATATGCCTTTACCTACTCAGGCCATCTACACCCTGAGGTTCACATTCCCTAGTTTTCTATTAAAAATAGAGTGGGAAATTTACATTTATATTAGGCATTTTGACTCCTTCGACATTGAAACCTCAGCAATCCCATAATTGCAAATAAAAAATAAATATAAAGACAGATGTAATACAAAGAACCCAAAAGTCCTTTTGTGCACAAATTCCAATTTGTTTTCATAGTCAGTAAAAACTGGTTTAAACTGCAAATGTTTTATAAATCTTTGAATGCTGATTCTATTGTTGGGATGCCAAATATTCTTTTGTTAAAAAACTATCACAATTATTTAGAAGACAGTCATCCTTTCCAAAGTATTTTGGCACTTTTGATGTAATTGGCACACTTTATATATACATTTTTATTTTTGATGCAGTGAACTGAAACTTATAGAATATATTATTCAAATGAATCCTAGACCTTGCTTTAACCTTGATATTATAATTTCTCAAGTGTATCTATAGGGGATCCAGTGAAATCAATATGGGCTAAGGATCTTTTTCTTTTTAGATGGGCACAATTCATATGCAATCCTCCCCACCCCCATTATACTCAAGCTCTGCTTGGGTGGGCTAAGTAAAATTTTTCAGCTCATTTAATGGATCTTATTGTACACACTGGGATTGTCTTTTGTTCAATATTGCTGATATGTCATTTCACTAACTAGAGAGTTCCAGGAAATATACAAAGCAATTTTTGTGTATGTGTGCATGCATGTGTTATTTGTTAAACAAATGTAAATTATTAAGATTCTCAATGTCATTTCAAAATTTAAAACTGCAAAAGCTTGCTTTGAAAATAAATGCACATTTATAAAAATTGGAGTCTGGATTCATGATCAGGGAAAAGGATTTTATCACCTTTGCTTTAAAAAAAGAACCGTTTAACTTCATGAGACCATGGTTCTTTGTTCTCAGATCATCTCAAGTCACTGCATTACATATGATTTTATTTTATTTCTAATAAAATATACACATGCGTTTCCAGAGCTATGCATATTATTGCAATTTTTCTGCAGCAGAGAGAAGACATGTGAGATCATTTTTTTCTCCATACATTTCCTATTTTAACACACAGTAACTAATTTTACTTGCCAGGTTTTATGGCCTTTTATTGGTTATGCAGTTTTATTTATATTCTTGCTTGGTACTAATTATCACATTCTGCATAATTTATAATGTAGTCTACTGATGGTGAAGTCTGAATAATGAAACCCATCTACAGAAAGAAATCGACTGCCTTCCAATGAAAATGCCAAGGAGAGAATGAACAGAAATTGTGAAAGACTTAGAAATTCATACTTAGAGGGAACTCATTTTCCTTTGTTCCACAATTGAAGAAGAAAGCCACTGATAGAATGAGATGTAGCTGAATTTTGTTCATCAAAATTTTATCTATGTTCTGTAAACTATGTGAACTCTGTATTTCACATTGTTAGTATTTGGTCTTTAACACTTATACACTGCCACCTAAAAAATATAAACAAATAAAAACAAACACCAAGTATAAGAGAACATTTGATCAGTGTAGATTCATCTGTACAGCTGATTCCATTAGTAGCCTACATGCACTCATATGACCATGACTTATATTATTGAAACACAGGCCCATTTCAAAAAGGATAAAATAGTCTATTAATGCATTCCTTATCCCTTGTCTACTTCAAGCCACTAATGTAATATATATTATAAATGAATATGAATTATAAACAAAAATAACAGTCAAGTATTTCTTGAATTAGATACTCTGTGCTACTGAACATTTTAAAACCATTTTTAGTTTCTACTTGAATCTTTATTGATCTCTGATTGTAGTTCTGCCTCTGGTTACTCCTCTTTGTTTTCTCCTTACCATTTCTCTTTCCACTTTGGCTTGCTTTCAATTCTAGCAATCATTGGACATAGTTCAGAGTGAATTTTGATATTTTTTAAAATCAAACTTAAAACAAAGAAACATGCTATAATGTTTCCTATTTTCCTAATATCATGAAATCCAGACACTTTCTTTTACTTTTGTTAAATGGTAATGATTATGTGTGCCATTAGATTTATAGAAATAGAAAGTAAATTGAGAATAATAGCTCCTCATGTGAGTTTTATATAGAAAACACACATTCTATGTTATTTTTACTGCTGCCTCAAAAATCAAATCTTTATATTTTAGTTTCATTCAAACCTAAACATATAAATATTAGGAAAAGAGGTTAGATCAAGTTCATATTCATCTGTTCATTTACATATTTATTCAGATACATATCATATTCACTTCTTATGCACATTACAAGAACACTGCCAAAATATTTATCCTGCCAACATTATAAGCAAAACTAAATTCTTGTGCATAATTTTATTACTTATTTTGAATAGTACACCCATACACCCTGCCTATGCAAAGAAGTATAAGGTATGCTCCCTGTTTTCACAAATATAAAACTTGTTTGGAAATAAATACAAATAATAAAAAAGTAATTATTATTATTTATATAAAGATCATAAAGGCCAAAGAGCTTTACAGAAACTAAATAAGACAATATAAAATAAATGCAAAATGAATGGAAAAGTAAATGTTCTGTCAAGTACTGTGATAACTGCAAAAGTAAGTGAAATTTGGTTTGATTTTGAAACCTCAGAATAAACAAGAAAACAATGTTTATGGTATGATTGGGCAACAGTGTTTGACTCATAGGACAAATGGTTAATTGTATCCTCAAATTCATTTTCCCTTCTTCCACAATTTTTTCCCCTGTGTTGTAAGTGGATCGATCAGCTGGAGATTTCCCAGCCTTCCTTGCAGCTGGGTGGGCCAGGTGGTAGTCTTACCAAAGGAATGGGGTTGCAGTCATCTGTGCAAACTCCATATCTCCTGCTTCAATATTCCATATCCCTTTCTCTGCTCCGGTGAGCTGAGCATGTAACCTGGCTGAGCCAGCTTGTATCAGTATCACTCAGTCAACATTCCAGGGGATAATGGAGCAACAGTAAGAAGGAAATCTCATGGTTCCTAGAGAGTTCTTGCGGAACACAGCAACCTCCCCACACTTCTCTGCCCACTGAACTTGGCTGCTTTACACAGAATACATGAGTTTCTCCCTAGTTGGGAACAATGCGTTTTTGTTTTTCTCTCCGTAGTTAAATTTTTCCTTATCTAATATATAACTGCTGCCATGGATGATAAAAAGTCTGCCCAGAGACCCTGCAACAAAGGGCAGGTGGTTGAGATAAACTAAAAAGTGGACGACTGATAGTTTACTCATGATAAAGAGTGAGTAAAGGGGGCAGTGGCAGAGAAGTGTTAGCGATTAATAATCACAGTCCCAGCTGGTGTTGCTCAGTGGATTGAGTATGGGTCTCTGAACCAAAAAGTGGCTGATTTGATTCCCTGTCAGGGCACATGCCTGGGATGCAGGCTGGGTCCCCAGTTGGGGGCATGCAACAGATTGATGTTTCTCTTGCACTTCAATGTTTCTCTTCCTCTCTTTATCCTTTCCTTCCCCTCTCTCTAAAAATAAACAAAAATATTAAAAAAAATAATCACAGCTCTGCTGAGTGAGGAAATAAGAGATTTAGAGGGGCTTGTTTAGGAAGATGAAAGCTGAGGAGTTCAATTTTTGATATGTTACCTCTGAATCAATGATTCTACATTCAAATGAAAATATATAGCCTACAATGATGGTTCTGGGCTTGATGTCAAAGAGAAGGATGAAAACTCTATATATGGGCTCTATTCATGGAGGAGCTGCAGTGGTCACCAGGACAAGGAATGCTTTCTCAGCTGGACACATCACTACCAGAAAGACATCTCAGAAGGAGAAGTGCAGTCCTGGCTGAAGAGTAAGCCTTGAGGTACAAGACACTTAAGAGATGGCAGGCCAAACTGTTTTCAGTGATGCAACCAATAATTGAAGTAATACATTTAACATCCCATTTGTTACACTGGGATGAAAGGAAGCAGCTCTCTGATGATAGAACCAGCATCAACCTTGACCAGATGACTGGGGGTGAATATTTGCTTTGTTGTAGAGAATCATGGTGACTGACTGAGTCACAAGTCTTTCCTGTGCACGAAGTCCTAGTTTGTAAAGTGGGGGTGATACACATATAAAGTGGTGCTGAAGTGCTGGGTTGGTCATTTCTCTTGCCTGAAGGATAAAATTCTAGTCATTGTTCAAGAAAACTTTCAAGTACCAGCACTTCTGTGAAGCATGCACCCTCAAGAAAAATTCACAACATTTGGTTCTGGTATATTTACAATGTACAGTATCCAGAAAAAAAGATTCAGTTTATTCTTAGGGATTTCAAGTTGCTCTGCTGGTTATGTATTCACTATAATAGCAAAGTCTACATTTCAGTAGATGGTACAGATAAGAATTTCAGACATATATGTGATATATAAGTATACATATATATTTAACTGTAATAGACTAGAAAACAGAAAAATGTTTTTTATTTTAGAGGCAGCAACTTAGTGTGCTGTCTACCAAGAGTTGGAAATGAATTAATACATGTGTAATATTTCACTCGTGCTATACTCTATTTGAAGAACTACTGTTGAATAGAGTTTAGGTACATAGTGATATGTCACATGGTCTAGATGCCTCCCACATTGCACTGGCTACTACCCTTACTCTTACACTACATTCCGTCCTTTCTCAGTGGTGAGACACGGTCTTATTAGCACTATCTGCCATGTTGAGTTGGACGACTATGAGGCAGTACACACTAAATAAGCGTTGAGTAAAAGTATGTTTGAATGAGTGCTTTGGATAATATCAAAAAATACATCAATTATTTTGTTACTATGGTTCATATTAAAATGTACACTTTAATTCAAAAGAACTGAATTAATTAAAATAATGTATAACTTGACCCAGTTTCCCTCTGATCCATCCAAGCTGATATATACTATAATTTAAAGTTGATAAACATAATCACATATATTGAAAATATTAACATAATTAGTTGTATTATTTCAGAAGATTAAAAATGAACCATAAATAGTTCCTAAGCTAATGAAAGTTAATAAAATGTTTTCAAGTGAAGTTAGGAACTGGCCTTACAGAATACACAACTTAGTCATCACTTATTTTTTGAGGTAGTTTTATTTATTTGTTTAACACAGATAATAGATGCTAGGAATAAGATTTTTGAGCATTTTAAAATTTTTAACTCATTTAACCCTCATAAAAACTTCACCCCTATTTTACAGATTCATAAAATGAACAGGCACAGAGATGTCATTTATTTCTTATCTAGTGTCAAACTGTTAATAATTATAAACTGCAGACACATATTGGCAATAAACATGCCTTAAACTCAGTGCACTTTCTCTTGAACACCTGATTTTATAATGCTACTGTTTTTTCTATCTCTCATAAGGTGTCACTTGAAACCCAGTCTTGGAAGTAATCCTCAAAGCCTCTTTGTCATTTTCCTCAGCCAACAGGATGTCTAACTCCAATGGTTTCCTATTATCTATGGAACAGATAGTAAACTCTAAAGCAAAGTTCTTTCCTGCCTTTATTCCACCACATCCACAATCTCATGTAGAGCATAGAAACCCAGCCTCTGGAATAATACGCTTGGGTTTGAATTCCAGTTTTGATGCTTGATAGTCATGTGTCCTCAAAAAGTTGTTCCTCCCACAATGCCTCAGTTTTCTCATCTACAAAACAGTGCCAAGTAGAAGGGTAATGGTGATTCAATGAAAGCTCTCAGAAAAGTGACTAGCATTTAGTAAGGACTCAAAATGTATTATTTATTTTTGTAATTTTGTTATGTTATTACAGCTTCTTGTGCATAACCCCATCATAGGCAAACAATTCTGAACTCTCTCAAGTTTTTTAAATGCATGCCTCCTTTAGAGTGCAAAGTCAATATAAGGAAATACCTTTATGCATGATGCTTTCTTTTTCTGGTAGACTCCTACTCTTCCTGCAAAACCTTTCCTGGATAACCCAGAGAGTGTTGAACATTTGTCCTCAGCTTTCCCAGAGTAAGTACCTCTATTATAGTATCTATCACAATGTATTGCAGTTACTTCATTGTTTTCTGTTTTACTCGAACTCATTTCATCTCTCCATCCCTGGGAAAATGTCTAATTTTCCAATACTATCTGATGGGGAGAAAGGTTAAATGAGCAATTTAACAGTAAAATATCTCTTTATTCTTTATAAAGCTCTCTTATAAATTAGTGCTAACTTTTGGGTTTCCCAGAAAGAAAATTAAATAGTATGTCAGGGGCACACCTATACTAATGATTGCTCCCAATATGTTTTTACCAGTATGTACAAATCCTTCAGTTTAATGGATAATAGAGATGAAACCACACTATGATTTTCTGTTCTGTAGAGCCCTTTCATTCTAATTTTCCTACCCAAAAGGGTAGAGAACAACAGTATACTTGAGGTTTGAGTCAACACCTTAATCTTTTTCATTTCTCTGATGCCAAGTTTGGGGCTATGTTATTGAGGGAACTTAAACGTATGGCTTTTTTCTGTCACCTGGCCTACAGGCTTAATAACTTTTGTAAGCCCTAAAATAGATAGCTTAAGGAATTTAGTTTTACTCTGTTGAATTAACTTCTGAGGCCAAATAGAGAGCATCTCATTTTAACACGCAAAACTCATTTCTCAAGGTTTAGCAGTTGAGTAACTCTATTAATGTGAAATGATAATTATATTTATTTCCCTTAGATTAAAGAGAAAAGGGAAAAATAATAATAACTTCCCACTTTGTTTTAAATGTAGGCCTATTTAAAATTACAGAAAATTATGAAGATATTAAAAAAGTTAGCCAATGTGAAAAAAAAGTTAGCCAATCAAATTACAAGGCAATTGAGGGATTGAAATGAATCATCTAACTGGCATTTTTACCTTCTATGAACAATTTGTATTTAGAATTTGTTAACTCTTACTGAATAACAAATAATTTGTGCTTTTCTTTTTTAACTAAAGAAAAACATAAAGAACAATTTAAATCAAAGAAAAAGACAAGTTATCTGAATCTGAATGAATGAGACCACAATGAATCTTTTGAGTGGTAAAATTACAATACTATACATTTTGAGAGATCTTGATAACATTAACATAAAACAAATAAATTTCCATGTTCTCTGTTTCCTATGCCCTCACAGATAGAGGGGAATTTTTTCTTGTGTCACTAGATATTTATTGAGCACTTTAACAGGTCATAACAAATGGGACTAGCTCATTGTTGCTCATGCTACATTGGGCACAACCTAGAAAACAGGAAATATACATATGAAAATAGAGACTTTGAAAACAAATGTCTTCTTGTAGTAAATATTGCTAAGTGCCATATTTTGTTGTATTCACTGTTTTATAAAGCAACAATATTTTCCAAAATAAACAACAGAAATCATGACAGCCAAAAATAATATTGTCTGTGGTATTATTTGAAAAAATCTGAATTGCTATCTCTAAATTACAACATTCAAGAGTTTGAATTTATTATTGGAAAAGGAAAATTGTTTGTCTTAGAAAGGCTGGGCTAGATTTATATCCTTGGACTGTTTTACAGATGTTTAATTAACCACCAGAGACAATAAATATGATTCCATGAATCTAATAGACATTCACTGCAAATTAGGGAAAAGCAAATATTAAACCTCAGAGTAAGGCACTTCAGATAAAATATGTTTCTTAGTCTATATCAAGATCTATGTATGCATGTAAAGTGATGATGAAATCAGTTTGGGTCAGCTTCTACCCTTGGATGCTTTATGTGTAACTTTTGTTGAAATCAATAAGATTTACCCTTGAGTCTCAAAGATCAGAATTGGATCCCCCCTTTTGCTTCTGCATAAAAAATGGCAATGGCCCTAAACATTTAGGCTGTAGGTTTAGTATAGAAAAGCAATTTTTACATGTTATTAGTGAATAAAAATTAAACCTGAAAATATACACATGTATGTAAGTCACAACATAGATTGCTATCGGTGAGAATATAGTCAGCTTTTGTTTTAAAAGTACTTCAAACCTGTCAGGTCAAGAAAAAACATTGCATTTAAAATTGTGTAATTAAAAATGGATTTGACTATTTTTTAACATGAGTTTAAATATACAGCACACACATTTAAAAATAAAATGTCATTTTTAGGTTCAAATGCTTCTCTAAAATTATCAGAAATAGAGTTGCCTGATGTTAAGGATATAGATAATACATTTATTTTTTAAATAATTTTATACTCTACAGACTTATAGCTTATCATTTTAATACTAAACAGACTTTTTCTAACCGTACATTGTTCTGTTCCCCTACGTGTTGTTTCCCATGCACCCCAAGTTAGCAATATGTGTTCCTCCCACATCATCTTCTCATCTCACCATTCCTGCCACATGGAGTTGCAATCCGGTATTAATTATTACATTTCTACATATGAGAATTTTATATAATATGTATTTCAAAAGAAGTACTCACACACTAACAAATAATTTAGCAACTCTTCTAACTATTCATTTGTTAATCTTTGAAATGGTCTCCTTTAGGGACAAATCCAAATAATCAATTTTGCCTTGGTGCAAGGCAACTTTGAATAATACTTAACTACTGAGATGCATCATTATTTGTTTTCATATTAGTTACTACTTCATGCAACAAGCCTTAGCTTAGACACTTTATGAAAATATAATTGTGCTATTATTCAGTTGAAAGTTTTCAGTCTTTTACAATTTTCTTTTACAGACAAGAATTTAAGTTTTTGTATTATATGTGTGTCCCTTTATAATTTGGTCTGTTTGAGACATCTCTTGCCTGTCCTTGGCTTAGATCTGCACTCCTGTCACACTGCGTTCCCACTGAATACATGCTTCTGTACATGCTATTCCTGGAATCCATTCCTTGTCTCCTTCATCTTTCACAATCAATTCATTTCATCTTCTGACCATAAATCTTCTCTGAAATAGTCCAGTTGTTTTGAATACTCTACTCAGGCATTAGTTAAATGAAATAGTGAAGTCATAAAGGTTTAAAGAGGAAGAACCAAAAAAAAAAAAGACATGGGAAGTGAGGAGGGAGGAAATGGATAAAGCTAGGTAAAGGAGAGTGAAGAGTCTGGCTCTTGTTAAACATCTAATGAAGGCAATTACTCGAAATTTTTATCTGGCAGGCCTCACAGGTAAAGGTGCCCTCCCACAACCAGTCAGTTGGATGCATTGCAGACTCTGAAGGAAGATGCAGTCACAGAACTGGGCCCCTCTTGCCAGACTTGAGCTTCACATATTTGCATTCTTAGCCCAGGCTCCTTCATTCAGAGACCTCCTTTGGGTGCCTTTGGGGAAGCTTACTAATTGGGGACAGAGGAGAGAGTAGTGAAGGGAAGAGGCAGAAGCCTTGAAAACCCTTTTCTCTAGTCTGACTCACTACTCAGCAATTTTCCACTTTTATCCCTCCCTCTACACTTGCCCCTCATTCTCTCTGGCAAAGAGAACTACAGGAGCCTTTGTTCAGGGCTCCCTTGATAGGGAGATGAACACTAGAACCCATGCTGATCAGCCTTATCCTTGATCTGCGTTGTGTCCCTGTGGAAAATGGAAGGAAAGGAAGAGAGAAAGACACTTTCTCTGCTTTCAGCCTCCAGCTTATACTACTGTGGCGAGTGATTAGAGATTGACTGTTTGCTATCCCGTTTATTTGGCTTGACTGCTCTGACACCTGACAGTTCAGCTATTTCCACGTCAGCTGAGTTTCTGACAGTGGGATGGCAAGATAGTAATGAGCTCCAGGGAGATTCCGTACAACATGAAGATGCCCATAAGTGGAGGAGCAGGAATAGAACTATGAAAACAGTACCCTGGCTGTGTCAGGAATCATTGTCAGTAGTAGGTATTTTTTAAACAGGAAAAAATATGTAAATTTTATTTGATGGTAATATTTTTATGCATCATAGGGGGTTTCCTAGAAAGAGATGAAAATCCTCAAGAAGCAGTTACACATGGGCGTATGTACTATTTTAACAAAGACTAATAGAATGTGGTACATTGCTATGTACCACATTTTTTATTCATTCAGCCAACAAGGTACACTGAGGGTATTTCCATATCTTGTATATTGTAAATAATTCTGCAATGAATGTGGAGGTGCAAATATCTTTTTGAGATGGTGTTTTCATTTTCTTTGGATAAATATCCAGAAGTGGCATTGCTGGATCCTATGGTAGTTCTAGTGTCCCTCAGTAGATGAGTGGATAAAACAACTATGGGGTATTTACATAATGGAATACTACTCAACTGTAAAAAGAAATTTTTACCCTTTGTGAGAGCATGGATGGACCTGGAGAACATTATAGTAAGTGGAATAAGCAATCAGAGAAAGACAAATACCATATGATTTCACTCATATGTGGAATCTAATGAACAAACTGAACATATAAGTGATATAGAGACAGAGTCAGGTACAGAACAGATTGACAGCTCTGGTGTAAGGAATGAGGGAGTGAAGGGGTTGAGCAAAAAGGAAAAAGACTCATCAACATGGATAACAGGGTAGTGGTTGCAGGGAAGGGTGTATAAGGGTACTAAATAGTAATGGCAAAAATAAATTTACAGAATCAAAAGTAAATACATAAAATAAAAATAGGAAGGTCTAAATAGACATTTTTTTCAAATAATTGAGTGCTGACAGGTATATAAAAAGATGGCCAATATATTATTAGTCATCAGAAAAATGCAAATCAGAAACCACAATGAGATAATACCTCATATCTGCTGGAATGCCTACTATACATAAGACAACAAATAACAAGTTGGTGAAGATGTGGAGAAAAGGGAACCTTTTACACTACTGGTGGGAATGTAAATTAGAGCAGCCACTATGGAAAGCAGTATGAGAGTTTCTCAAAAAATTAAAAATAGAACTGCCAACAAGTGCACTGGGGTTCTCTCTTTTTTTTTTTTAATTTTTTATTTTAGTTTATTCAGTACAGTTTCTATCCTTTATTCCCATTCCAGCCCACCCACCCATTCCTCCCCTCCTCCCTCCCCTTTCCAACACCCCTAGTTTTGTCCATGTGTCCTCTATATTTGT
>CM052539.1:131939782-132029397 GCA_028533065.1 Trachops cirrhosus | reverse complement strand
ACAGTGGTCGTACCAGTTTGCAATCCCACCAACAGTGCACTAGGGTCCCTTTTTCTCCACAACCTCTCCAACACTTGTTGTCTGTTGTTTTATTTATGATGGCCATTCTGACTGGTGTGAAGTGGTACCTCATTGTGGTTTTAATTTGCATCTCTCTGATAGCTAGTGATATTGAGCATCTTTTCATGTGTTTCTGGATTCTATACAACTTCGCCAGCACTTGTTTGTTGATTTGTTAATGATGGCCATTCTGACCAGTGTGAAATGGTATCTTGTTGTGGTTTTAATTTGCATCTCTCTGATGGTTAGTTATGCTGAGCATCCTTTCATATGTCTCTGGGACCTCTGTATGTCCTCCTTGGAGAAGTGTCTGGTCAGGTCCTTTGCCTATTTTTTAATTAGGGGATCTCGAGAGCACTAAGCTAATTGAAATAAGCCAGGCAATGGAAGACAAATACCATATGATCTCGCCTGTAAGTGGAACCTATTCAAAAAAACAAAAAAGCAAGCAACGTATAACCAGACACACTGAAATAAAGAAGAAACTGACAGTAACCGGAGGGGAGGGGGTAATGGGGGGAAATGGGAAGGGTCAGCAAGCAACATGTATAAAGGACACATGAACAAAGCCAAAGGGGGGTGGGATCAAGGATGGAAGGTGCAGATGGGTGGAATGGGGGGAGTGGTGAAGGAAAAATGTAGACAACTGTACTTGAACAATAATTTAGAAAAGTAAAATATGATTAAAGAAGTACAAAAAACCTGAAAAAATATTAAAGAAATAGACTGCCGGTAATAGATTTTTAAATTCATGAAATTATAGCACCTGTAGCAGGTGCATAAAAACTGAAGAGCAAAGCTGAAGAATGACAAAAAAATTGATTGTTAGACTGACAATTTTTATCTTTTGCAGTCAGAGAGGTGCCCTACAATGTCTTTGGCCATCGTTAAAAGAGTACATCTGCTCAGAGTTCTGACCAGATCTCTCGTCCATATATAAAGGAGGGTGATGGGATGGGGAAGAATACAATGGTTACATTTTCTTGGAACTTGATTGAATGCAATATTTTACATTTTGGGACCCTAAAAAGAGAAGTAATCAGATTTCTTGGCCAAGAGGGAAGGAGATACAGGGATTTGAACTGTGAGTGGACAGTCAGGCTTGCATTATTGCACCCTTGGGAGGAGGGCTTGCAGGTTGGAAATGGCTGCTCAGGTGAACAGGGGAGTGGGCATTTGCTTTGAGGCATCTGCCAATACCTGCAGCAGTAGTCAGAATAGAAGACCATTAAATTCCAGCCTGAACACTCTAGACCAGCTGTTATTTTTTGGCTGTCACTCACATTTGAGGTTTCTTCAAGATATAGGGTGTACTAACTACCCTACACATCAAATGAAATAGGACTTGGAGAGACCTGAATTTGAACTGGGGTATGTTTTTGCACTACAAAAGAGGCAGCAGGGTGCAATACAGAGTTACATATTTAAACTACTGTAAACCATTTATGTTTTTTCCCCATAAACTTAGAGAAGATATTTCTGTTAGTACTGCAGGAATTAGCATGAGCACACAACTTATAAATTCTTTAATTCCACTTGGAATTAAAGTATATATTTGTGAAACTGCTATAATGGTTCCAAAATATTTTCCCACTGTAAGGTACATGACTAATTCCTCAACACCATTATTATTATTATTATTATTATTATTAACATTCCTGTTACAATCCATGATAGAAATTTTAAATCAGAAATTTAGACCACACATCAATATTGTCTTCCATAATTGAATAAAATTTAATTTTAGATATTAAAACATAAAAAGAACCTAAAATACTAATTATTGGTAACAAGCAAATAAAAATTTTGGAAAGTGAAGGTGTCAGGTATTATTTAAATTAAAGTTTTAATAAACAACTCCTAAACAAATGCCTAAGATGGATAAGAGTTATGATAGGAAAAACATTAGATGTTATGATACCTTTAAAATATATCTTTCTTGGTATTGATAGCTGTTCACACTTTCTCTTAATTTTTTCTTGAATTTTAGAACTGTGTTTTCTATAGGAACATCAAAAATTATTTTTCATTTAGAATTTTATAAGCCTAAACTAAAAAACTTTCATTACTGTTATATTTTATAGTTTATAGTATATAATGAATATCTATATTTAATGTATTAAAAAACAAGGAAAATGATAGTTTCCAATAAACTAGAGTATAAAAGTAACTGATTTACTTATCAATCTATATTGTCAGACACAGTTCTAGTACTTGATATCAAAATAAATCAAATATGTAGTTTTTATATAAATAAAATTGAAGTTAAACTAATGGGTGATTTCTGGTTGTTTTTTATTTTTAAAGTATTTTTGTTTTTTAATTTTAAAAATATCTGAAAATTTGTTGAAAATAAATTTGCTTTTTTCTTTATCAATTTCATAAATGATTCAAAAATCAAAACAATTTTGAACTCCATACTGAAAATAAATCTGAAAGCCATAACATTCTTAGCCTAGTGTACATTTGACATTTTGATTCCTCTTAAAGAGATATTTAAATAATTCTCTTTAGCTTAATGAAGTTTATAATAATTAAAAAAACAAAAAGAAAAAATATCATAAAAAGTACATTTGCAAGAAGAGATGTATGTGTTCTTTATCCATGCCGGATATCACCCTTTCTAGATGTGTCGGTGGCAGATATCTTCTGCCAATCAGTAGCCTGTCTTCGCTGTGCAAAAACTTTTTTTTGACTCAGTCCCTCTTGTTTCCTTTTGTTTCCTTTGTCCTTGAAGATATATATATATATATATATATATATATATATATATATATATATGGTTTGGGATCTTAGATTTAAGTATTCAATCCATTTTGAGTTTATTCTCATGTATGGTGTAAAGAGGTGGTCTAGTTTCAATTTTTTTGCACAGCCCTGTCCAAACAATCCAAGTAAAAAAATGGGCAAAAGTTTTGCACAGCAAAGGACACTATCAACTACAACAAAAAAGATAATGTAGTGAATAGGAAAAGATATTCATCAAAAAGATACATCCAATAAAGAGTCAATATCCAAAATTTATAAAGAACTCATACAACTTAATGCCACAGAAACAAAGAATTCCATTTAAAAATGGACAGAGAACCTAAATAGACATTTCTCCAACAGGACATACAGATAACCAATCACATATGAAAAAATGCTCAACCTTACTAATTATCAGAAAAATGCAAATTAAAACTATAAGGAGATTTCACCTCACATTGGTCAGAATGTCTATAATCAATAAACAAGTGTTGGTGAGGATGTGAAAAAAAGAAAAGTCTTGTTCATTGGTGGTGGAATTGCAAATTGGTGCAGCCACTATAGAAAACAGTATGGAGGTTCCTCTAAAATTAAAAAAACAGAACTTCCTTATGTCCCAGTGATTCCACTGCTGAGTATTTACTTGAAATCCAAACCACTAATTCAAAAGCATATATGCACCCATATGTTCATTACAGCATTATTTATATTAGCTAAGTTATGGAAGCAACCTAAGTGTCCATCAGTAGATGCACAGATAAAGAAAAGATGCTATACATACTATGGAATATGACTCAGCAACAAAAAAGGACAAAATCTTACTATTTGGGACAGCATGGATGGACCTAGAGGATATTATGTTAAGTCAAATAAGTTAGAAAAGGTGAATACTACATGATATCACTTATATGTGGAAACTAAAGAACAAAACAAACAAAATTGAAACAGATTCATAGATTCAGAAAATAGACTGATAATCACCAGATAGTAGAGGGTGTCAGTGGGGTGGGTGGAAAAAGTGAAGCAATTAAGAAGTACAAATTGATAGTTACAAAATATCATGGGGATGTAAAGTGCAGCATAGGGAACATAGTCAATGATATTGTAATAACTATGTATGACACCAGGTGGGCACTGGAAATATCACGGGGAACACTTTGTAAAGTATATGACTCTAACCACTCTGCTATAGACCTGTAACTAATACAAAGTGATACAGTAAAAGTAGTGTATTTTACAAATTGGCTTCTAAATGTCAAGATAATAGAAATTAACTAGAATGCTTGGGAAATACATGGTTCCTTTTTGAAAATGTATTTTTTAAGATACATAAAAGGTCAAAAAATTAAAATAAACATTTCAAAAAAGAAATCCTGGTGAAATAATGGGCAGGATCTATCTAAATAGAGATCTAAGGGAAAACCACAGTGTAAATTTTGGTTACAGAATGAGATGAGAATGTCATAAATTTGACACTATGAAAGCTTTAGTAAAAAATTACTGATTGTTACGATAGAGAGGAGGGCTGTGTGCCAAGAGTTCTGAATTCTGTCATTGAACTGTTGGGAATGGATGTTATGTAAATTTAGCATTAGGTTAGGTTGACTCAATTTTTACTTTTCATAGTCTTGTTTCTTAATTTTAGAAGTATTAGTGGGAACTAATATTTCATTTATTTCTTTATTTCTGTATGTATATCTCAATATAAACATCTATTTATTTTTATAATTATCTACATATAGATTGCTAAAACAGGTACCTCAGTTTTCTCATTGAAGAAATGGAAATAATAATAGTAATTATGCATAAGGGAGTAGGAAGATTAAGTAACTGATACTTAAAATCAGGTCTACACTAACTTTTTTATATAATAAGCACCTGTTATTTTCAAGGATATAAAAAAAGAGGTTTTAAAATATAATGTTATTAACTGAAGAAATATGGAGACAATTTTCACTACTTTATTGCATGATGTGACAATTATGTCTACTTCTGTCATAGAGAATTAAGTATACTATTGTTTGTGTATGTTTTACCTGTTTGTTTCTAAATATGATTCCATTAAACCTATATAATCATTTTCCAAACTGGTTGTGCACCTCCTCTCCTCACGCTTCTTTCAATTTTGCTCTGCTCTCTCTTATAGAAAATTTATCTGGAAGCAAAAGCATTGTGCTCTAATATCAGCATCCAAGTGACAAGCACCTGTATTTAGAATAGTTTTCCTTAGCAAATATTAATGTGTAAGATGAAGAGTAGGGGACCAAAAAGGACAGGGTATAGACAGAGTGTTCTTTGGAAAGATTTCTAATACCTGGTGATGTTGGCAACTTTAAGCAGATTCTTCTTCTCTGTGGGGATTAAGAAGTAACAAACAGAACCATGCCATTTGCATTGTCTTCCTAGTCATGGTTAAAATAATCCCTGAGGTTGTATAATGAGCAAATGCTTTTATTTCTTCAAAATTGAATTTCACATTTACTACCAATATCTCCTATGGTTTTTATTTTATTTTTCTTTAACCTAGGACTGCTTATATTTATGTATAATTATTAAATATATCAGCACCTGAATTCATTACATACAAAATTATGCCTTTTTTTAACTTGGTATTCATGCTAGTAATTATGGTAACGAAAGCATGTTGATTCTAATTAAAATTAGATAGAATAATACCATACTATTATCTTTTATAAATGAGATAGTATTCACTCAGACCACATGTGCATCATAAAGATAACAATTAATACTGAATGGTGCTAAATATTAAATATTGACATTTATTCATGATAAAGAATAAAACTGGATGTTTTTCCCCATTGAAACTGCAAATGTACAAAAATCTTGGTACATGTTGCCCTCTAGTGGAATTTTTAAAATAGGCAGTTAGTGAGTTTTGATGCTCTTTCAATATCTGGATTACAAAGTTTACTGATACAAATTGTCTAAAGACAAATTAATTTATTTCTTTGACAGTGTTAAGTAACTTAGAAATCATTTCCATTATTTTTGTCAAGTATAGGTTTTGCTTTTAAAAATCAAGAACTGTAAAAGAACAAAGAGTTCTCTCCTAGCCATTAAGAAAAAGAAGGTATGATTCATGCAAAATGAAAAGTAGAAATAGAGAACTCAAGCATATAATTTTATTTTCTTAGAATCTCTGCCAAGAAATGTTACCCAAGCTGACTCTATAAAACTATCATCAAAAACTCATCTCTTTACAAATAGCATGACCAAAACTGTATTTTAGTTTCTTGGTAGAAAGCAATAATTTGAAAACTCCTTAATAGTAACAAACAAAAATAGTATTTATAGAAATATGAAATAAATAATTTTCAGAGATATTTTGTTACCTTTTGATTTGATTTCAAAGAAAATATTTATTATACTGTCTTTCTGCTCAATTTTTTTTCAGTTTATAATTTTAATACATATACATTGTTTTAATTTACATTCTATTAAAGAAGAGGTAAATGTAAATAGTATACAAAATATACTCAATTTATTTAGGCATTTCAACAATGCTATTAATTCATTGTTTTATATCATTTCTTGATCCCTCACCAACTTTACTGTTGTTAATATTTTACAGTGCCTCATTTAAGCACATATATATTTAGAATAGAAATCTTATTTATATACTTAAAAGTAGTGTATAAATTTCCTCTCCTTAAAATGGTTTTAAAATATGGTACCTTAATTAATTGTAGAGACAAAGGTTTGTGGTTCCACTTATTCTATGAAAAATTATAAAACAAACATTTAGTTAACTATATTTCTTGTTTACCCATTTCTAAACCTATTTTTAAAGCAATATAAGCTAGTGAAATATAACTCTATCAAGAAATTATAAAGTAATTAAAAATAGCCTTGAATTATTTAAAGCATGAAAAATATATCTGGAGCACAAATTTAAGTTTAAAATGAGGTAAAATAATCCATGAAAAATTTTGTTCAATCTGTGGATTGCTTTTTACAGAAATCTAAATGTTTTTTTCATTTTATATTTGACATTATGGTGTACTTATTATGAATTAACTACTCGCAATCTTTCTCTTTATTCAATGTATATTTAAAAACAATGACCACCACAAACAATTAAACAGAGATATGAATAGAAATTTCTTTTTTTTTAAAGCATCAATAAATGAAGAAAATAAATACTCTATTATGTTAATGTAAGCTTTGTCATGGGACAGGTTAACTAAATTCACTAGGTCCCATGGGTAGCTTTGGTGAAACTGGCAAGTTTTAATTTGTCCTCAGTAGGTAGTTGAGCTCATTTTGTTGGTGCCTTAATCATTTTTTACTTTCTTGGCTTCTGGGATGGTTCTGCTTTTGCAAGAAGACCCCTCCTGTGCTTCCCTCTCTATGGTTGCCCCTGCATCCACACCATCCTCTTCATGAAATCTGACTTGAGTCCTCATCATTAATAGGAATTAAAGATATATTTTTTAAAAGAATGTTTTGGAATACACCTTTCCAATTAATAGATTTTTTTAAAGTACATAGGGCAGGAAGGAATTAGGTCTATATTAAAAAGCTTGAGAAACCCTGAGTGCTGAACCATAGCTTCCTACTTTTCACTTTTGGAAAGGTGAAATATTAAAGGAAGATAATGGGCTAAAATATCATCGATTTCAAAGTCCTACCCATTTCAGCAAGAGGGCCCTACAAATAGAATGGGGTTCTGAAGGGAAATTTCAAGAGACCGTGTCAAACCAACCATGCAATTCTGGTATATTTACAATATAATGTGTCTTTTCTCTCTCTTTTTCCCTCCATCTCTGCCTCTGCCTGGCATGCTCATCACACCTTCCCCTCTCTCTCTTAACCTCCCTCACCTCTCACCAGCTACCACGCACCCTAAATTATGACATTCCTCATCCTTGTGGCTGTTGAAGTTTTGGAGACAGCATGCCTCCAAAGCAAGGTTTGGCAAACATGGCAGAACCATTCACCTCTTTGTTAAATGCATTTTTATTTGGAACGGGGCCACACTCCTTTGTTTATGTATTGCCTACAGCTGCATTGCTGTTACAATGGCAGAGTTGAGCGGTTGTGAAGGAAGCTGTATGACTCACAAAGCCTAAATGATTTACAAAAAAAGCATTTGCTCAACTCTGCGCTGCAGTAGTTTTGTTTTTCAACCAGTCCACAAGCTTTCCATGCATGACTTTTTTCACTGATCCAGCACAGCTCTAGAGATCCTGCCTTTCATCTCCCAGAGCAGAGGAAAGAAGAAAATTAATTTTTGGCATTGATGTCTTCTGAGGGAATGTAGTATAAACTGCAAATCTGATACCATGACTTTTAAAGCTAATAATGCTGATGACCCTTAGAATGGAGTGTCACTATGCCAATTCATTCAGTCAGTGGCCAGGGCAGCCTTGCACATCCAATGAGGTGACAGAGAAGCAGTCAGTGGTGCTCTCTTCCTTGCTATCAGAACTTTTAGAATAAAGCAGGGAAATATGTTTATGCACCAGTCAAACTCAGTTAACAGGTTAGTTCGTTAGCTTATACTCATTAAATTCTTTTACAGATTAGTGAGACAAAAAGTATTCTTAATCCCATCACTGCAGCTATAAAATTTTATTTGCAACCCTATCTCTATTTTCCTTCAGTTTCTCAATATGTGTTTCCAAGATGATGTTACTTCCATTTATTAATAATCGTCATTATTGGTTTTGACTATATGCACTAATGTCCCTTTTTCCTTTAGTTGGGTCTAAGAAATGTGTATAGTCATTCTAGTCATGATACGGTATTGAGTTAAAAAGGTAGGGCTGGACATAGCTATCTGAGTCAGATAACTCTAACTGTAACACAGTTGTGTAGAGAAAACATAGCCCTTTCCTTACATGAAATAAAGGGAGTAAGACTCGGGACTAAGGCACCATGTTGTCTAGTGATCGAGTAGCTCTCAGAAAGCTCTTAATGTAAATGATGTAGAGTACTCTCACCTAAGTTACTTCAACATGCCTTCATGTACCCCCCTCTTTATAAATATCAAGATTATATAGGTTCTATGATGAAGGATATGTGTGTAGAGGAAGTGAGATGATATAGTCAGAGGAAGATGGAAGTGAAAACACAGCAACTACCAAAGCATGTTTATAACTTCATAATTGTCTCTGGAAAATCTGTGTTCAGTCTACTCTACAAAATTATGATACATGGAAGAATGTTATTTTCAAATGGCCCTTTAACAAGGGCCATTGTTTGGATTTGTCTATAAAAATTCAGAAATTGTTGCAATCTAGTCAGCAAAAACTCCTTTCAGTTGGGATAATCTGACAGAATAGCCATTTTACAGTTTGTGAAGAAAGTTCTTATTATCTAACTTTGCCAACTTTACTTTTACTAAGGCACAGAGGAGATTTGCTTCTTGTTGGTAGAACTTCCAAGGTCTGGGTTCCTTGAAGTCCTATCAACTGTCTTTTCATAAATCAACATATGAAGGTACTCTGAAAAATTCTGAGCTAGCTCATATTTTTAATATCAAGGGATTGATAAAAATTATCACAGTAACACTGAAAAATATGGTACATTACATTTATAATGGTATTTAGTTGGTGATAACAGTTCTAATGAACATTACAATTTAAAGTATACAGTCTGTCCAGGAAGTATCCAGCCATGTACTATGAAAAATAGAGACATTTATTGAAGAAGATACAAGATATAAGAAACATTGTACATAGGACAATGGTACCTCAGCCCCCTTAAAAGTCAGCACCTTGGGACCTCACACAGCTCTGTCAGTCGCCATCAGCTGCCCCATCGTAATTTCCGGAATGTCATTGATAGTCTGGAATCTCTTCCTTTTCAAAAGTGATTTTAGTTTTGGGAAAAGTCAGAAGTCTCAGGGTGCAAAATCTGGGCTGTAGGGGGGCTGAGTCACCCAGGTGATTTGATGTTTCACCAAAAAAACTCTGCATGAGTTGTGATGCATGAGCAGGCATGTTGTTATGATGAAGCTGCCAATCACCAGTTGCTTGTAGCTGTGGCCTTCTGAATCATCTAAATAGTTTCCATGGAGGAATGTTCAAATTTAACACAAAATTTGATGCAGATTCATTGCTGTACTCATTTAGTCATTTTGAATGTGAGAGCCACACAGTACACATGCTCACTCAATGGTGTCTACCACCCTCACTGACTAGTACAGTGAAGTAGTCATTGTTCATGCATACACATCCCAATCCACTCTCCTGGGCTGACAGGTTACATCAGTGTTACACAAAGCATTATCATTATATTAACAGTGGTTGGGCTTTTTCCAGACATACCTTATATGTCTTTTTTTATCTTCTCAGTTTTGTGAGGTAAATTTTATTATCCTTAGGGCATAAACTTTTGTAGAAACACTTTTGGCTTAATAAATATATGTTGATGAATTTTAAAATATTAAGAAATCTTCAGATTGCAATACAACTATATATTCATACTTTTGATAGAAATAAAATTTGTTTTTCAAAATGTTAAACATTAACATCTATTTTCTGATAATTCTCATGTAAAGAATGCACTAAATATAGAACCCCAAGCCAAAGAAACCGTAAAGAAGGAATTTAAAGCTATCTCAACATTTGAAAGAAAACTACATGCAGAGTGGTTGCATTTTCCAGTAAAGAACACAAGGGAATCAATGAATATTACAGATGGATTATTATATTTCAGTATTGTTTTAGATAACAATTAAGGACTCATAATTTGAACTGATATTTGTCTCTTAATTGTCTTATTGTAGTGGTATGGACCATAAAAAATCACATTCTGTGTTTTCTTCCTGGATTTCTGTTTATTTTTCTTATTTCCTGCTTGTCAGACAGACATTCACAACCACAACAGTACTACCAATAATATAAAACCTTAAATAGGAAGAAAGTAGCACTAGTTGTGTGTATGTGTGTGCACCTTGTGTTTGTGAGTGTGTACATGGTAGAGCATCTGAAGTTCTGATACAACTTTGCACATTAATAAGGCAAATTGTTATAGGATTATAATAGAAGACACATCTCATTTTCTCACTCTTAAAATACTTTATATGTGCTAAGAGTATGTCCGTTTACAATTTTTACAACTTTTTGAATATTGAAATCCTGACAATTATGTTTTTACATATTTTGAAATGAACCCCAGTGTAACCCAATACTGAGGTGGACTTAGTGTGATTTCGCTACACCAAGAGTAATTGTGAAAGAATTCATCTCTGCACAGACATTCTAATTTATTAAGCTTATTTCCATGTATTCATTATTTTGTTTTAATTGACTTGTTCTGTTCAGATAATTTTCAGTCTTCTAGCAAAGAAGAAGAAATAGGAAAGGAGGACCTGAGGATGAGGATAAAATAAGCAGAGAAGGAGCGGAAGGATGAGTGGTAACAGGAAAGAGAGAGGAAGAAGGAAAATGGGGTGGGTGCTAATGTTCAATTAGCATCCACAAACTGATGATTTGGGGAGAAAAATAAAGTGGCTGCCTGGTAACAGGGAAAGTTACTCTAGTTCAGAATAATTTTCTGTGTCTTTGTCATCAACTTAGTTTCTCTTCTAGAGAACAGACATAAGAGGGGTGATAAAAAGGAGACACAGCTTTTGCCCTTCATGGATTTACTATATAATAGAGTAGATCATTCAGGTAGACAAATGACAACATAAGATAGAATGCTGAGATTAAAAAACACACACAGTAGTGGGATTACAGAATAACAGGATTATTTGTAGTTGTGACTTTAAGATACAGCTTCAGGGAAGATCAACATTTGAGGCAGTCCTTGAAGTATGGCTATGACAGGTAGGTATGAGTGGGAGAGGGAATTCCAGGACATAGAACAGTATGTGTGAATACATAGAGGGATGAGCACATTAGGGCATTTGGGGAATAGTAACTGACTCAAATGGAATGAAATATAAACTCTAGTAAAGGAGTTAGTGTTAAGATTGGAAATATATTTAGAGAAGAGCTGGAAGAATGTCTTGTCTGAGTGAGCAAAGAGTCTACATTTTATTAAGACAAAAAAGGGAGATTACATAGGGTTTTGTTTTAATTATTTTTACTATTATTATCATTATAATTATTTTAACATGGCAAAATCTTTAACATGCCAAGATTTTATGATTAGAAATATGCATTAAAAAGAGTCTCACATGGCAGCCCTGGCTGTGTGGCTCAGTGGATTGATTGCCGGCCTGCAAACCAAAGGGTTGCTGGTTCAATTATTTGTCTAGGGCACATGCCTGGGTTTTGGGCCAGGTCCCCAGGAAGGGGTGTGTGAGATGTAGCCACACATTGATGTTTCTTGCCCTCTTTCACCCTCCCTTCCCCTCTGTCTAAAAATAAATAGAATCTAAAAAAATACTCATGGCATTTAAAAGAAAAGAGTCTCACATGGCAGTGAGGAAGAACTGAGATAGGAAGAGACTAGAGGCATTGATATTAATTACAAGATTAAATACATAGATGATGAATATCAGTACCCCTAACCAGCATGTTAGGATGAGGAAAAAGGGTGGAAAAGAGAGTTACTGAAGAGACAGAATAATTGAATTTATCAATAGATTGAAAGTAGAAACAAAGAAAATGGCTCAAATGTAACCCATGAGATATCAGCTCTAAATTTCAAAGAAAAATAACAGGAAAATAATGACATGAAGCCACTTTACAAAAGAAGTTTGGTTTAGAGTATGTTGAGTTTCAAGTATTGTGGGACCATCCATGCAACTGTTATTCTTTTGGTAAGTGAGTACAAGCACCTGGTGAATAAGAAAGAGTTTGAATGTGTTATTCATTAAGCACATACCTGAAAAGTTTCTCAGTTCCTGAGAGACTGCTGCAAGGCAGTTATGTGTCAGACGGTACACACTGCCACTGCTGTACGCAGCGGCATCACTCACATGCTGGGAGTGGCAGTGGTCTAATCAGTCCACTGACAGTTCTAGGGCCCCTCTTGAAACCTGGCGCTGTTTCACATAGTGAGATAAAAGTGCATGACAGATTGGACTGCTGTAATAACAACACTTAGAGAGCATTAACTAGGTTCTTAAAAGTAAGAGTGAGGTACATGATAATGTACAAAGCCAGGGCTATATCATTTCGGGTCTACTATGACAGCTTGGAAGCAGGCTCTTCTGTAAAAATGTAGCTTGGAGGCAGCTGCCTCCCAAGGTCTCTGCCAACTCTGAGCACACCTGTGTGGAAGTCTTGAGTACACGCATGCAGGTTGTCCAGGAGATGGTGGGCTGAGGAGGGGACTTTGCCACATTTTAGCTGATCATCCCAAATCTACCAAGAGGTTTTCCATTAACACTTGCATAACGTTATTTAAGTTATATTTTGAGAAATTCTAGACATATCTTGTCTCCAAATATTATAAATACTACTCAGACTACTAGGAAAAAAAGAAGGGGCTGTTAACCTGCTTCTCTCTTTATTCAAATAGCTGGAAAGGAATATTGCATTGGAGGGTCAGAGCAAGGGGGTATAAATTTGTGGAGATGGCCTTCAGAGCCTTTCAGCAATCTCTACAAAGATGCATTTCTTGTACTTGGAGAAATCAGAATGGTAGAATATGTTTTGGTGGTTATTTTAAACACTTTATCAGTTTATTATATTGTTTGTCATGGAAAGAAATTGGTCTCTTAATGTTTTTTACTTTGCAAATCTGTGTACATCTACATTTTAGTTGCATTGAAACATAAGGCTGTGCTTCTGTGGTATAAGCTGGTGGTATCGCAGATTTACTGATGTTTGATTTTTCTTTAAAAATGCTTTGCGTAGTAAAATTCCTAAAGGTACTTTCCCAAAATCTGTGGCACTATGGGCTGAATTGTGTTCCCTCCAAATCCCTGTGTGGATGTCCAAACCCTCATGAACTCAGAATTTGACAGTGTTTGAAGACAAGGCCTTTAAGGAGGTAAATAAGTTGAAACAAGGTTGTTAAGGTGGGCCCTGATATATACCAGCCTCGGTGCCCTCATAGGAAGCGCAAATTGGGACACAGACTGACATAGAGGAAAGAATGAACACATGAAGACACAGGGAGGCAACGGCCATCTATAAGTCAAGGGGAGAGAAACTTAGAAGAGATCAATCCTACTGGCACCTTGATTCTGGAGTTCTAGCCTCCAGAATTGTGGAACATACATATTTGTAGCTAAAACCACCCAATCTGTGGTGCTTTGGAAACCCTAGCAAAATAATATACATGATAACAAAGACAGAATCTTTGAACTGCCATTGCTCAATAGAATGAAAGCAATATGACCAACACTTTTACATGGTTGAAGGAAAGGCAATTTCCATGAAAATACATTATAGTTTCCCATCACCCTAAAAGAGAATTCTTGAATTTATGTTCTGCTTAAAACATGTATTCATATAACAAAACAAAATACAGTATCTGTTACCAGTTTTATAATTCTCTCTAAGAAAAAAAATCAAAGTTATAAATGAAGCAGTAGGATTCAACTCATCAGAATGAGTGAGTCTGCATTTAGCATGGTTTTTGTTGGATGCTGTTCAAGTGAATTACACAGCTTCCCTTTTTTCTGTAAATAGCCAGTGATTCATAATAAATGTGCTTTATTGGCACATATAATAGTTTGGCTTACTTTTTTTTAGAATTGAAATATTTCATTTAAGAATGAAGCTGATAAAACAAAGCATTATGTGTCTGAGAACATGTTGAAAAGAATCCCTACTTGAATAGTAATTTTTTTTCTCCAACATATAGGATGCACATAAGTACATATATTTAATAATACATCAGTAAGTCCTTAGCAAAAGCAACTTCTACAGATGTAGGGATACATAGCTAATTCATTACAAAAAGGAAAAATGTCACTTTGGGTGCTATTTCTATCATTGAATCAGAGCTACCCTGAACATAAAGCAGTCACCTAGCCTGGTCCTTTTCTTCTGAAAGAACTAGTCCACTGTACCCTGTGATTTTGGCTGGTTCTATCTTACTTTTTTTTCCCAGGAAGGCAGCCAAATTTTAGTACTTAACTATTTTTATGACTGAATTCAATTTCACTTGCTGTAGTTTAAATACCTTTCTTTTTGAAGTTCTTGTTTATGTTCATTTTAAAATGTTACCTGTGGTTTACTTCAAAGCTTGTCTTCAGACTGTCTCCTGACTGAAGATGTTTCTGAGATCTGGGGTTTACCTACTCTGGGGAATTTAGGAAATTCAGAATTTTGATATTCTGAAAGTTCATTTTCTGAATGGTCATAAAAAGTATAATTATAGACACAATCTAGAATTTCCCATTATTTTATCTTTTACCCTTTATTTCATATGTAAATTTATGGATATATTCATTTGTGATTATTTGAGTAGCTTCTTTCCCTTATTTACCAGATTGTACACATTTTTGCCTAACAATCCCAGCACTTTGCATGAGCTGTACCAATAACAAGTGCTCTGTCTTGGCTTCTGTACTAGCTTCCACGGTTTAATAAACAAAGTTAAATCAACTCTCCTTTGTCCTCAGCCTCCCTCCCTGAAACACGGTAATGTATTTCTGTGGGGAAAAAGGAAAAGACTTGAATAGTCAATGATATTTTGGTAATTATGCTCATTATAAATCATAAATTATCTGATTTGCCAGTGTACGATGTATACCTCAGGGTCATAATATTCTCCTCATTTACTGAATATTTATTGCATATGAGGTATGGTGCAGAGCATGCATCATAATTAAAAACTTCTGAGGTCTGGACTCTTACAAACCCTAATGAACAACAAAGAAACAGAAAATAATACTGATGCTTAGAAGGAATAGATGACCTTAAGATTACCTGAGAGAACTGGGGACAGCAAGATAGGATGAGGTCTAAGTTCACATTCCTGAAACTGACAACCAAATTTCCTTGTCTAAGCACCTGGTTATTCTGAACAAATTCTCTTCCTTTAATTTTTTGATGGGAAGGGTTTGAGGGCATCTTAGCCTCCTTTATATTCTAGCCACCCATAGAAGATTACAATGATTAGGTGATTTCATTCTGAGAAAAATATCCCCACTGATTTGGAAATCCTTCAAGCAGAATGAAATAAGATGGGACAAAATAAAATCTGAGGAAGCTCTGAAAAGTCTGTGCAACAAGAAAAGTTATGGAAAGCAAAGTAGAAATTCCACACGTTCTTGTTGGCTCCATGCAGAGTCCCAGATTGAGTGATACTGCATTCAGACGTTGTTAGATTTCAAGATCATCATTCCAACACTGTCTAAAGGTAATCTATGTGTTCATTTTGGAATTAAATTGAATTAAAATTAAATAATATTTAGAAGTTTTTTATGGTCCTTTGGAGAGATATTGGAATGGCAGGAGGTCTCAAAACCAAATTTGGGATGCATGCTTCCCTAATCAGAGCATTTTAAAAAATTGTACATTTTAAATTTCACATTAAGTTACCAAATATTGTTGATTTTAGAATAAACTAATGAAACATGTCTTTTTACTCTTATTTATTTATTTATTTACTTAATTATTTATTTTTAGAGAGACGGGAAGGAGAAAGAGAGGGAGAGAAACATGAACGTGTGGTTGCCTTTCATACATGCCCTACTGGGGACCTGGCCCACAACTCAGGCATGTGCCCTGACTGGGAATCGAACCTGCAGTCCTTCAGATCTGAGGCCAATGCTCAATCCACTGAGCTACACCAGCCAGGGCTTTTACTCTAATTTACTCATTTGGCTGGACTAGTTGCTGAAACTATACATCAGGAGCTGGGAATACTCTTCCATCTGGGCTATTAACCCTGCTGTAAAAAATTTGGGCATTGGCCCTGGCTGGTGTGGCTCAGTGGGTTGCGTGCAGGCCTGCAAACCAGAAGGTCACTGGGTAGATTCTCAGGGCACAAGCCTGGGCTGCAGGCCAGGTCCCCATTAGGGGGCATGTGAGAGGCAACCACACACTGATATTTCTCTCCCTTGCTTTCTCCCTCTCTTCCCTCTCTCTAAAAAATAAATAAATAAAATCGTTTTAAAAAATTAGGCATGGATTATATAAAAATAAGAAGAATTTTTTTAGAAAAAAGGAAATGATCAATTATTTGTTCTTAAAATCAGTGTGAAAAGAGAAGCTATTCAATAAATACTATAAGTATTGTTTTATTCAATCAACAAATATGTGTTGTGTATACACTATAGAGGGGTGGGAAAAAGCAGGTCTACAGTTGTGAGCACACAAGACACAGAGTTTATTCCCATATTGTTATTTGTTAACTATTGTATCATTTTCTGTACAAACACCTGCAAATGTACTTTTGCACATCCCTGTCTGTGTATCTGGGACTCTTCTGGCCACTGGCATGACCATCAGCACAACACACAGGTTCTGCCAGAGCTCCTACACTGTGGAGCAGGTGTAAGGGCAGACGATGGTCCAGAAAACACGTCCCATGCTAACTGTACTGATAAGCACTTACAAAAAGCCAGGTAAGAATTCCAACTTTACTTATTGTTGGCTCAGTAATAACATTTATTGTTGGCTCAGTTCAAACATTTTCTCAGAACCTCACATGTTGCAACTTTATCTGAAAAATGAGAATGATTCTAACTACCATGGGGTATAGTTTTGCATATTAAGTAAGACAATTTGTTCACTGGAAAAAGGAGAAACTTTTTCTTCCTTTGGGTGACTATGTTAGTCAATTGATTTTCTCACTTCCAATGATTTTCTGAGACTGTTGGCCTTCACATAATTGGTTGTCTACTTTCGTTCACTCTGAAATTTTTATTATTTCATTTGTCTCCATTCATAAATTTGGCATTCAGATAGGACACTAGCTCAACAAAACAACCAGAGCAGCCTTTTCTTCTTCTTTTTTTGACCAGAGAAAAGATTTTTTGAGCTTCAGTCTGGCCAGAGCAGATCACAATGCAGCTAGCAGACCTGGCTCAAAGATGATAGAGGTATCAGAAGTTCTAAAGAAAATGACAGCAGTGTTTACCCATGACCTCACACAACCCACTCTTTAGAGAAGGCACTGACATGCAGAGATTAATCTGCTTGTATCACATGAATGTTGGGCAAACTTTCATGTGTCAGAAAGAAGTGACTCCAACTGATAGTGCTTCTTATGTGTATATAGCTAACATGAGCTAAAAAATCCCACCAAGATTTTGTAAACTATGAAAATAACCCCAAAATATTAAGCTGTATTTAAAATCAATTATGATTCTTTCACTGTCTAGAACTTGTCCATTTTTGTGATTATGCCTTAACATTTACAATTAGAATACCTTACAAATTTATTTTGCTTTACATTTTTCAAGGGGACTTACATATATTAATTAACTTGGTTCCCTCAAATCTGTTGGGTAACTCCAGGCTGTGGTCCCACTTTCAAAGATGAGAAAAATAAATTCTGAGAATCTGGGTGATTTGCCTGAGGTCATTCATAATTAGCAATTAAGGCATCTGCTGCTGGAATTCTTTATGCTACTTCTCACTGCTTTTCTGCAAATTTGAGTTGTTATTGTTAACTGACCTTACAAAAAGAAATAAACCAAACAAATGCTAATGATAATTTCTTCTTCTGAAACAGGATATAGTCTATCATATAGATTTAATTACCATCATCACAATAGAATAATAAATTCCAAAACAAACAAAAAAATTGGGATTGCACTGACGAGAAAGAAACAAACAAAAGACTGAGAACTTGCAAGGAAAACCTGGCAGTAGACTTTCAGAGATAAACAGTCCTAAACATAAGTAGTATCATAAAAACAAAATACACAGCACAGGATTTTAAGTTAAGCCTTTCAAAGTTTTCCTTAGAAAAATATGATATGCCTTTCTTCAATAATGCAAAACACAGATCTTCTTACTCACAGAGTCCATTATGTAGAAAAAGAGAAAGAAAAATGAAGTCATGGTTTAAAGGGACTGTAAGCTGCTGTTTGTATGAAGTGCTATGAATCAACCCTAACCTGACCTTCACATGGAATATTTAATATCTAGCAGAGGACTTAAGCTTTGAACATCAAAATCTCATTTCAGATTACTGATCTGTGAAACTCTGGGGGACATTAGAAAATCTCATGGAAGATAACAAATAACCAAAAGGAAATATCAGCAAACAAAGCAACAGTGTATTTAATAGAGCATAAGAAAATGTTTTTAAGTGTTATGACTGATCTACAGAAATTTAAGCCTCATTTTATAAGAAAACATTTTAAAATTTAATAAAATATCACATATTCTATCATAGAAAACTAGTAGATGATTTGAAGTAACAAAAATATATAAAATGCATCTATATCTCTACAAATAAGTATCAAAGTATTTTGATATATTTTCTTAAAGAGAAATAATGTTCAGCCACATGGTTAATAAAATAGTTTTTAAAATTCAAGGAACATCAATAGAAAAAAATCACTGCACTGAGATGATTATCGTGAACTCAAACCATACCTTCAGTTACAGGAAACGTCATTAAGTAGCTGTTGTCAGGCACGTATCCCCCTACACCCTCTAGACTCACTACATGACTAAGAAGTAATTCAATTTATAATGACATCTTTATGGAACGATTAAGTTACTTTTCTTTGACCTACATAACGCAGAGAGAATGCTGCCTTGTCAGAGTCAGCATTTACATTGAAGAAAACTTAATAAGAATAACCTGAATCCACCTTGATTAGAAAGAGAAATCCCCTTCTCTGGGTCTATAGATTGCTTATTGTTGTATTTAAAGATTTGTCTGTTTAAGTAGTGATGTTTTTAGAGACATTGTTATTGCTTAATTTATGTGAAACTTAATAACAAATTTGAATACCTCTCTAGCAAAATAATGTTGCTGAAAGAGTCCCAAAAATGAGGTTCTTTTAGGGTTGTGTTTCAGAAGCTTTAGGAGAAAATGCTTCTGTACAGCACAATGTCAGATGCAGGGCTCAGTGAGAACTTTTCTCCATTGTGTTCACTGATGAAAACCACTGTCATCAAAGCCTTTTGCCTTGCCATTGATAACAGCATGGATGGACCTAGAATGAAATATATCAGGCAGAGAAAGGCAGATATTTTGTAATCTCACTTATATGTGGAATCCCAAAACAGCAACAACACAAAAGAAGTTCATGGATTCAGAGAACAGATGGGTGGCTGCCAGAGGTGGGAGATGGGCAAAGTGGGTGACAGTCCAAGGGACACACTTTCAGTTATAAATGAACAGGTCGTGGGAATGTGATGTATGGCACAGTGTCTATAGTTAATTATACTGTATTGTATATTTGAAAGTTACTAAGAGTGTAGATCTTTCAAGTTCTTATCGCAAGAACAAATATGTAACTGTTGTGATGCATGTTAAATAGGCTTATTGTAGTGATCATTTCACAACATCTGCAAATGTTAATCATACTGCACACCTGAAAGTGATACAATGCTATACATCAACTATATCTCAAAGAATGAAATTATCCCCCCCAAAGCTAAAACAAACAAACAAACAAACAAACAAATGAACGAGTGAAAACCCCTGGTTTTCTAGGTCATTATCTTTATCACCACCTCTTATTGTGATTCTCCCTGCACTTGCCCCTTGTTTTTTTCAGACAGCAGGGCCCACAGGGAAGTGGGGCTGGAGGATGTGGGTGAAACAGAGAAAGGTGAGCATTGTATGATGGCAGCAGGGGAAGGCTGGGAGATGGAGTAAGGTCAAGGCTGAAGGCTGCGTTCATAGAGAAGACCCATCTGTTTGCTTGAAGAAAAGGGGAAAACAACAGAGCTTATTGTTTATTAGTGACCTTGTTTCCAAAGGCACCTTTAACTTTGAGACCTCTGTGGGTGCGGGGTCAGGGGACTGCCTCTGAGAGTCCTACAGGATGAATTACAGTCTGTTCTCTTCAAGGTATTTCTTGAAAAAAATTAGATAAAGCAGAAGTATATTACAGCTGTGATAGCAAGTTGGACATAATTGACTAGTGGGAAGTTCAGTTTGACCAACAGCATGTTTCACCTCTCTTTTAAAAAATGTGATAATTTGGGAATGGACACAGTCTTTAGTTTCCTGGGGTCCACAGCACTTTCTGCTGTCTGTACTTAGTCCTCTTCAAAAGGGCTTGATGGTGCATGGGTTTTCAACCCTTTTTCCAGAGCAGAGAGGACAAGAAGTCTAGTATTTGAGGGTACTGATGCTAGGTATATTATTACCACTGAAAAACTTTTAGCCTATCAGTTTATGATATGTAGTGACTTGGATGTTTGTGGTTGACATATATTGTCCTATAGAAAGTCCTATAGAATAAATAATGAGAATTGAAGTTTTATTTAATCCATATACTCAGCAAATTCATACACAAAGACTAAAACATACACAATTAAAGTAGACATGATAGTTTGAACTACTCATTGAATTTTTATAGAGTCTAAAGAAACATGTTTTTATTCTTAAAGTTCCTTCTGTATGTAAAAGAGTTTCATTATTTAGCCAAATTTTAAGTTTATGTTATTACACATGTAACTGCATTTTACTATGTTAGATAAATGTTTCTGTATAATTTTTAAAAAATGCTTGGCCACAGTCTTACCACTCCTTCTTGAGTATTTTATTTATTGCACAAGAGGTTCACTTTACGAAATGTGAAATGCTCCAAGCTTTGTTTTTTAACTTTCCCTTCCAACAGAGCCGGGAGAGGGGAGACTCCGTGGCTCAAGGCAGCATGCACGCAGTCAACACGAGAGGCTGAAACACAGCCCAGACCCGGCTCCCCCATGCCCCCTCATGTATTATTAAAGCCAGCTATGCTTCCTAGATTGTTGAACAAAGCTGACCATCCTCCAGCAATGAATTCAATCCACAGGCTTCTGAATGTTCACCAGTACTCTGTGCTGCCTGCACATGGCAGATATAATTGGCAAACTGAATGAAGAATTTCCTATTCTTACTAGGCAGTATTCCAGATAGAAGATAAGAATAGCCTGAATAGCTGAGCTGGCATGTGAAAGGGGCTCTGCTTTTCATATAACACTTATTATGAAGATGCAAATTTCCTCTGAAGCAGAAACACTGTTTGTGGCTGCTTGGCAGACATTCCTTTAACTGTTAACAGTGTGTCCTCAGTGTCTTATTTTTCAATATTTTCCAACTCCATTTGGAGACGATATAATAACAACTTCTGAGAGTTCTCTATGGTTGTATATTTACAAATACTTGTAAATTATATCCTCAGTGTTGTATTATTTATACATTCAAAATACCATAGCCAAGTATTTGCCCTACTCAGTGTTTATTTGAATGAAGCCTAGGTTAGTGAAACTGAATATAGTCATTGGATCGACCCACACTTTTATTCCACAAAAGGAAACAGTAAATATCTATGAATCATTCTAGCCAATTGGTATACCACTTCTGAAAGGAATTTAGTTGATGTGTTTACATATATTTATGTGTTATTTGGCAATTTTGTACTTATAAGTATAATGTATTTGTTGAATGAGTCATATGCAGTGCATATAAGATCTAAAATAATCACAAAGCTTTTACAAGGAAAACAAAATATCTGCCCACACTTGATTTTCCCTCTCCAAGTTAATTCCCTTAGTGTTACCAGATAATTGAATTCATTCTAGACATGGTCAGTGTATATAGATTTTAAAAATGGGTACATAATTGTTGGCACCTATACACACTTTTTATACCCACATTTTTTTTTACTGCTACAACTTGAAATCTGACAATAATCAAGTTGACAACTGTGCTTACTATTACCATAATTGCTGAATTGCAATATTATTAGATTAAAAGCAAACATACAGATATGTATATAGTGGGCACCAAAAAGCTATTCACTCATCCTTGAACTCGCTGCTCATTTAAGACCACAGTATGTGTTGCCCACCAACTGTTGCACACAGTGCTGCTGAGCCCTTTTAAAGGGCAACCTCTGCCCTCAAGAACCCCACAGCCAGAGAACAGACGTCTAGCCTGATGTTTAGCATGTGGGCTTATGTGTCTTTGAGTCACCTCCAGCTCCTGGTGACCCTATGAAAGAGTGACGTCCACAATGTCCTGTCCTCAACAGTCCAACTCAGCTCCTGTGGACTGATGCCTATGGCTTCTTTTATGAAGTCAGTCCATCATCTATTTGGCCTTCCTCTTTTCCTGCTGCCTTCTATGTTCCTGAGCAGTGTTGTCTATTCCAAAGAACCTGCCTTCTCATGATGTGCCAGCATATCTGGTTTCTTTTTAGGTCATCTCACCGGCCCCCACTCTGTTCCTCCTCTCTATGTCTGTATTCCTCCTTCCTGTCTCTGTGAACACATTCCTTTCTCATCCCTTCAGTGTGTCTCTGTGCCCACAGGAAGATTTTTCCTTTGCCTCCTCTCCTTCTTCCTTTACCTCTTTTTAGCTTCCTTTTTCTCACTGCCCCTAGCTCTCTGACCACCCTCTTCTCCTTCTGTCCCTTCTTTTGTCCTATATTTTGTCATTCACGCTCAGTCTTCCATAACACACTATCCCCCCATTCTCTTCTGTCTCCTCTGCTTGCCTCTTTTCATCCTTTTTATTGAATTTATCGGGGTGTCTCAGGTTAACACAATTATGCAGGTTTCAGGTGCACGATTCTACAACACATTACCTGTACACTATCTTGTGTGTACACCAACCCAAGTCAAGTCTCCGTCCATCACCGTTTATCCCCCCCATACCCTCCTCTACTTCCCAGCAATCACTACAATGTTGTCTGTGTCCATGAGTTTTCTCTACCTTTTTTTCTTTTTTTGATCAATACCTCCATACCCAGCCTTGCACCCTCACCTGGTAGCTGTCAGCCTGCTCTCTATCTATTGCTCTGTCTCTATTTTGCTTGTTAGTTCATTTTGTTCATTAGGTTTCACAAATGAGTGAAATCATATGGTACTTGGCTTATTTCACTTAGCATAGTGCAAAGTGATTATCCAGTTGCTTGGCATAGTCCTCCCCTTCCCTGTGCTTGGTCCACTGCTACCTATACTTTGAGCCTTAGCATAAATGCTACTTGTCAGGAAGCTCTCTATCTCCTTTAACTAGATTCAGTGCTTTTTTTACATTTAATTCCATACTCTCTTTCACTGCTGCCTTCATAGCTTTCAACTCTCCTATGATTATATTTAAACTGTTCTTTTTTTTCTCAAATTTTTGAATAGGAAACATACATACTTTTTTAAAAAGGATAAAAAGTAATGCAGTGGAATATTTCTCATATATCTCATTTTCTAGTCCAATTATCCCACATCCTCCAAATCACCATTTTCCATACACAGGTTCCATTATTTTTAGTTAATTTTGAATTGCTCCATAGCCTTTTGTCAATATAAAATAAAATGAATACATATTCTGATTTCTTCTTTATTATATACAATGTTTAGCTGATACATGCCATTATACACTATTTCTTTAACTTAATATGTTCTTGGATCTCTTCTTATTAATAAATAGACAGCTCAGTCATTTGTTTCTTAAAGCTGCATTCTAATCAATTTTCTGTATATATCGTGATTTGATTAAATCATTGCCTATTGAAAGATATGCCAGTTGTGTCCTAGTACAAAGAAATAACCTTAGACATACATCAATTGATATATGTGTGAGTTTACAATAAATTTCTCGAAGTGGAGATTTTTAATAAAAATTTGCATTTATATTTGTGTTTTGCATTTGCATTTTTAATAATTACAATGTTGCACTATTGGCTCAGTGTCGGTTATAACAGATTTCCTCTCCAGCAAATGATAGGAGAAAGTCAAAAAGCAGCTGTCTTTCCACAATGCTTTAAAGACAAAGTGTAAGCCAACTTAAAGTTTTTGTCAGGCCAATAAGTGAAAAACTACATCATAGTGTCTAATTTCCTTTCTCTACTGAGACTTTCTTAGTCCTTTTAATTCTTTCCCTTACTTTAAAAACACACTCAGTCTTTCCTTATTTAATACGAAGGAAGATATTTCTTGACCTCATTCCTCTCTCTAGTTCCCACTCTCTTTGTCATTTCCCTTCATTTCCTCACACTCTGGCATTCTTGAGTTCATTCAATCTGACAAGTACCCTCATCACTATATTAATGTCCTTAGAAGGTGACGAATAATGCCCCAATTTACAAATCCATTGAGAACTTACTGTCATTACCTTGCTTCATTTTTTTGGAGCATTTGACGCTGACCATCATGCTGTCCCTCCTGGAAACTTTTTCACTGCCTTTTCAAAAAACTGTCTCTTCTTATCTACAAACTCTGCATCCAATGCTTTGGCAGGCTTTTAAAATCTCATTCACCTTTGAAATCAAGTAGGCCCAGGACTTACTCTTTGCTCTGTTTTTATTTTAAAATTTCTCCTAGTCCATCTTCTTTACACCCATGCCTTCCAATTCCTAATCTGATAGCATTAATGTCTCCAAATCTTTATCTTCAGTCCATTGTTGCATGTATTGATACTTACATAATATAGATGGCAAGCAATAGAAAATATTATGTTAGGATTTAAATCGGTATAAAATAGGATGTATAAATTATTAATAATAGGAAAGACTTGATTGCTTGGTACATGGCAAAGGCTAAAGTATGAGTTACAGACATTTTGTGATTATATTATCAAGTAAGCTCTGGAATAGAACCTCATTCAAGTCTTTAACTGTTGAGAAGTGAATGAGAAAATGATGATTGAAAAAACATTTAGTATTCTAGGAAATGGTCATTTAAACTCTTCCCGAAACCTGAAGAGATGACCTACTGGAAATACATATTCTGAAACAATGTTTTATGGGATTCACCGAACGGATTGGCTTGGAGAGCCACCTGGTGGTCAGAACGTGTGAGCAAAGGCCTGAGCTTGCACTGAGTCTGAAATCACATTCCAGGTGTTCCACTTTCCCTAGACCGATTGGGGACAGCACTGTGAGGATCTGACTAGACCTCATACACAATTCTACTCTTATAACTTCGTTGCCCCAACCTATTTAGTTTCCTTTATACATTTGCAGAAAAATAGACTGATTTTTCTCATGGGTTTATTTAATTTATCAACCTGGCCTATCTACTCAGATTAGGGACAAGGAATACATAGGAGTGAGGTGTGTAAAGACAAAATAAAACAAAACAAAAGAAAAAAGACAGTGATGGAGCTTGTGGACTTAGATTGGTAGAGATGGGGCCACCAGTAGCACTTGCTGCTGCTACCAGGCTCCCCTCTTCCTCTCCTTTTTCCCCACTCCCTGACTTGGTTTTGGAGTTACTATTCCCTAAAAACATGCAGGTTCTGAGTATATGCTGGAAATAGGTTCAGAATTGTCCATGAAATTACTTTGAGTCAGAGGACAAGATAGTTGCTTGTAAGATTTAAGAATGGAGGACTAATAAAAGAAAAAAATAAGCCAAAGCTTTTGTTATATTATCCTAAGATAAAAAATATCTCCCAATCTCAGTGGTTCTCAACAGTATGTATTTCTCATTCACGATACCTGTGGTTGGTGGCTGGTTAGCAGTGGCTTTGCTCTATTCCAGAAAGGAATGCTTCTCAAACCAGAACACAGGCTGAAGGTACAGCCCCCATGTGAAAGAAGTTATTTTTGTGGCAAAGGGAGTAGATCAAGAGATCTTGAGGAAACTCTCATAGGCCATTAAAGTTTCTGCTCAGAGCTGGTATCAGTTTCTTTTCCTCGTACTTCATTGGACAAAGCCTGTCACATTGCCGAACCTAACACCATGGAGACAGAAATATATTCTCACTATAACCAGTGACACTTAGATGCAGATGTAATATATTTTCTAAACCAGAACAATGTTGAAGGTGAAAAGTGGTTTTTAATTGTACTTCTTCCATTACCATTTATCCTCTTTATACCCTCTTCCATCTCTACCTGAAAGTGTTATTTTAAAAACCAAACCAGGACAACAGGTGTAAACCGTGATTTTCCTGGCAGACTTAGTGATATTGTCACCTTCCTCTTATAGGAAAAAAGAGGAGCAGACAATTGAGAATAAAACCTGATGTCCATGCATGCATGTGCCCCTGTTGAGGGAAGTAAGAAAAAACAAGGGAGGGAGGTGGGTTTGGCCTGGGTGGGGGAATGGTGGGGAGAAAATGCAGACACTTGTAAGTGAACAACTATAAAGTAATTAAAAAAATAAAAAAATACTACAAATAGAACCAAGCAACAATCTTTAATAGAAAGAAAGTAGAAAGAAAGAAAGAAAGAAAGAAAGAAAGAAAGAAAGAAAGAAAGAAAGAAAGAAAGAAAGAAAAAGAAAGAAAGAAAGAAAGAAAAGAAATGGAAGAAAGAAAAAACAGGCAAGAAGGTGGATTAGGTCTGTGTGTCAGGAAGTTAGGTACTAGCTGTAGGCTGTGAGATCTCTTCTGAAACACAAGTCAAGACAAAGGATAATGAATTAAGAGTAGTTTGATGGGAATGATGTTCTGCATTTCAAAAGGTGAGTAATGATAAGCAGGAGAGTCTGGGATGCCACTTCTCTGCCTCAGCAATTGAGTCAAAAGCTCATGTCTCAAGGCATTAGTAGGAGTAGAGGGAACAAGAGGAAATAGAGCATCCAGTGCTGTTACTTCAGCAAATGCAAGTGTTTAATGTGTAAACAAAGGCTTATTCAATTATATTCAAACAGGAGGGAATTGGAATAGTTTATATGTAAACAAAGGTTTATTCAATTATATTCCTATGTGAGAGAATCAGAGTAGTTTAAGTTTGAGATGGATTAAAGAATTAAGGAAAATAGAGAAAATCAAAATATAGCCTAAACATTTTATTTTTAATTACTTATTCAAAATATGACACAGACCACATGGATGATGTACAGATTGATACGGAGTGGAACAGTGACTAAGAACCATTTGAGGGAGCAATAATTAGCAAAGTAATGAATTGAGAGTTATATTTCTATTGCAAATATTCGATTTTAATGAAGCTGATGTTCTAAGCTCAGAAATAGTTTTAAAGCACTAACCTAAAAATAACCTTGAACTACTTTTTAAAAAACTACCATTTGTGAGAAAGAATACTTTTAAGTAAGAAGATTAAAATCATTTTTTCTTCATTTAAAGTGCAGGGCAAAACATTTGGTTTTAAAGAAGAGACACTCAGTTGTTAAATAAAATTCTCTAGAGCACAATTCACTACATTAAAGAGAAAGTATGCAGTTCAGATAGTCTCCAGACATTAGCTGTTGTTATTGAGTGGAGTAAACTTTTAATCTTAACTGCTGCTGTGCCATCTTTTCTGAGACCTCTTCCAAGAGCATGCCTAAAAGAATGGAGGTTCGAGGATACCTTGGAAAAGCAATACCACTCTCCCTACAATGGATGGTTTACTAATTGCAGTATTTAATTACAATCACTTCCTCTAGGGAAATGTGTCTCAGGACTTTCAGATTTTTTTCTGTCACTTTTAATAAAAGTTAAGCAGTCCAAAGTAAGCACAAAATTGCCTTAAATATCTGTGTGTTTAACCAGAGTATATTTTAAAGACAATTGTTCTCAGGGATTCCTATTTATGAAACATTGGAAATTATTTCCTTGAGATAAAGAATACTTACCTTAAATTGTTGAGAAAATGAAAATTTGCTCTTTTAACCACAAGGTGGCAGAATAAGCTAGGTGCTGCATCTGCCTGTCATTTGAGTTATTTCAAACCTTTAGTTTTATCAAATTCAGATGAAAAATGCTAGAAAATATACTCTGTACCTGTGTTAAACTACATTCATATGTAAGATAAGTGACTATGTAAGTAACAGCACTGGGAATAATTTAAAATGACTGAATATTCTTTTATATTCTCAATACAAACCCCATTCAAAAGGTTTTATAAAATTGGTTACTAGTAAATATTAGAGTTGGTTTCAAATAAACTTTCTCTTAGCAGATTAAAAAAGCACGTGGTCATATTCGGTCCTCTGCACTGTGAACCCAGAGGCTTCTCTCTCCACAGTCCGTTCCTGAGACCACACAGAAGCTGCGTGAGGAGGTGCCACTGAAGAGCGGTGTCTTCAATGTGCCATGGACATCGATGCTAGTAGAGAGAGGGGAGGACCCTCCTCCCTCCTACCCAACATTGCATGGTTTGTGAAAACATAAAACATACGTTCACCTTTAGACACGAATTCAAAAGAAATAACATTGTCATATTAAGATAATAAAAGAGACTAGAGTTATCATAACCACCAATACAACCATATATATCAAGCAAACAACAATAACAACAAGAATATTCAAGATGTCATCTACTAGCATCATAATTCAGTTCATCCACAGCAATGTTACTCAGAAGAAATAATAACAGAATCATTATTTTGGTATAAATACGGATTTCTGTATTTTAATAAATGTCTGGTAATTGTATGGCTAAAATGCAAGAAAACTTCCTCAAATGGCATTCAAAATCCTTCATTTTCCATTGTTCTCTGCAATATTCTCTATATTTATACAAACAGACCATGGCCTTTCACACCCCTGCCTTTGCCAGGACTGTCCCTTCTTAGGATGTTCTTTCTTTGCTCCCGCAGCTGGCAAGTTCCCGTGTCTCCTTCAAGAAGTGACTCAGAGATGATCTCTCTAAAAATCTCTCCTGAATTCTTCCTTGAACATAGAAATTGTCGTGTCCTCCTCTGAATCTTAGAATCATTGTTGCTGTTTTTATCACTTTGATCATTTAATTCTATCTGATTTTGTGTATTTCTGTCCACCCAAGGAGAGGAACCTCATTTCATGATCTTTCTACCTCAGACACCTGTTAGGGTGCTTCAGACAGAAGCCCTGTGTTGAAGGAATGAAGGACTCAATAACAAATACATAAACGCAGGCAGGTCGTAGGTTAATTATCATTCCTATTTGAAGATGGTATTTATATACAAAGATAATGATGGCTTTAGAATAAGTCTTTAGTTAATTTATTTTTTACATTAAATTCATAAAAACCTTCAAAATTTGTTAAAATTATAAAGAACAAACTATGTGGCCATTATCCTTCAACTCCTGACATTTTCTAGGCAGTCATAAATACAGGAGGATTCGATATATTAACATATAAATTTAAATAGAATGTCTTTTGAAGACTCTTACTCCTAAGTACAAAACTCAATATTTTCTTAATATTTAAAAGAAACAACAGGTATTAAATGCATGAAATGTTAAAGGTGATTTGCCTGGTGTACCTTACAATACAAAACATTTTGTCTTTATCTTATGGACAGTAGACCTGATCTAGTTGTTTTAAAAACAAATTATCTGATGGTTATTTATGTATTTAAAACAACAGCCCAGCTTGATCATTATGAAGGATTTCATAAAAGGTAATTAAGGACTAATATATGCTATATATGTTGTATAAAATTATAAATGCCTATCCAGAATATACATACACAAATAAATGGGCACACCCTGACAGAATTCTAAGCCATTTAGTAAAAAAATAAAGCCACAATAGCATTCATATTAAGATAACTGAAAACACAGACTTTGCATTTTTTATCTAAAATGCACCCAGAAGAGACTCAACCAAGATAATGGTAGAACTCTGACTTTATGTGAATAGAAAAATAATTTGTCATTCCTTTAGAACTATGGGGTAGAAAACTAAGAATCTCCTAACACATTGCTGTGTTTGGGAATATATGGTCTGATACTTAATTTTCTGGTGGGATTTAATATTTTGACAAAATAATCAACACCAACAATGATATCCATACTTTCCTGAAAAGAATTTTTGATGACAAAAAGGAAAAGACATCTAAAGGCCCCTAAGGGTAAAGGAATTTGGGATTAGTACAAAAAGGCTTGGCCAGAGTAGGTTCAGACACTCCCCAACCTATTCCTTCATTTGATGTGGAGGCACGTCTGTCTATGGGTATGTATATGTGTGTATGTGAATCAATTGTTATTTAGACCTTTTTTCCTATAATAAATAAAAATTGAATAATTAAGTGTGATCTACAAATTTAAGTAAAACATTTTAAACTTTATTTAGAAAGCACATTTTTTGCATAGTTTAACACTGCACATACAAGCATCTAAAACATAGTAAATGAGCTCTTCTTTACTTTTAAGTCAGCAATTGAGTGTATTATATAAACAGTAAAGAGTTGATGGTTTTAACTTGAATCACATGAAATACTATCTTAAAAGTGGAAAATCTGAAGTTCTGAATTGAAGGTGAATTATTTTCTATGTTATGCTTAGAAAACATAACTGTTCAAGTAACAATTCCAAAGGTTTTTCAAGTTTTTTCAACTTTTAAATTGAAAGACTCTACTTAGAAAGCATACTTCAAACAACCTCAGAGGAATGACAGCATGAGTGATCCCCTTCATTTTTCCCCTTGAAGTTTCAATAATTTGAAAAGCTATAATTGAACAAAGGATTCTCTGGTCAACATACAAGCAAATCTGAGAGATCCGCTCATTGAAATATCTAAAGGTGGACAAATTGGGAGCAAACCAGGGAGGTGAGAAGGGAAAATAGCTCAAAGGAGCCATGGATGCAGCCCTGCATCTTGAGCCCACTGCAGGGCTCCACCCAGAGAGGAGAGAAATCAGGTTGTGACTGGTACTCTCTTCTGGGGGTAGAAGCAAAGAGATTCAGTGAGCATTCCTGCAAAAGTGGGCAGCACAAGCAGTGGCTGGGCCCAGTGACCTGGGAAGAAATGAATGAAGAGGTGTGATCACCATTGTCTGGCAACTGGCATTCCATACAGAGAAACAAAGCCAGGGAGCTTGGAGCCTGATCACCTTTCTCAGCCTCTCAGAGGCCACCTCACCTCATCCTCCATGTCAGGTTGCAGAACACATTATCTCAAACCCAAGAACTGGTACTACAGAAACATTTACCTGCCTGGAGAGTGCACTCTGCAACTAATCCCAGGGCGGTGGAAACATTGGGGAGGTCTGCTGGTCACTGATGCTGGGAGAACAAAGCAGCAAAGGAGGTGGCTAGATTTCTCCAGCTCTCCCCATCCTCACACATCGAGACTGCACTGCTGTCAGAATCTGGCTGCCAAAGACAGCACTGGGATTTCATGGATATAGAACTCCATTGCCCACTGAGTGCCCCCATAGAGTTGGTCTCCTGGGACCAGGGCAACCAGACCACAAGGAAGGCCCAACTTCCCAGGGAACACACACTATTTTTCACCACCTCATGGAGCTCTGAAAAGCCAGAGAAGTGCAAATGAGCTAAAAAATTTGTGATTAACAGTTACTGGAAAGCAATAGAAAGACTTTTCTTATCAATCTATTATAGAAATGTCACTCATATATGGATAGATGCCTAGACAGAGAATCCATCACATACCATGAATAACCAAGGTAGCAAGGCAGCTCAGAAAGAAAATGAAAAATCTCCAGAAAACTAACTTAAAGACATGGAAGTATATGATTTAAATGACAGAGAATTTGATATTGCAGTTCTTAAAACAAAACAAAACTCAAAATTTGCAAGGAAATACAGACACACAGTTAATGAAATCAGGAAAAAAAATCAACAACTGGAGTATATTACCGAAGAGACTGACACTTGAAAATAGCAAATAGAAATTCTAGAGATGAAGAACTCTAGAGATCAATAAAAGAGATCAAGACTAAGCTAGCAATCATAGGAAATAGCACTAACCAGGTGGAAGAAAGATTTAATGATATTGAAGCTAGAAATCTGGAAATGACACAGAGGGAAGAAGAGGGAGACTTGAGATAAAAAATAAAAGATCTCTATGAGAACTATCTGATTTTACCAGAACAAGCAATATAAAAGTAATAGCATATCAGAAAAAAAGAAGAGAGAGAAGGGAATGAAGAGCCTATTCAAACAAATAATGGGTGAGAACTTCCAAAACCTGTGAAAGATCTAGATCCTCTGATCCAAGAACAAACAGAAGACCCAGTTACCTCAATTTAAAAAGGCCTTCTCCAAGGCACATTGTGTTGACTGTCAAAAATTAATGGCCAAAAGAAAAAAAAAAGAATTCTTAAGGAAGCCAGGGTAAAGAAGAAAGTAAACTATAAAGTCCAATACGTTATTATTGAATTTGTCAGCATAAAATCTATAAGCTAGAAAGGAATGGAATCAAATAGTCAAACTACTGAAAGAAAAAAAAATTAACAGCCAAGAATAATATATCCAGCATAATTATCTTTTAGATATGAATAAGAAATAAAGACTTTTCTAGACCTACAGAATCTGAGGGAATTTGTCACTAGAAGACCTTTACTGCAGGAAATAATACTCAAGGGGGTATTTTACCTGAAACAAAGAACATAAGGTCACAAAACTATAAATACAAGCACCAAAAATCTTACAGCATAAACAGGGGTAGTTTGTGATAACAAAAACATAAAAGGGGTGACGATTAACGGGTGAATTTGCAGAGAAGGATGGAGGTCAGATGCATTAAAAGAAGAATTACTGTATATACAAAATTTTCTTTTCCATAAAAGTAATAGTAACTATGCATAAAAAAATCCACAACTGAGACACATAATTTAATAAAAGAAGAAAACAGCCCTGGCTGGGTTGCTCAGTTGATTGGAGCATCATCCCAAACACCGAAAGTTTGCAGGTTTGATTCCTGGTCAGGGCACATAACCTATGTTGCAGGTCGATCACCAGTCAGGATGCATATGAGAGGCAACTTATTATTGTTTCTTTCTCACATCAATTTTTTTTCCTTTCTCTCTAAAATCAATAAAAAGACATATTCTCTGGTTAGGATTAAAAAAATAAAAGAAAAAAGAAAAAGAAGAAAAGAAAAAAGAGAAAAGAAGTGTGGAGTACCACCAAACAAAAATAACAGACACAAAAGAAAAGAACCAATAGAGTCACAGAGCTACCAGATAACAAAAGATAAAATGGCTATAGGAAATCCTCATATATCAGTAATTACCCTTAATGTAAATGGACTGAATTTACCAATAAGAGGGCACAGAATAGTAGATCAAATCAAAAGACAAAACCCAACCATATGCTGCTTTCAGGAAACACATCTAAGCTGCAAAGACAAAGACAGACTTGAAGTGAAAGGATGGAAAAGGATTCTCCAAGCAAATAACATTCACAGAAAAACAGATGTGACCATACTTATATCTGACAAAATTTATTTCAAGATAACAAATGTAACAGGGAACAAATATGGACATTTTATAATGATAAAGGGGACACAACATCAAGAAGACATAACACTTCTCAATATATATGAACCCAATCAGGGAGCACCCATATAAATAAAGCAACTACTAATGAAACTAAAGGGAGAAACTGACAAAAACACAATCATAGTAGGGGAACTAAATACTCCATTGACAGCTCTAGACAGATCATCTGACAGAAGATCAATAAAGAATTATTGGCCTTAAATGACACATTAAACCAAATGGACATCATTGACATTTATAGGGCCTTTCTCCCCAGAACATCAGATTATGCATTCTGATTATGGAGCATTCTCAAGAATAGACTATATGTTGGGTCACAAAACTAACCTCAACAATGTAAAACCCTTGATAGCATATGAAACATGTTGTCTGACCACAATGTTTGAAATTAGAAATCAACTGCAAAAAGGAGGTAAAAATCCTCACAAATATGTGGAGATTAAACAATATACTACTAAAAAATGACTGGGTCGAAGAAGAAATAACAGGTGAGATCAAAAGATATATAGAGACAAATGAAAATTACACACCACTTCTGAGATAGCCCTGGCTGGTGTGGCTTAGTGGACTGAATGTGGGCCTGTGAATGAAAGGGCCATGGGTTCAATTCCCATTCAGGGCACATGCCTGTGTTGTGAGGCAGGTCCCCAGTAGTGTGTGCACAAGAGGCAACCACACATTGATGTCTTCCTCCCTCTCTTTCTCCCTTCCTTCCCCTCTCTTTAAAAATAAATAAATGAAATCTTAAAAAAAGAGAGATTAAGAAAGACACAATGAAATGGAAAGATATTGTGTGTTCATGGATTGGAAGAATCAACATAGTTAAAATTCCATATTGCTGGAAGCAACATACAGAAATAATGCTATCCCCAGCAAAATCTCAATGCCATTCTACATAAATAGAACCAAAATATTATCACATGTGTATGAAACCTCAAAAGACCCCAAGTAGCCAAAGCAATACTGAGAAAAAGGAACAAAGCCAGAGGTATCATACTGCCTGACTTCAAGTTATATTACAGTGCAACAATAATCAAAATAACATGGTATTGGCAGAAAAACAGACACAGATCAATGGAATAGAATTGAGAGCTGAGAAATAAAACCACATGTATATGGGCAAATGATTTTTGACAAAGGAGACAAAACTACAGTGGAGAAAAGAAAGCTTCTTCAATAAATGGCCCCGGGAAAACTGGAAAGCCACATGTAAAAGAATGAAACTAGACTACTGTTTGCACCATATAAAAAATTAGCTCAAAATGGAACAAAGACCTAAATATAAGATCTGAAACAATAAATTAAATAGAAGAAAACTTAGGTACTAAATTTATGGACTTTAGTCTTAGAGAAGATTTTACAAATTTAACACCAAAGGCAAAGGAGGTAAAGGCAAAAAAAAATTAATGAGACTTTATCAAAATAAAAAAAAAACTTTTGCACAATAAAGGGAACTGCCAACAAAACAAAAAGGCAACCAATTGAATTGAAGGAGATATTTTTAAACAGTAGCTCCAGAAAATGGTTAAGATTCAAAATATATAAACAATCCCTACGACTCAACACCAAACAAATATGCACCCTGATTAAAAAATGGGCCGAGGACCTGAACAGACAGTTCTCCCGAGAAGACATACAAATGGCCAACTTTTAAACGGTAATAATTTGGGTGCATGGTAATTAGCACTGAATGGAAAAATACAATTATGAACTAATTATACTTCTTGTGGTCTCTCTTATCATCTCAACTATGCAGCCTGCTTTCTGGCTATTCGACTTAAGCCAACCTCATAAAGCAAGACTAAAGCAATAATAAAATCAGAAGTATATTGCCATTTAATGTAAAAAAAAGAAAAGAAGAGAAGAGAAAAGAAAAGAAAGACATGATTAACTTCACTAGCTTTTAGGGAAATGTAAATCAAAACCCCAATGAGATACTATCTCACACTTGTTGGAATGGCTATTATCAACAAGGCAATTAATAAAAAGTGTTGGAGAGTTTGCAGAGAAAAAGAAAACCTCATCCACTGTTGGTGGGAATGTAAATAGGTACAGTCACTATTGAAAACAGTATATAGGTTCCTCAAAACATTAAGAATAGAGTTGCCATATAATACAGTAATCTTTCTTCAAGATATCTCCCTGAAAAATTTGAAAACATTTACAAAGATATTTGCACCACTGTGTTCATTGCAGCATTTTTTAAGGTGGCTAAGACATGGAAACAATCAAAATGTCCTTCAATTGAGGATTGGATAAAGAAGATGTGATATATATATATATATTATATGTTATATGTTATATATAATATATATAATAAAATCTCCAATGGAGATTATATATATAATATATACAATAAAATCTCCAATGGAATACTACTCAGCCATAAGAAAAGTTAAAATACTGCCATTTGCAACAACATGGATGGACTTTCAGAATATCATGCTAAGTGAAATAAGTCAGACAAAAAAAACCCTAAGAATAATATGATTTCACTCACATGTGGGATATAAAAATGAAACTCATAGATACAGACAAGAGTTTGTTTTTTACCAGAGGGATCTGTATGGGTAGTGGTGAGTAGTAAAGGGTAAATGGTGCCCAATATATGGTGATAGAAGATGATTTGACTTTGGGTGGTGGGCATACAATGCAATATTCAGATCATGTATCACAAAAATGTACACATGAAACCTATATAATCTTTTAACCAGTGTCACCCCAATAAATTTAATAAACTAAAAATAAACAATAAAAAGAAAGCATACTTTATGCATAAAATTTAGCACTACATATATAAATATCTAAAGCATAGTAAATTAATTCTTTAATTTTCCATAAGCAATTGATTGTATACAGAAAAAAAAGTGTTCATAGTGTCTACCTGAATCACATGAAATAGTATCTTAGTGGTGAAATATCTGGATAGTTCTTTGTTGAAGGTGAATTATTTTCTATGTTGCACTTGGAAAACATAACTGTTCAAGTAAAAATTCCAAGGGTTTCTAGGTTTTTTAAAAAAATTAAGAACAATATAGAGGACACATGGACAAAACTAGGGCGTTGGAAATGGGAGGGATGTGTGAGTGGGCTGGAATGGGAATAAAGGATAGAAACTGTACTGAATAAACTAAAATAAAAAAATTAATTAAAAAAACCAAAAAAACTAAGAACAGCATTTGTTCAAATAACTTCAAAATTACTTAAAAACTGGGGGGGGAAGCAGACACTGAAAATATCTTAACTGTATTTTATTGATTTGATCTATTTAAATTTGTTTGTGTCTCTGATACCAACTTAAATAGTCTTAAAAAATGAGGATCATGCTCTGTTCATTTTGTGTCATAATGTTTGGGCACCAAAGGTGCATAATATATTTTTAATTGAATTGAAACTAAACTTTTTCCTCCCAAAACACCAAGGTACAAAATTCTATCATTTCTCTAGTCACACATATTTATGACAAGGTAGAGGTTTCAGACTAGTATCTATTAAATCCTTGAAAATCTTTCATAAAAATGATCAATCATTGAACAATATATTTATCTTATATTCCTCACTTTTTGCTAGTGCAATCTCAATTAGTTTTTCAAAAGTTCACAGTATTTATCATGTATTTATCATATATGTCAATATAATAAACATTGTAAAAAACAATTATTAAACATAGAATGTTTACTAAAATGTATGCTAGGAGGTGATATTTAAATATTTTAAGTCCAATTATATAAGCTATAGTGAATGATTCTTATAAAAATAATTTAAATAATTTAAAGAACACTTTATTATAGTGATCATTATTGAAATTATTATGAGAAATAATAATAAAAATTTCCAGTTATTATCATGCCAATACAATATTTATACTTTTAAGTATGTCTGTTTTCTGACAATTTTCTACTTAGATAATTTTATTTTACATACATATTTTATCAGTACTTTTAATATTGAGTTTTTTCAATATATTTTCCTAAGCACCAGAGATAACTTTTCTACTAAAAAATGTTTTTTTTTGTTTTAAGATTTTATTTATTTATTTTTAGACAGAGGTGAAAGGAGAGAGGAAGAGACAGAAATATCAGTGTGTGGTTGCCTCTCACATACTCCCTACTGGGGACCTGACCCACAACCCAGTCATATGCCCTGACTGGGAATTGAACTGGCAACCCTTTGGTTTGCAGGCCTGTGCTCAATCCACTGAGCCACACCAGCCAGGGCAAAAAAGAAAAAAAAGTTTTCTTTTGTTGTGTTTAGTTTCCTTAGAATTCCATATTTATTTCAAGGTTTTTATTCTCTAATTTTCTCTCTTAAACTATGCCACTAATCATAAAATTGTCTTCAGATTTTTTACAGTAGTCCCACTGAAATCTCAGAGATAATTTAGAAAAGTACATTTATTAAATCAATTCCCTTCAATAATTGCAAATGCCAGCAACTTAACCAGGGTAGCTAGGTGTATCTCCTAATTGGACGAAATTAAGTGCAAAGTGTTTTAAAGTACTTTTGAATTATATTCTTAAATTAAAAAGAATCTGAAATATTTAACACTCATTTCAGCAAATATTCTTCAGAAATAATTGAACATATAGGGAAGCAAACCTCCTTTAAGAGTTCCTGTGATATAAGGCACACAGAAGAGTTATATGTCAAATCAAAATTCTGGCTGTCACTAGCTTTGTGACTGTCACATAACTGCTATATGTGGTAACATTGCAGTTGGATTTATTTTAAATTTTGGTGGAAATGCACTAATCCATGTTCCTTGTAATATAAAACATCATTGTATTTGCTTCCTTTACATTTTCCTCCATTTGTAAAACCATAGGTAGATAAAATAAATATGCATACACAAATAGATGTGATTTTATCAAAATATTACATATTGAAACATCGAAACTGCTTTGCTTATTACAACAAAGCAGCTAAATCCTTCAATCTCAGCATTGAGAATCTTTCATGTTTTTAAACGGAATTTGAGACCCAAAGATTCCTATTTACTAGTTCCCACAGAATATTTGAATCACTGAAACAGTTTTGGCCTGCAGAAATAAACATGGCTCCTTCTCTTAGATAGCTTTTCAGACCAAATGGCAAAGCTTAAAGTGAAGTTCACTTATAATCATGTAATTTAAAAACCCGTTAAAAGATAAAAGCTTCACATTTTCTTGGTAGAATTCAATGTTTTTTGGAAATGCTGTTAGTGATACAGTTGAATGCTCCAACCACAGAAATGTGGAGAAATATTTTAATATCATAAGAAGAAAAAACTCGACTGTTTTATGGGAATATTGCATTTCTAAAAACATTTTATGATAAGCCTCCTTTATACTATATATGTATAGACACATAATACCTCCATTATGCAATGCATACAATTATTTCTGCAACATATACATGAATTCAATGACAGTAATGTCAAGTTCATAACACTTTTTGCCAGATTTTAGACATTGCTTTGTAGGGCTTTTATTTACTGCTTAATTAAATTTCTATGATTTCTATACTTCATATACAGCAAGAAGTATGCTTTTTAAATTGAATAATATCTTGCCTAAAATGGTTTGAGAATGACAATTTTTATTAGGCATCCCTAATTATGTATAAATGTTATATGGTGTGCTTGAGTGTAATATTGTTATGTTACAGAATTACATGCTTATGATTTTGTAATTAAAGGGGGCATTATTTGTGCCAGACCCTTTAGGTAGGATTTAAGAAAAATTGAGTATTGGATCAAATTGTGTTAATGACCTTCAAAATTTCTATAAAAATCAAGTCAAAGTAATAAAAATGTATTATTTGCTTTAATGTACTAAGTAAATGTATTAAAATATTCCAATAACAAACTTTAATAAATATATCTCCTGTTTCTTTGCATTCATTGAGAAAATGTTAATTGTTTATCACTTTAAGGTAAACTAATTAAGGGCATGAGATGGATGCTTGAAGAATCCCCCTTTCCTTACTAACCTACAAGAAGAGATATATTTGTAGATATAAAGGTAAAATGATCACATTAAAGTTTGCTTTAACATAATAGCATAAAATAACACAGTAAAACATAATAAAGTTACTATAAATACAATATAATATCATAATATTTTCTGATTCAGAATCACAAACTTTTTCTAAAACAGAGCTGTTTTAATATTGCATTTTATTGTTGCCAAAACACTCATAGTGCTAATGATGTTTCTTCTTATTTTATACTTTCCCAGGCCCCATTGCAACCACAGGCATGGCACGTGGTTTTATTTGCAAACATTGAGCCTCAAATATATATCATCAGAAAATAACTCTTTCTAAGTTGCAAAGAGGTATTTTTCCTATTTGCTTATTTGATATTGCTAACTGGACCTGACATTCTGAACTCAACAATACCCCAAACCAAACTTATGATCTGTCAAAACATAGAATGGCATCACCATCTATCCAAAGCACAAGTAGACATCTTGAAGTCTTCCTAACACTTTCTTCTTCATCACACCCACAGCTAACCCTACCCAAGCCTAGTCAGTTTTGTGTCCTAAGCACCTTCAAATCCATCCTCCCTTAATAAACCCTGCCATGACTACTGTGGTCAAAACTGTACAATGGCTATTGCTTCCTAGAAGGCTTGGCCTCTGCTCTAGCCCTCTACTGAGCAGAAAAATGCAAATATTTATGGCACCCACACTCACACCCTGCAAACACACATATCCTTCCTCTAACTTTCAATTTTATTAGAATAAAAACAGAAATACTTTACATTACCTACCAGATCATTCATAATATATTCTCAATTACTCACTTGCCTCATTTTGCAGGACATGACCCCTTACTCTGTGCTCAGCCACATTAGCCAGCTTTCACTTCTTTAAATGCATCATTCTTCCTCCACCTAATTGTTATCTATGTATATTGATTCCTTTGCCTAGAAACTCTTCCCTCAGCACTCACTCAAACTTTTTTCTTTTTTTTTTAACTCAGCAGTTCAGACTTCATTTCTCTAAAACAACCATAACAACAACAACAACAACAATGAAAACCCTTTCTTGACTTTTACAACTTGGATGGTGTCTTCTGTTTTCTATTTGCATGTCAGTAGATATATTCTGCAATAGACTGAAAGGGCTTTGATCCCCAAAATCAATATATTGAAATTCAATTGTACAATGTGATGATACTAGGAGATGGAGCCTTTTGAAAGTGATAGGGCCATGAGCTTGGATCCCTCATGAGTGGGATTGGTTTCCTTAGAAAAGAGACCCCAGAGAGCTCTCTCTTGCTCTCTTTTCCCCAGGTGAGGATGCAGCCAGAAGACAACTGTCTGTACACTGCAAGTGGGCCTCATCAGACACCAAATATGCTGGTGAGTTGATCTTGGACTTTTCATCCTTTAGAACTATCAGAAAGAAATGTTTATTTTTTTAAGCCATCTAGTCTATGGTATTTTTGTTATATCAACTTGAGTGAACTAAGCCACTCTTCTTCATAGTATTTATTGTACCTCCACTTGACATTAATTTATATGGTCTTTCGGTTATTGTTTCCCATAGATGCTTAACTCCTTCAGAACAGGAATCAGAAGTAGTTATAGCACATGCTCAGTAAGTATACTAAATACCATTATTAAAATATCATTTAGCTGCTATGCAAATACTTAATGCATATAATTATAATTAAAATAATGTGAACATTTTTGGTGTCTTATATTTAAACTTAACACATATTTAAATGTAACACATAGCATGAATGTTAAAATACTGTACTAAAAACTCTGGGAAATATAACAAATTAATCCTTAAATTTTGTTTTATATTTTCTATAGAAGTTTACAATACTAGTGCTAGCCCAGAAACTGGGAAGAATTAGATGCTTATTAATTCAATATGTAAATACATTGTATTAAACATGGCATTTGACTTTAGGATGGGATATTGAACTGGAAAATAAAAATCTGAGCATGGAACATTAATCATATTATGAGTTTAAAAGCATAAATCAAAAGTTATCACTAAAAAAGACTTGGATAATCATCAGATAGATTATATAGACAATAGGAACAGGAGAACTGACAAGGAATAGGAAGTACTAGAACTTGAAATACAATGGAGAGAGGATACGAGATATGTTCTAAAACCTTAAGATGTTTGATTGGCATTGAACTTTAAGTCCAGGTAGTTAGTGTGTGAATAGAGAGTCTGACCAAAACTGAGGTGAAGTAGTATTGGATGACTTTGGAAGTGATTTAAGTAATATAATTTGACTTTGTACTAAAGACAACAAGATTTATTTAGGAATTTTTGTTTGGATAACACAAATCAGATGAGAGAGACAGACATTAGACTTTTTCAATAATTCAGTATAAAGTGATGTTAGTGACAGCATAGCAGTAGAAATAAAGAAGAGGGAATAATTGGAAAATATTAGAACCAATGGGGAAAGAAGACTGATATTTACATAATCCTTAACACACAAATTGACTTCAAATTTTCTGCTTTCTATATTTTTCCAAATAAAAGTTAAAGAAAAGTTCAATTATAGATGCTTCATATAATGTCAAGGCATACAAGTAGAATTGTTTAGCTAGTAACTCAAAACAATGGGTTGAAATTTGGTTAAATAGGTCAGAATCACTCTGTTATTAAATTGTTAAAAAGTGAAATTGTATCCAGAATTTCTCAAACTATAGAATTGGAAAAGAGGGGAAACTATCAGGCAATACATATTTAAACCACTGATATTTTCTCATATATTTCATAAACATAGTCAAATACTAATGAACATCTTAGATTTTCTCTTTAACCTGAACCACTGAAATCCCTGTTGCTACTGTCGAAAAAACTTAAAAAAAAAACTATAGGTTCAGAGATAGAGGAAACCAGGAAGCAACATCTGGAACAGTTAGTAAAAGGGCTGGCTCTCAGATAGGGCAGCCTCAAAAAGATTTTCTTCATCCCTAACTCATTTTATGCCATTACCCTCCATTGTTGGAAATTCTATCATTTGTGGTTTCACTTAGATTAATCCTTTCACATTGAATTATGGTTAGTGGATTATCTCTCAGTTATAATCTGTACAGTTAAATTAATTGGACTATTTTAAAAAATATATCTTAGGTACTTTCCAAAAGGATTAGAAATTTAAAGATAAGGGGGAAGATTTTATAGTATAGAGTATTTCCTAGTGCTTGGGTTGACCTGGGCCATAGAAGAGGCCTAAGGTATGGGCATTGTGATATTGAAGAGGGTGTCCAAAAAAACCAAAAAAGGAACGGGAATAAAATATGAACTCTCTTTGTCTAGGGACTATGGTGACTATTTATCCTTGTGAACACTTAAAACATTTTCTATGAAATCCATTTCATCATTAATTGTAAAGTGTGTATTACATTCTTTTCACTTGCTTTAAAAACTATTTTTAAACATTTATCTTATAATTATTTCACTGGCCATATAATTCCTAATGCAATATAATGACTTGATGGATTAAGATTATTTAATTTTATTATTCAAAAAATTTTCCTTGTATATGTTGAAATAATATTAAATTACTAGTAAATATTAACTTTATATATGGGAGTAATATTCTTACCACTCTTTTTGTATTGAGCCTCAACAGATAACTGGAAATGTATGGAACCTTTGTGGACTCTAGAAAGTGAGGATAAGGATTAGTCAATTCTGAATCTCCTTTTTTTTCCTTAACTATATAACATGTTTCTGAAGATAGAGTAGATCTCAGTAAATTTTAACTTAACATTGGGTTGCCGAAAAAGTCCGTAAGGTTTTTTTCTGTAAAATAAGACGCAGTTTTCATTTTCACCAACAACTTGATTGATTTGGACATTTTGAGTATGTCAGCTATCTCCCAGGGGGCATAACATTGATTGTTCTCAATTAATGTCTCGATTTGATCTCTATCAACTTCAACTGGTCTACCCAACTGTGGAGCATTATCCAGTGAGAAATCTCCAACACGAAACTTCGAAAACCACTATTGACACATTCGATCAGTCACAGTACCTTCTCCATACACAGTACAAATCTTTTTTTGGTGTTTCAGTTGCCTTTTTTACCTTTCTTGAAATAATAAAGCATAATATGCTGAAAAGGTTGCATATTTTCTTCTATCTTCAATATAATGGCTACACAAAAATTCACCAATTTTGATATGTTGTTTTTTCTAATGCATGCAGATATGCCAGCTGTCACAATACAATCTAATAAGATTGTTCTGAATGAAATTAAAGACAACTAAGCACTACTAGAGCCATCTTATGGGACAAAAAACAAAAAAAACTTTATGGCCAACCCAATAAACTCTTTTGAAATACAAAAATGTGTTTAAATGTCAGGCTCTACTATATGTATTATTTCTCTTCAAGAAAAATGTTGTGTAATAGACACTCTTATTTTGGCAGTTTTTCCACTATGGTATGCTAAAAGATGTCAACCTCCTAATTCCTCAAATCTGAAAATATGTAATATTACATGAAAAATAAGAGTTAAGATATTAGGTGAAATTAAGGTTTATACTGCATTGACCTTAAAACAAGATTATCTGGGTGAATCTAATATACTCACAAGGGTCCTTAAATGTGGAAGGAAGCAGAACAGTGTCAGAGTGATATGATGTGAGAAAGACTCAGACAGCCATTGTTGGATTCGAAGATGAAATTTGGGTGTGTGGGCAGCCTCTAGCAGGTGGAAAAGTTAAGAAAATGGATCTTCCAGAAATGAATACAGCCCCACTGATACCTTGATATTGGTCCAGTGAGACCTGTGTTGGACTTCTGACCTAGAGAACTGTAAAATAATGAATTTAGATCACTTTAAGCCACTCAATTTTTGGTACTTTTGACAGCAGTAAAAGAAAACTAATGCACCATCATCTTTATGCAGAGCATAAAGTCATGCTAGTATCTCCTATAGGTGTCACTGTCTAGCCTGCTCATTGTAGAATGTTCCAAAATGTTCTTCCTAGTTTTCTCTGGTTAATTATTTTCAGGGTTCTACTAGTAATTGCTGTACTTCCCAAATAATATCAGCTAATCCAAGACCTAAGGAGTGTATTGTTACATTCTGTCCTTATGCAGAGCCTGAAATTCTCTGTAACTATTTTAATAAAAGGAAGGATATATGTTATTTCTTGGTGCATATTGTAGAATATGTTAATCTTTCCTTTTAGGCCAGCAATTTTCTTTTGGATGGTTTTCAAAAGAAATAAATGTACAATTATTTCAAGCTTCAGTCCTCAGCCTTGGGGTCTGTTGTTCCCTCATTCAACAGCCCATCCATCTATTGACAGATTTATTAAGGCTGTTCTAAAAATTAAGCCTCCTAGATTTCCTGTCTCCAAATAGAATTTGAATCTGATCCTGCAGGCACTCACCTGACCTCCCCTTGAACCACTAGTAAGGCTTCTTATTCTTTCTGCATTTGACTCCCTAAGGATGCATACTAATGAGTGCAGCTTTAACTCTGATATACAGGTTTAGTCCATTCTCTGCTTGATTTATTTTTTAGTTCTTATGATCCATTGCAATGGTTGTTTATGCTTTCCCTATTTAATGCTAAGATAAATCATCTTTTACAAGATATCCCCATATCACCCCCACATACACTAAAAGTGCATGTACCACTGTTGCTTTGGATACCATACTTTAGTGTGAGCTACTGAATTTGTGCATACAGAAGAAAGGGTTTTTTTGTGGTACTTTTTCCTCCCAACATTTGTGAAATGGTAATGAAAATGTGGCTGACCCTGCTGGTGGGTTATGCAATAACTATTTTTTACTCCTCCTTTCCTGGTGCCAGAGTTTGCCTGTGATGATGGAGATTGAAATGATCAGTTACTTGCCTTCCTACTCTTTATTTTCAACAAAGTTACAGGCATGACACAAACCTTGTACTATGAGCTTTTAGGAAAATTGTGCTGAAGAAGTCTTGGCACCCGCGCGCGCGCGCACACACACACACACACACACACACACACACACACACCCTCGTGTAGTAAAAGAGACTTAGGTTATTTACCCCTTGTCCTTTTCTTACAATATGTTGACATGTAAGGACGTGATCATGATGACTTGCAGTCATCACCTGTGACCATGAGGAAAAGTCCTGAAACCAGAGAAGAAACCTCAGCCTTTTATTTCCTTTCTTCTCTTTCAAATCCACTCCTTTTACCAGTTTGGAGGTGCTCTAGACTGGGTGTTTTTATCCCCCCAAATTCATATATTGAAATCCTAACCCCCAAAGTAATAGTTTTAAGATATGAGACCTTTGGGAGATAATTAGGTTGTCAGGATAGAACCCTGATGAATGGTATTAAAACCCTTGTAAAAGAGATGCTAGAGAGTCACAGAGAGAAGACTATTGTGTCTGAACCAGGAAGTGTGCAAAACAAAGAAATCTGCCAGAGACTTGACCTTAGACTTCTCAGCCTCTAGGACTGTAAGAAAGAAATTTCTGTTATTTGTAAGCACATAGTCTATAATATTCTATTACAGCAGCCATAATGATCTAAGACAGTGTTTTATTTTCCCTAGTTTGTGTTCACAAATGTATGCAATTATTATATAATATGTACAAATACTCTATAATATGCTGAAATTAAATAATACTTGTTATACCCTGGTTCTCTGCCTTGCTTTTCCCCTTAGCAATACATCCTGAAAATCTATCTATCAATACACACATATACACCCACACACACAAAATGTGCATTACTGAGCCTAGCTATATATACACTGTATTAACAAACATTTTTTTTTCCTGAGAGTTCTCTAGTATATGCCTTTTAAACTTCTTACATTTCAAATGATTGTGCCCCCCTCCTTGATATTTGATTAAAGTACTTGATTGTTTTAGAAACCATTGCTTTTAGTGCTAAAGAAATAAAATATAAAATAAAATACAATACAATAAAATAAAGTCTTGCACCTCTTCCATGCCTAAAACTTGTTAACAATGTTTCATTTTAGAATTGTATGTAAATGCCATGTTAAATTTTAATTTTTAGTAAATTCTTTAATCAGGAACAAGGGAATTAACCAGCTGTTTACAACTCATGTTAAAATGTAATTAAATATCTGATTGAATTTCTGTGCATATCAAATAGCAGAGGCTAGTATTTGTACACAAGACAGACTACCCTCATTAGAATAAAAGAAGACCCTACCAGATGACAATGATGAAATGATGGTGAGGAGTTTGCTCCAATATTTTGTGTCTCTAGTAGTTTTCCTCAAAAAAAAAAACCCCCATAATTTGGCAAATAGTTTAGCATAACTTGTAAATCATGGCAACCAAATTCTTTATCAACTGAAACATCTTTACAGCTAGCTCACTACCAATATATTTTAAAACATTCACTCTTTCAAAAGTCTATTGCAAATATTGCAAATTTTATGAATAAAATTGTTAGATATTTTATGATGAAAACATTGTCAGTACTCATTGCACTTTAAAGTAGATAAATAGAAAATTGCAAAAATAATTGAAAATAATTTTAAGTTAACTTATAAGTTAGTTGTTTTAAGAAAGCTACATGATGCATTTTCTTTTAAAATTTAAATGAATAGTCTATATCCAGAATAATTATAGAATAATTTAATACCACTTTAGATCTTTTGCTATAAAACCATGTTGTGATATTCCTTTCATTTTAAAGTACATGTTTTGGAAGATGAATATGAAAAAATATGCATTTAATATTTTTATGGTACCAATATTGTCTGCTTAATTGATAACATGCATGGGAAAGTTTATTTAAATCACAGTTTGGGCCCTGGCTGGTGCGGCTCAGTGGATTGAGTGCTGGCCTGCTAACCAAAGGGTCGCTGGACCAATTCCCAGTTAGGGCAGAGGCCTGGGTTGTGGACTAGATCCCCAATAAGGGGCACTCAAGAGGCAACCACACACTCATGTTTCTCTCTCTCTCTTTCTCACTCCCTTCCACTCTCTCTAAAAATAAATAAATAAAATCTCTAAAATAAATAAATAAATCACAGTTTGGAAAAAATAAAAATGTGTATCTTTGGGCTTTATATTAAGATTTGCATATTGAATCAGCCTATTTGTCTCTTTAGTCCAACATTACATAGTGAAAAAATTTTTATGCTTAAGAAGAAAATAAAATCCTCCATATAACATATGCCCAATTGTGCAGTGAAATTTTATTCTTTGGACATCTTCAGAATTAAAAGTGTCTATTCATCATCATGTTGATTTTATGATGTAGACTATTGCCCAGAGGATTCTGCAAAGATCCAAAGATTAATTTTACATATGGCACCAAGTTGGAGTTGAATCTAGGCTTTGAAACTTGCAATAATTATTTCACTACTATGACTATTTTCATAATTCCTTGGAGGTTACTGTAATTCTAGTGCATGAGTCAACATTGATAAGTTTCAGAAATGATATATTCCAGGCATTGAAATTTAGCACATTTTACCAAAGATTTTTCAAAGTCTAGTATTACAACAGTTATAACATAGCAGTTCAAAAGTTTCTCTTACATTTGTATCCTAAAATATCATGGAACCAAGAATTCAACAGTACCTTGTAATATTTTTATAAAATATTATTTATCTAAATAGCCCAGAATTTAGACAGTTATACATAGTCACTGACTTTGAAATAAAATTCTAAAAGTTATCCAAAGAATTCCATACAGGTTTAGTTGATATTGGGTTGGCCAAAATTTATTTAGTTTTTTTTTTCTGTATAATGGCTCCAGTATGCTTAGCTGTCTTTAACCTCATTTGAAATGACTTTGTTAGATTCTATGGTGACCACTGTCATATCAGAGTGTATTAAAAAACTTATCAAAATTGGTGAATTTCTGTATAGCCATTTTAATATTGAAAATAGAAGAAAATATACAACATTTTTGTCATATTATGCTTTATCATTTTAAGAAAGGTAAAAACAACTGAAACACACACATGAAAGATTTGTGCAGTGTATGGAGGAGGTGCTGTGATTGATCACATGTATCAAAAGTGGTTTGCAAATTTTCTTGGTACTATTGATATTTTGGCCAAGTAATTCTTTGCTGTGGGGTTCTTATGCATTGGAAGATGTTTAGCAGTACTCATGGCCTCGACCTACTAGGAGCCAATAGCAGGAGATAGCTGCCATACTCAAAATATCCAAATCAAAAAAGTTATTGGTGAAAATGAAAAATGTGTCTTTTATTTTATGGAAAAAACTAAACACACTTTTTGGCCAACCCATAAAATAACTATTAATTGAAATTCTTTTACTTTTACAGATTATACTGAAATTATTGGATCCTAAAGGTTTTCTAGGGTGTTTGGTGTCTTCTAACTGATTATGTAACTATACCCATTTCTTTACTTTCAATATCAGCTCCAGACCCTACTGAGAATATAAAATGCATGCTAAGATGATTTCTAAAATGTCCATGTCAGATCATCACTCTATTTCTTCTAGTTCTTCAATAAGGCCAACTATGTTTCTACATTCAGCTAGCTTGTGTAGGTAGATCTTGGACCAGGTTGACGTGAGAAGGCTGACGGTCAAAAATGAGGAATTCATTCCTGACCAGTTAATTGCACCCTACTGAATTCTGTGGTCACATTGTATTTCACATTCTTACCAACACTGATGAGCTGCACCTGATGCAGGATGTATGAGCTCTAATACACATCAGACCTGTCAGTGTAATTTAGGCTTTGATGTGGACGACACTTGCACTTTTGGAAGTTCTGTTCTATAAGTGTGCAGATATAACTATTTCTTGAATTTACCTTATTTTATGAGTAAATGTAATTTGACATACCAATGAAGTATTTGTGTCTACTTTGCCTCTCATTGTGAAGCTATTACTGATATGTATGTACCACTGCAATAATTGTGCACCAGCTCAACAAAAAGAGACAAAACTCACTGTATTTCTCTGGTCTCCCTGAATGTGGGTGTTATGTTTGTGATAATTACAATTTCAAAAATCAAGAGGATTATATAGCAAACCCTTATGGATCCATATCCAACATTAACAATTATCAGTTCTTAATCCAAACCACCACTCCAGTCCACACCAAGTGACAACCATGCTCAGTCCTAACATACATCTCAACCTTTCCATACACAGATTTTTCTGCTTCAAGTGCTTTGAACATCTCAGTTCTTTATTTCCAGGTAAACCTACTCCTTCACAGTTATGTTTCACTTTTATCTTCTCTAAGAAGTGTGACCTAAAAATCTTAATTTGTCCACAGCATTTTGAAGTTTTTTCCATTACCATTGAATGTACTTTCATATGCACTTATATATTCTTATTAGGTAACCCTTACTGAAGGTCATGAACATTATCCTTTTACTTTTACATTCTGCAGATAACTCTCAGGGCTTGAATATGTTCAAATGAATACAAATTTTAAATAATATAATACTTATTACATTTCTGTGCATACATAAATATATATTTATATATAAAATTTTCTACTGTATCTCTCTTTACACTTAATGGATCAAACATATTCCTATTTGACTAAATTTCTGGTAAATAATGTTATTATTTCCAACTAAATATCCTGGCTAAAATAGTTTTGAAACAGTGCCAACTTCATGTTGATTATAAAAATACATGGGTAATCATATGCATATTTTATCACTTTAAATCAAAGTACATGTTTGGAGATTATCCTAAGCCTAAAGGTAACATTAGCAACTCTAGGTACGAAGTCCAGTAATCTCAATCCATGCACATTGACCTGCACTTCACTATTGGGTGTATTGGTTTATCGAACTGCTCTTGTAGTTTAAGTGGTGACAAGTCAATTCTAGTAGTGATTTGATCTTGTTTCTGCTACTTGATTTTGATATAAATTACCCTCTATGGCCAATGTTTTGACATTGTACTGAAATGGTCACCCTACCCAGTGGTGTCTCTAGCAAAGCAGAATAGATATTGAGGAGATTATTATTTTTGGTGGGTGGGGTAAGTATGAGAGCATATTATCTTACAGTTTCAAGAGAGACATATAGTATTCATCTAAGGAAAGAAAAAGGGTGCAGTTGTACACATGCATATAAAATATACTTCTCCTCATAATGTATGTTCTCAAATTTTGAAAGTTTAAAAACTCACTGAAATACTTTGCTAAAATCTACCCACTTTCTGTTCACTCCCAAAATTTAGCTGTGCAGTCTCTAGAGAAATATACCTTTATATATGCCTTCTCTAAGATATCTGTAAGATATATAAATTCAAATATTACCTCACAATATATATAAATTTTCTAATTAAAAATAGTTCAACCAAAAGAATGATGATTTTTTGTTGTTATATTCTTAAATTACTTTTTACTCTAACAAAAACACTAAGGACATTAATCAACCAAGTCATTGACTCTGATTTTATAGGACTTGCTCTTCAGTTAAATTAGATCATCCACTGGTGAGGAATAATATTTTTCCATAGCCATTGGGCCACACCGGAGAATACAATGATCTTTCATCTCTGAAGTACTGTCAGTAGCAATTAATGGAATTTATTATTAAAGCGTCTAAAATCACAGATTCTAATTTTCTGCTTCAGTGTATGAGTCTCAAAATTTACATAATTTAGAAGTTTTAAATGTTCCCCAACTTCAAGTATTTATTTGCTGTCATGGCAAATGTACTGTCACATATTTCTAATTTGATTTTTCAGGTTACAAAATTATAGCAAGAAAATGTCTCACTGTAATTTTGTGAATAAAGTTATTCATCAGAAATGCATTAGAAAAAACAGTAGCATTTTTTAAAGCTAACTTTAGATAATTAGCACTAACAGAAATTCTTTCAAGATTTACCCATGTCTTCTATATTTAATGTATAAAATATTCAGTAGTATGCAGTGGATTCATGTTTCAGAAATAAATTTATTAGTAATAATGTATGATTTTGATTTAAAAATCAAAATAGTTTTTCAATTAAATGGAATGTCTCATTTAATCCTCATAACCTCTATTTACTTGCATTTAATTATGAGGTAACCAAGATTTAAAGTGATTGGCTTCTTAATCACTCAGCTAGTAAACTGATGAGTCAAGATTTAGACACTGCTCTGTCTAATTCCATAGCTGGCTCTTCACTGCTGCTTTATTTTGCAATAGCCAGCAAGATGCAGGGGTTGAACTTTAGATATTTCTCCTTATCAAATCATCACACTATATTTTCCTTAAATAGATCAATGCACTTTAATTAAATCAAATAATTTAAACATAATGGAATTTCACAGAACTATGTCATATTATAGAGTATGACAGTTCATAATTGATTGCACATAAGAATGATATGAAATGAAATTTGAAAGGTTTTGATATTTCTTTGATTAAAATACCAACCTCTATGTAAATTTATTTCATACAATGAACTGAATAATGTGTCTGACTTGCTTGAAAAGCACTGTTCATCACGCATGCAGAGAATAGAGAAGCTGTTCATTAGCTGTCATTTTCCCAAGTAATTATAAACTAGAGAATGCTTGGAATCACTTTGGGGAATATTTTTCTAGGGGAAAAAAATAGACCCATGTAATAGCTAACCAATTCTAGGGTGAGATTTACTTATTTCAAGGCTTTAAGTTCAGTCTCAGGAGCTGCCATTTTTCTTGTTCTGCAGAAAATATAACATTAAACTAGACATATTCTTCCTTTCAAGTTGATTTGCGTTCCCTGACACAGGGGCATCAAATTACTGTGGGTACCCACTGCCTGTGATTGCCTGGGAGAATAAAATTGGTAAAGAGATAGTGTATCACTGGAGAACCCAATTGAAAGAAAGCACAGAGCAAAACCATTGATTTAACCTGTTAAATGGATTATTCAAGCTGCATATAAAATTTCCTCATATTTTAAAGTTGTCACTAAATTGATTTATGATTAATTCTGGGTGAATAGTTCAGAATAATAAATCTGAACTTAATCCATACAAAACCATACATATATATTTTGTCCCCTAACAGAAGCAAGCCTTTTTATTAGCTTTGTTCAGCTCCGACTCATGAAATCCTTCACTCTAAACAACTCATGATTCAAAGAGAGAACTCATCTAGTTTTTATTCTATTCCTTTGGAGTCCCCATGAGATTTTCTAAATGCAGCTGTGGAAATAGACTCTAGGACTTGAGTTAGTCATGTGTATGCAAATGTGTTGATGTAGTTTACAATTTCTTCACCTATTTCTATCTGTTGTTTTTCCTTTTAAGCTTCATGGAAGCAGGAATAAGCAGAAATGTATAGACTAAAAGAACAAAAACAAGATATAGTTCCAGAAAGCATGGGGATATCACAATATAAAGTGAGACTGTGGATGAAGATGACATTGAAGAATAGACACAATTCAGTAGTCAGCTGGGTTTTTCTTAGGCTTACCCAACTGAAGACTGAAAAATATAAACAATATTACCAATTCATAGAGTAAAACAAGATTTTTATATTTAACTACATACTTGTTTCTTTACCTTACTTAAAGTCTACTTTTAAGTGGTGAAGGATAAAAAATATTTTATCATATTCTCTTTCAGAGACATTTATTTATTTAAATAATACACTTTTTTCTAGGATGAATATTTTATGTCTTATTTTGTATTTTAATATATAACTTACTTTTTTCCTTTTATGTTTTTAGTCAGAGTATTTTAGTCTTTGTGGTTTTAATATTTATAGTAACAATTTGAATACTCAATTCATAGGTAATATTTATTAAAATTTAGGCCATTTTTACTCTACACACGGGTCAGTTTGTCTTTAAAATTAGTTTAAACTAACCAATTAGATGAAGTGTTTAAAATGACAAACTATTTTACTTTTGAATGACATTACAGATATTAATAAAAGTACAGAGATGAGCATATTCAAAAAATTTTAGTACTGTCTTGGGGAAATTTTGAAATACTATACATGGCTTGATGTCAGATAGAAACTATAGGCTACATGATTTCTAAGTTTTGTATTTATGGTACGTGTTTTTATAGCATTTATACAACTGCCACAGATATTAAGATGAGGCTGTTTATGAATTTATTTCTTCACTTTCAAAAAATATCTGAATTCACTAAACCCAACATAGTCCGGTGATAAAGGCTGCATAATGGTTTGTATAGTAAAAGGTTAAGCATATGACAGAACCAGTCCAATAAAAGAGCCAAGTCTACATGTGGCAAAAATAAGACAAGAACTGAAAAGTAAAAACTGGTTGTCATTTTTGATCAAAATGAATATTTGCACATAATTCGTAAGAGTCAAAATGAGAAAGTCTGTCTTGTTTCACGAGTAGCAGTGCTGCTGCTGCACAGAGAACATCATATCATTCTCAGGAAGGGAAAAAAGACTGAAGATCTTGCTGATAATGGTGAACTTTGCTCTGAAAGGAAGTTTCAGGACCATCGATACACATCATGCCCACTCAGCGATACGGCCCCCTCAGCAATACATCCCACTCTGTCGCCAGCAGATCTCTGTTACAGGTTATTTAACAGTGGCCTCCACTCATTGTGTGTAGGTTATGCTCTATGTAGAACAGTCGTGTCTGGAAAAACTTATCAAGGGCAATTAAAATAGAAAAGTGCTGATTCTTAAAGTGAAATAATTGAACTAACTATAATCTTGGCAAGATTTTGTTATGTAGGGCAGAAAATACTAAATTGATTGTAAGATAAAACTAAAGCTATTTAATTAGAATTTAAGGTAAGAAACACAGCAGTTAATGATGGCAGATACTAATATATTTTTAACAAGTTGTAAACAATCATTGATGATAAAATCTAAAATGTATTGGAGTTTGCAGAGTTTATATAAACATGTGGAGGAAATGTGAACTAAATGTATTGAGCATCAATCTAGATCTTTCTACAGATTTTCCCATTTCATTTCTTTTAATTCTGATGTAGTCAATTTTAACGTTACCTGCAAATGTAAGGTAAAAGTGGAATTACAAAGTTTTAGGAATTTCCCAGTTATAGATAAGGTAGCCTGACTGCAAAGATCTTGTTCTATACTGTGCTATTTTTAAACTCATGTTAAGTAAAATATTATGAGATGATATTTAGATGGGAGAAAGAATGTGATATTTGTGCAGACATGGGTGTGGAGAGGATGGTGCATACTGAAGACATAATATAATCCTTAATGATTTTGGAGGATTCTGGGAATACCCCATAAATACATTGAAATTTATGGAAAAAAATCATTTCAAGGACAGTGGGGGGTCTAAGGAAATGGACATTTGTCTTTTTGCTTTCATTCCTGAATTAATGCTTTCAATGAAATGGAATGCCCCACTATGTCTTCCCAAGCTGTACAGCGGTTTTAATAGAGTTTAAATTCTGTATTAAGGACTAATACCTAAAAACTCAAGAAAATAAATTCCCCATGGTATGACAGCTTTCTTTGTTTCTGCTTTACCAGTGTGATGGAGACTTCTCTAGGGGAAAGCATGGCAAATTCATCAATATTGACATGTTGGTGAGGGTTCTCCATATCAGGTTTAGGGTATATATAGAAACAGTTTCAAATACTCATTGTCACACTTAGTTGAATCACTAGCAAAATGCCCAAAGGGTGTCCAGCAAATCATCTTAAAGAAAAGCCTTCATTAGAAGATGGTGGCAGATAAATATCTCACTTGAGAAAAGAAAGATTACCTACTTCCTCTCTACAGACCTTCATTGCACAAGTCTATGAGCCTGTGATGCTGAGAGTGAGACTCAGCCGTCAGGTTCTCACCATTGATCTATCTTTGTTGTTGTTGATCTCTCCTATTTTCTTTCACCAAAGTTCTTCAATGATTGCTGGGTTGAGTGGTTATCAGGGAGAGAGGTACTGTACTGTGCCATGCATTTTCCATGTCTCTGGAATGTGAATACTCATTCTAGAGCAAGTATTAAAGGGTTGCTCTGGGTATGAGAATTCCACCAAAGTGGTTTACATAAAATTAGATAACTAAAGTGCAACCACACTGTGAAGTGGACTTCAAGGGTGAGGATCATAGCACTGACCTGAGTAGAACAAAACTTTCTATTTATAGAGATGGCATATTCATCTAGTAACAACACATCAAAATAGGTACATTTTCCCATTGACATATTGTGTATACCCAATTAAATAGCAGACATGTTAAGTCAACCTTTACAATGGGCCTAGGTTCAATATTCATTTGATGTAAATAGGACTGTGTTATATACATAGATGCACCTATCAGCACTAGGTTCTGTGAAAAGAAAAAGTGTATTTTCCAATTCTAATGTGGTCATTCCTGAGTATAATTTTGGGCTACTTTCTGGAATTAGTGAGCAGAGTTAGATGTCAATACTCTTGGCAACAACAGGGTTTTGAATTATTACCTGCCTCCACGCTTGAGTGTCAGGCAATCAGCACAATGGGAGATGGTTGGCGCACAAGTGGAGGAAAATGCCTGTGAAGGGGCTCCTGTGATGCTGTCCTCCCCTCCTTAGTAGAGCATCTGAGGTCATTGCCAGTGGATGAAGAGATAGGATTTTTATATTCAGTGTTAGTAACTAAATCACTCCTTCAAGGGTAGTTTGCTTTAGAAAGGATTCTGTTCTTCCACTGGCTGAGAAAACCTATAAAAACAATCAGGGTCTATCCAAAGAAATGTTTGAGGGGAAAATCAGTATTTCAAGCAAAGTAATTTTGAGCAGATTAATTTCACTTGTATTAAATTCATTGTCATTGAACATTTACTAAGCACCATTTATACTTGAGATGTAATAAAAGGGAGTGAGAGAGAAAAATCATATTGCCATCAAGAAGCTTATGATATATACAATTTTTGAAATTTGGTAGATGATATATGATGCTCACATGGAATATAACATATGAATAAGGGAACAGTATGTTATGCAAGCACTTAGAAAGCACAGACTACTTCCCATACTTTGGAGATCTGGGAAGTAGATCCCCAAGAAATGTGGAACTTCTTTAAAAATAGTTTCTTTATTCTTTATCTTTATAAAGATAGGATCTCAAAGTTAAGGAGATCCTAGGATCCTGGATGTAGTTTTCCTTGGTATCTCTTGTAAGTAAGAAGCATTATTCCTCTACTTCTTGGTTAACACTAACATCTTTTTCATGGTGGCCTAACTTCAGTGAAAAGCCACTGCTCTCGGAATCAGCAGGGCTGTTAAGCCAACGTATACAGCAAACATGGCTGTGACAGAGTTCCCCCACAGTCTGAAGACAATGAGAAGCCCTTTTGTAAATGATTCTAGGCAAGTCGTATGATGCCATTCAGCACATGCAACAATTTTCTCTCAATAGCCAAGGTGAATCTATGCAATATGAACATATTCAAGGTTTTTTTCGTAAGTGAAAACCACCTTCTTCCTAAGATTATGGCTTAGGTTATGCCTAGAAAATGTGAATAGTTTATTAAACAATGCTGAAATATTGGAGAGGGAGAATTCCCAGTACTGATAAACAAAATGAACAGGTGCATCAGTTTAAAACAATGACTCTTTAAATAAGAATTAATGTAACACAGGACGTTTTTCTAAAATACAAATAACTTCTACCTAAGAAATGAAGTTTGAAGAAAAGGGTGGCACTAAAGTCAATCCACTTAATAAAAATATGTTTACTTTGCTGTTAAAGAGTAAAGACTTTTGGATTTATGACTTTTGGTTATGTAAAATAAACACGTGTTACTAAATTTCCTTTTTTCTCTGTCTCTAGTCAAGAATGGAAAATGTGCAGAACCATTTGGCCATCAACATAAGTAAAGCTTCAGATGATGGTGAGAGAAGGGGATGGAGAAAAGAAAATATTAATCTAAGCAAAGTAAAGCTCTTAACTATACAATTGTATGCCCCCATTCTTGTGGTATCCAGCTATGGCCAGAACAGCCACTTCCTGGTCACTATAATATCCTCAGGGTTGTATTTCAACATCATGTCATTTATGTGACAAAACAAATGCAAAATTGTATGTGAACTAGGAGTAAGACCTTTCAAGGGATAGTTTCATCAAGTTTCTCTCTTTAGACACATAAAATGGAATCACTCCATTTTATAGGTGAATAAACTGAGAACTCAGGATATTTTTTCTTATTTAGGCACCCATATGTTACTAAGACTGACAATATAAGAATAATGGGAGAGAGCTTTATCCCATGTCCTATGATTTCTCTCTAGGCTAATAGAGAGAGATGACAAAGAGCTTTCTTTTACCTTAAAACTGTGCTCTGACTTAAAAGCATCCTGCTTCAATGGAAGTTATTAGACAACATTACTCAAAATATGTTTTGCAGAACAAGAATTCCATATATACATACATACACTAGGCCTCCAGACAATTATGCTTGAACAGTAATACATACCATGTTTTGTGAATATTCATTATGAATATTAAATATTGAGGATGCGAAAGATGCATATATTTCCTTATATGATTCAAAATATATTCAGTTTCATGTATAATATCAATGCAGCATTCATGTAAATAACAGTAGGTTTTTCCTTCTTATGACTTGTGCAATAAAAGCACTCATCTCCTTACTCTGAGAATAGCTACAATACATTTTATCTTTTTAAATTGAATGTGGACATAAAGAAGAGGCTATTATAATACAGAGTTTTATAGAAGCCACTCTATTCTCTTACAGAATGGTAAATTCACAAATTTAATACATAGAAAGGTATCCATGCATTTCAAATATGTAAATAGAACCACAAAAGATACTCCTATGCTCATTCCCAACTAAACTCCAATTTAATAGTTCCTTTTCCCCAATCATTAGCTTGGCATTGGAGGATATTTGGCAGTTTATAAAGAGAATAAAAAGAAGATTATTTTTGTATGTTAGGCTTCAATTGCCGCATGGATGTGTTGAATCCCAAGAAAATGAAGCAGTGCTCAATATATGTATATAGTAAATTTTCACACTGCAGTTCCCTTAGGGTTCAAGTATTTATTACTGCCATAGTTGTAGGTAGTTATTAGGATATAATAACTGATTGGGGTGTTAAATACATATATTGAACATTTGTTACTGCTAAGGGTATTATGTTAACACATAAAAAAAATGGAAATACATACCTGAGCTTTATATTTCTAACCACCGTAACTAAAGAAACAGACCACTGGTTCAGTAGGTGTGAAATTTCACTTTAGGAATAAGCTACTCTAATTTCACAGTTGAATCCTAGAGTTGTCACAGAGCCCCACTGAGTAAATTTTGCATTTGCACACACTCAAGGTCATTACTGAGTGTGACAGAAATGAGCTTTGACACCTCCATTTATTTGTTGCCAGGGAGTGGTTTATAAACTTGAACACACTCTAATTGTGCTTATTCCACAGCAAGCGAGGATGATTTCAGTCCTGTCTTGACTTGTCATAACAAAATTTCTACTTCTAAAACAATATCTACTAATAATTATACTGTTTGTCCACATTTCCAATACAGTATTTGGACAGATACTGACTTTATATCATGCCACATAAATACATAGTATACAGTAAGTGTGTGCCACATAAATATATATATTTCATATGATTTCTCTCTGAGAAGGTAATAATATGAGCTTTCCCTATTAGGGTATACATAAAATTCTCCTTAAAAATGAATCTTCATATCAATTTTTAGGGATATAGGACAGAACATAAGGAAATATTTTTACTCTGTAGTCACAAAGTATGGTGTATCATATATGCAACACATCTCATCTTCTGAACAGTACAGATGATGATGTAAATGAGGTCTTCAGTAAGAAAGTACCAAGTAACTACTATTCAAATTTTCATTATATTTGACACCATGAGCAAATGCCATTAAATTTAAAATGGTACTTTCATTTGAATACTAAAAATTAAAGAACTACAACCTCCTAATAATATATATGGTTAACCTAACTTTAAATAGTAATTCCTAAAAAGATCTCACAGAGTATAGAACTTGTATATGAAATAGGCATATAAATTATTGTTTTTTCTTTTTGTTGAGGAAAGCCAATGTTATCACTTTTCAGCTATTTAAATATAAATTAGTCCTTACTGTGTGAGATTACAAAGGAAAAAAAAGGAATCAATTACATATCACTCATAAAATTTTATGTTGATCTGATAAATAGTGAGCTGATAAGTGAGAAATAAATAAACTCAATGCCTTTTACAATTTTTGGTTTCATACATAAATAATAATAATGGTTTTAAGTCATTTCTACCAATGGATTTGAAGGTTAATTTCACTCTAATATCTACTAGAAAATTAAATACTTTACGACATTATTAGCTCAGAAAGACTCAATACATATATTTAATTTCTGATATTTTCTATCCTATAGTTCTGTGTAATTTATTAGTTCTGTGCAATTTCATGACACTGAGCTAAGTAGTATATAACCTGGAAGGGGGGAATCTTATTAGTACTTAAATTGCTTTGAGTTCAATAGGTGATAACTTCTAAAAATATAATTCTTTCTAATTAATATAGTATTAAGTACTGTAAGTGCTGCATGAATAAATTGTTTTAGAATTGAAGATAAAGAAATATCACTATGTGGTTATGACAAAGTAATACATGTTCAGTTTTAAGCAATGTCTTTAAAAATGGTTAAAATGCAAACATAAAGAAATATGCAGAAGGTTATCCCAGGCAGTGGAAGTGTCACAGAAAGACAAAGACATGGTCCATATATGGGTAATCACGAGTATCTGCCTCCAAAAATTAAACTTTGTGGTAAAAGATAATTTTGAAATGATATGTTGAGCAAAGCTCTAGAAAAATGGAATGACTATGTAAGAAGTATTAAGATATTCATAAGGCCAAAGATTAGAGAAAGAAAAGATTTGGGTTGTATAATATAGCATACTTCAAGTCAGAATATGTACACTTCAGTCATCTCAAGAATCTGGACTAGTCCCTTAAAAGTTTGAACTTCAGCCCTGGCTGGTGTGGCTTAGTGAATTGAGTGCCGGCCTGCGAACCAGATGGTCACCAGTTCAATTCCAGTCAGGGCACATACCTGGGTTGTGAGACAGGTCCTTAGTTGGTCCCCAGTGTGGTTGCATCAGAGGCAACCACACATTGATGTTTCTCACTCTTATTTTCTCCCTCATTTCCCCTCTCTCTGAAAATAAATGAATAAAATCTTTAAAAAATGTTTGAACATCCCAATTGGCATCTCTAAAGTACAACAATGGATACCTGAGGACTTTCTGTGAAAAGTAGAGGAGAATAAAGACTGGAGACTCTAACAATGAGCATGGCACATGGCAGACACTTATTGTTCAAAAGTACAAGAGCTTAGATTTACAACAGATAAATTGACATGGAATGACTGAATATGGGCTTAATAAAAAACTTGAGGTAAATTGGTCCTACATTTTGGAGTGAAAATGGTTAAAGAAAATAAAAACACTACTATTGTGTGCCACAAAGACTTTTAGGCATTACAGTTTAATGTTCTATTTTAAGAGCGATAATTAATTATTAATACACCATTATTTGCAATCATTCCACATATTTTTAAAATATAAATTGGACTCTATTTGAAATTATTCCTCATATTGTCTCAATATTATTCGGCCCAATCTCAGAATGCTTGCAGAGCTCAGAACCTCAGATGGGAGAAATATAAAGGTTGGCCACGTTCTTGATGACCCACGTTCTGGTTCAAAGCAATTTGAACCAGAAAGATAACTGATTCCTGCTCCATCAACTCAAGGAAAATAACTAATTAAACTAGTTAGGCTATTTCTATTAGGTTCCAACATGAAACATAGAGTCCGTTAGCTAGCAAGGGGAGAAGAAGCAAAAAAAAACAGATGGGAAAATTTCTGATTTATATTAATGGTGCAGTAGAATAGAAATGAGTGAAATTCTGGCAGTGAGGTAAACCGACTGCCAAAACTATGTTGGAGCCAGACAGATCTCCCATTCTGAGTTTAATTTTCAGTAGACCTGTGGCCAGTGAGATCCCTTCCTTGTTTCATGACTTGTCTTAGTTTTTTCTCAGTCTTGGTGACATAGTTAAGATTCTGGTCTTCTTTACTTCCATTTTTTATTTTAAATAAAACCTTAAACATTTCATATAACCTGATGAATTTCTTAGCAAGAGTATAACCAACAGTAAAATTACAGCTTTATAGACAAAAATCAGTTCTATTATGCTATCCTGAGTGAAAGAATGGTAATGTTAGAGCTAATATACCAGGACTTTCATATAACCTGCAATTTACCCAATAAATGGCTAGATTCAGTGGAATATGTCATGTATGCTAGTATGATTTGTCATGTGTGTTGAGCCAGATCAAAATATGTGGCTTGTTATATAATTCTCTGGCTGTTTGTTTAGGAGATTTATGCTAGATGATGTAATCTACATTTGCTTTTATAAAGTTACATATCAAAATATCTTTCAGTATTATAATTAATATCTGTAAACCTTTATCTTTTTGTTCCTTTGAATATATAGAATTAGAGAATTTCAGGTCTGAAAGAGATTTTTGAATATCACATATTTTATAAGAACTAAATTATCATTATTTGTAAGATGTACTATTTATGTATGTCCTTCCCAAAATATTTATATTTATGTACGCCCTCCCCAATAGTGCCAAATATAATTGTAAAAGTCATCTGATTTCTGGTACGCAAAAAAAATGAAGTTAGATCATCAACTTATACCATACACAAGAATTAACTCAAAATGGATAAAAGATGTAAATGTAAGTCGTGAAATCATAAAAATTCCAGAAGAAAAGCAGTACAGACTCAGACATCTCTTGTAACTATATTTTTGTTGATATGTCTCCTAGAGCAAGAGAAATAAAGAAAAATAAATAGGACTACATCAAACTAAACATTTTCTGCACAGCAAAAGAAACCTGCAACAAAATGAAAATAGAACCACTGTATGGGAGAACATATTTGCCAATAACATATCTGAAAAAAACTTAATTTCCAAAATAGTCATATATAAATAAATTATACAACTCAATACCAGAAAAATCAACAATCCAAGAAAAAATGGGTAAAGGACTCAAGTATACATTTCTCAAAAGTGTACATACAGATAGCCAATACACATGTGAAAAAATGATCAATGACACTAAATCACCAAGGAGATGCAAATTAAAACCACAATGAGATATTACTTAACACCTGTGAGAAAGGCTACCATCAATAAATCAACAAATAACAAGTTTGGCAAGTAGGAGGAGAAAAGGGAACCCTTGTTTACTGTTGATGGTAAACCTGGTGCAGCCACTGTGGAAAATAGTACAGTTTCCTAAAAAAATTAAAATAGAACTGCTTTTTGACTGAGCAATCACACCTCTGGGAATGTATCCTAAGAATCTTGAAACACAATTTGAAAGAATATATGCACCCCTATGTTCACAGAAGCATTATTCACAATAGCCAAGATCTGTAAACAACCCAAGTGTCCATCTGTAGATGATTGGACAAAAAAAGCTGTGGTGCATTTACACAGTGGAATGCTATGCAGTTGTAAAAGAGAAGGAAGTTTTACCCTTTGTGACTGCATGGATGGATTCAAAGATCATTATGCTAAATGAAATAAGCCAGTCAGAAAAAGAAAAATATCACGTGATCTCACTTTTATGTAGAATCTAATGAACCAAATAAAGTGACAAACAAAATAGAAACAGAGGCATGGACACAAGGAACATAATGACAGCTGTCAGAGGGGAGGGGAGGGGACCACATGAAATAAGGTGAAGGGATTAGCCAAAGAACATATATGCATAGCTCATAGACACAGACAGCAGTGTGGGGACAGCCAGAAGAAAAGGGATGGACAGGGATGGATGGAGGTGGGCAAAGGTGGAGGAGACATGAAGACATCTGTAATAATGTCAACAATACATTAATTTAAAAAGTCATCTGATTTCAGAAATGTTAATATCTAAAAAGAAACTCTTAGAATTTTTGAAAAAGTCTGCAAATAAATTATCCTGTTGTTCATCATTTTCATTTTAATAATGATTAAAAATACACCTCAGAGCACGTTATCTGGTTTTCCAGTTACTGACATTTAGAATTCAAAGTTGAGTCCCATCAACCATAGTCCAACATCATTTTCACCTACATATTGCTTGAGATCATATATAATGACAAAGAGTCTAAAGAAAAGATAATTATTTTTGTGATATACTCAAATAAATTGTGTTAATCCATTCATTTAGTAGACTTTTACAAAACATTTTATTTTATGTATGTATACATATATAAATATACATATACTATATAAAAGTATTAGTAAAACACTGCCATTCTTGTCACTAAATGGAAAATTACCTCCCACTTGAGTTGATAGTTTTTATGTCCAATTATTCATATTTTAATGAATCAAATTTAGAAATATATTTTAAATTTTAATAAATTAATCATCAGCTTCTCACCTTGCTTTATACACATTTAGCAACTTTCTCTTCCACACTTAATCTCAATGCAATAATTTTTTAAAGATTTTATTTATTCATTTTTAGAGAGGAGAAGGGAGGGAGAAAGAGAGGGAGGGAAACATCATTGTGTGGCTGCCTCTCATGCCACCCAACGGGGGCCTGACCCACAACCCAGGCATGTGCCCTGACTGGGAATTGAACTGCAGTGCTTTGGTTCACAGTCCGGTGCTCAGTCTACTGGGCCATAGCAGCCAGGGCTAATAATTTATTTTTTTAAAGAGGATATTATCTCACTTTCATGTAACTATGGACTGTTTGTTTCATTGTTTTTTATAGAGAATTAATCTTAATCATGACAATATTTTTTTCACTTAACCATGTCATAACTCTTGCCATCACTGTCTGTGACTTTTAACTCAAAGTGTTCCAGTGATATATTTCCTGTGTAGTTTTAGAGAATGAGTGAAGTTCCTATAGTTAAATTGAAGCTATTTTATTCTACAGAAACAGAATCTAAAACTCTGCAGAGTCTTTTCTTGCCTTGAGACCTGCTATTAGACCTGTTATTAGATCACATTATAACTTTGGTCAAGGAATGTCAGCTTCAAATGTAAGTTTCAACAATCAAAAAACTTAAGCACTAAATTTAAATGGGAATTTTTTAATTCTCCAAAACATTTTTTATGTTGAAAATTTTAAATTCTGCAATGAGAAAAATCACCTTTAATGTCAGAAGATATTTAATTAACTAAAGCAGCACTTACATTTTCAAGCAATACCTTTAAGCACACATTTATCAAACAATTTGATTATCCATGTCAACACAGAGAAAAATCATCACAGATTTAAAACATGCATATTCACTCTCATCTTCATTCATTTTACCTTTGCATTTTATTCAGATATGACTTAGTAATTATGAAATCTTAAGATACATAATGAAAACAATACATTTGTTTCAACATTTTCCATACTTCTCATTAGACTTGGATAGTCATATTTCTTTCCCTGGAAGGTTTCTTTCCAGAGCCCTCCAGGCAGACACCTCCAGCCAGACACAGTGACACATGAGGGAAGGACACACAGGCCTGCTGAGTCTCAGTCCGTAGGGCTTATGCTCATAACCTATAAAGTGTAACAGACCTCGAGTGTTTCATTCAAGCCTCCAATCAATGTTTGACTCACTGTTCTGTAGTTACTGTGTAATAATGAGCCTGAATAGAGAGGTCTGTCAAATTCGCAAAATATTTTAATGAATTTGTAACTAATGTATTCTAGTATGAACTGTAAGTAAACTGGTGCTTAGGAATAAAGTTGGATTTTAAGAAGTGAGCTACATTAAGCATATTAAAATAATATTGCTTAAAATTACATAACCTAGCTATTCTGTTAAAACATTGTCTCGGGTTAAATTAAAATCTATAATATAGTTACTTAAATATAATTTTAAGATAAAATGTGATTATACTAGGATAGAATCTACAGGACAAACTAACACACAGCAATTTTTAGTATAACTAAATAACATATCTCTACAAATAAAGTTTTCCCCTTGAGTAAAACATGTGTTTGGCTCACAACACAGTAATTTAATATCTAATCATAGACCATTAATATACCTATTGGTCATATGATATTATAAATATAAGCATTCCAATGCATTTTAATATATCTTGTATGAAAACATGCTGCAAGGCAGAAAGAATATGAAGTGACATGCTTTTGGATTAGGGTTCAGAAGACCTAAGTGAATTCTCCCTATACCACAGTCTGTAATCTATAATTTGCAGATAGAAAGATTTGTTTTTTCTATTATAGATTTCTTATGAAAATCAAAAAGTAAAGAGCAATGTTTTCAGTATAAACACAGTTACCAATAGAGCTCCTTGTCCACTGCAAGGTAAAAAAATATTTGCTGACTGAATTAACATAAAATCTCACATTAATAATTCTGGAGGTCAGAAAATGTATGCTGATATTCATATATTCTAAGATACATAAGGATGTGTTTTCTTTACTTGTGTTAAATACAATGCAACTAACTAGTAGTTTATGAAATGGCAAGTAGCTTTACCTTTTCTGCTCATGTCAGTGACTAGTAGAGGCTTTATAGAGGCTTTCTGGAGCAATACGGAAGTAGTCAGAGATTTTGCCACAGTTAAACCAGTGGTGGTGGCCCCAGATCAGCCATTCTGGAACTACTGGCTCACCTCTTCCTCACACTTTGATCTCACAATGTTAGGGCTTAGAATTATAAAATCACATTAGTCTATTGCCAGCAAGAAATATAGCAAAGAATATAATGGTCTCCAATGTGTCTTTTGAAGAAAAATAATTTTAATTTAATTTAATATTTAATTTTGATTTATAGAGAGGGAAAGGAAGGGAGAAGAAGAGGGAGAGAAACAGTGATGTGAGAGAGAAACAATGATTGGCTGCCTTCTGTACATGCACCAACTGGGGACTGAACCTGCAACACAGGCATGTTCCCTGACTGGGAATTGAACCAGTGACCTTTCAATTTGCAGTACAAAGCTCAACCAATGGAGCCACACCAGCCAGGGATGAAGAAAAAAAATATTTGAAATAAAAATCAAATTCTTTGTATCATGTGGACTCTAGCAAATGAATATTAGCCTGTCATCTCAGTTGCCATGCAAGAAAATACATCGACAATTACTGCACTCTGTATATATCATTCATCACCGTCTCTGCTTTGTGCTTCCAAATGCTTCAACATTGTTCTGCAATGACTTTTCATCTGTATTTTTTCCAACTGATATATGACTACTATCAGGCTTTTTGTGATAGAGTTGGACTTCTTAACTCGTCTGATGTTTTTGTTTGTTGTTTGTTTGTTTGTTCTCCAGTGATTGCTAGACTTTGCCTTGTGGCAATAGTTCTCTTGCCAGACTTCTTAAGATTTCTCCACTAGGGAAGGAAATAATGTTCTCCCCTCCTCCATTTCTTGAATGTGTCCTTTAATTTTTCCTGAGGCTTTCCATTAAACTATTTTCTATCTTACTGAGAAGTAAATAATGACCCTTGCTCTCAGAAGTTTTGAATGTGATTATAGTTAACAATACTGTATGATATACTTCAATTTTGCTAAGAGACTAGATCTTAAATGTTCTGACCACAAAAAGAAATGATAATTATGTGATCTGATGATGTCAGCTAATGCCAAGGTAGTAATCATATTGCAATGCATAAATATATCAAATGAACACATGCACATATTAAATATATACAATGTTATATGTCCATTTATATCTCAATGAAAAAAGAGAAAAGTATATTTTCAAACATATAGTTTTCAAAGTATTAAAGGTAAATACTCAGAAGTGTGAGCCTCCTCAAAGGAGGGATGAGAGTGGAAGTAATAGTTCCTACAGTAAAAGATGTTTGGGCTGAGTCCTGTGACACTGGTGGCATGACCAAGGTTTTCTAGGCGAAGTATATAAGCATATACTTTGTAAGAATCAACATTGTGAGCAGATAGACACATAGAGTAGAGTTGAGGGCTTTTACCAGTGTACTTCTGTTGGAGCTTAGATTGAAGGGGAGGGTGAAAAGTGAGGACTTCAAATTAAACACGGGCCAGCTTGTAAAAAACACTGTAGACCATGTGTCTGTGGACCGTAAATTTTATCCCTAAGGTTCTGAGAAGCCAGCAGATATTTTTAAACAGCATATTAACCTGATCAGGTTTATAGTTTTTTAAGACTACCTGAGACGTTGTTGGGAAAATAGGTTGGAGTCAAACAAGACAGGTGGCAGGTTGTTGCATATTCCAAGTAAAAATGATGGAAGGCTACCTCAAAGAAACAGCACTGTGGACACAGTGATTTGGATGGATCACCATTATATTCAACAATAGCAAGATGAAGACTGAAGTGAGGCAACATAATACAAATCATTGGGTTTAGAAGAAATTCTACTGTTTTAGGACATAAATGCCTAAGGTGAGAAGAAAGAGATGAGGGTGAAAGCACAAGAATGCAAGAATGATTCCTATCATCTCAGGGTTATTTGTTGATCTCCTGAGGACAAATGTCATTTCTATATGATTAGAGTTAATAACCCCTAGGTGACAACTGGCTTTACTTCTTTGCTTTCCAATCTAAAGCTTTATACATGTGGCCTCCATAGATAAACTCAGCAATTAATCTTTATCCATTGAAAAATGGCTACTTCTTGTCAGAATGTTCAATAACAGAGGTCAGAAGCCAAAATGTTCTACCTGATTAGGATATTCTATGAATTATATCGTGCAGTACTATCATATCACTTAACCAGAAGTAAAACTTAGCCACTTTGTTTTACCTAAAATAATTTCCATGTTTTATATGGTCAACAATTCACATACACACATATGCACAGCCCTACATACACAAGAAAAATCACAGTAGAAAACACAAAGATATGAATACTGACTATTATTCCTTTGTATAGATCACTTAAAGATTATGTGTCAAAGGATACTTCAATTTTATCTTAATGTACAAGTAATATTTAGGTTGAAATGTGCCCAAGACAACAGCTTTAGGACTAGATAAATGTTTTTCTGAGTTCATGGATACATATACTCAGTGAAGACTCAGTTCAACCAAAGAATAATGATATGTGAACAAAATCAGAACAACATGCTATTTTACCAGATTACTAAACTGGTTATTTTTAACTTGCCATGTTAATTTCTAATTTTTTTGAATACAATGTGGTAATTAAACATTTCTACATTTTCATCAAAGTTTCCTTACTAAAACCAGGTGATATTCATTTAAAAAAAAAGCAGACCAAACAAACAAAAAATTTCAGTGGGTTTTGCCCTTTTTATGTACCTCAAATAGCTTATTTTATACAAATATTTGAAAGAGACTGGTGATAAATAAAGAAGCTTTGACATATTTGAAGACATTCACTTTAACAACAACAGTGTTAGAAAAGTGGTTGAGATTGCATTCCCAGCGTCCAATTTATTTCATCAGTATGTGGTATCTCTTGTTTCAGACAGTTGCCCCTGGGATACATGTATGGTAGAGTGAATTACTATACTTAGTGTCAGAGTGTGATCATCTACGAGCAAAAGGCATTGTGCTGCACCTTTCATATCCTTTTCTTTTTAGTATTTCTTATTTTGTTTTATTGTAATTCCTGTCCACTTGCAGCACAAAATCCTGATCTTGAAAATATAAAATTGGCACCTTGGATGAAGTTTCATAGAAATGATGGAGACAATTAGACAATAGTTTCTAAAAAAAAGTGACAAACTTCTAATTATAAATGGTGTAATGTAATCAGAAATACATCAGAAAGTCAAGTCTATCCATTGCCTCCCTGTTTCTTCAGTGTTTATGGTTTATATCTTTGTTACCAGAAATATATTATTTTGGCATTGAAGATCATTTTGGTGATAAGTGTGGTTATGCCACATGGCTTTTTACTATCTTCATTGAAAAAATAGCTATACTTGGCATTGACTCTCTCTAAATAACAGAAAATTACTAATACAGGATATAATAGCCATAGTCGTTAATAATGATTTGTTAAAATAGTCAATTTGAAAGACATTATTATTATTTTTATTTGGAGTTTGGAGCTTGATTATAAAACCTAAAGTATCAATTGTAGAAAATAAAATAATTTTGTTCATGTTATAAAGTTACTTGTTTTATATATTGTATAGTCTATTAGTTAGCTAAATTTGCACAATTTTACATGAAAATATCTTATTATGTAAAACATGAATTAAGCTTTTATTTAATTTTTTGTAGTAAACTAGAATTTAAAATGATCTGGTAACATTTAATACTCTTTCTTGCCATAAATATTAGTTGAAATATTCAGTTTTTATTTATAAAAAGCATAACACATTGAACTAGGTTTATTACAATATAATATTTCCAAAATTAATATTTACCTTGTATACATTTATTCTATAATATAGATCATAGGAAATTAATACTGAATTTTGAAATAAAATTATATAGTGGAAAGCCATCTATAAATAGTAAAAAAATAATGAAAAGTAAATGAGAGTTTGTAAGAACTTCAATTCCATAGTAAAAAAATTATTTATGTGGAAAATTGTTATTATATACACGGATCTGACAGATGTAATGCCTGCTTGAGTGTGGTTGGTATGGTAATAACATGGATGTAACAAATTATAGTTTTAATTTGAACATTTCACCTAAAATGTCATATTGTGTGCTTGAGTGTGATATTGTTATATTACAGAATTACATGCTTATGATTTTGTAATAAAAGGTTTTGTAATAAAAGGGGCATTATTTCTGCTGGATCCTATATAATTAGAAAATTCAAGTTGAAACACCACTAGAGAAAGAAAAATTGAAAAAATATTTTCTGCATTTTTTCATATGCAAAAGCACACTTCTGGTGGAACTCTGAGGCTTTTGTGGTTAAATGGTTCAACCAAATTTTCATCTACTACCTAACCATGTAGGCTGCCCATGATATAGCCCAGAGCATATGGATTTTCAGCATCAAGCATGGTTCACTGCACTGCATGATGCTGTGCCTACTTCAGGGAACAGTAATCATATGTCATTCTGTGATCTACCACTGTGTTCTGCTACTGGTTTCATAAATAAAGTTGAGAGGTCATGTCCACCATAAATTTGTTTGTCAGAAATTTTCAGTCAAAGGAAAGTATGTAATAAAGTATGGAAGGCTGAAGTCAACCACAAATTTATCACCAAGGTGATCTTTTGTATATTCAAGGTTGGTCAATTTAATTGTGAAATTTCAAAAATTTTATCAAAATGATTTGTTATATTTAGTGAATTTATAATATGCTATTTCAGAGGACATGCATTATGATGCCTTGATAAGAATGTTTTCTTTCTCTTTTCTCAGGGAAAGAAATGTGCTGCTTTATATAAGAGACCTAATTCCCTAATATATATATATATATAAAAGATTTGATAAAGTATTAATAAATTAGTAAACTATCTAAATATGGCATGCTTTTAAATTATATTTAAAGAAATTAAAGAAGCAATGTTAGTTTTGTATATGGAAAAAAGAATGTCAATATTTTAAATTGCAAGCAAAGCTCATAGGAATTTATATGATTACCCAGTATACATTTCCTTCAAGTTTTTCAGTAAATTTTAGTAATGATGAAAAAAGGATTAGTCTAGTAAACTGCTAACACACAAATTTCAATTAAAGTTGGTAACACGAGGTATGTAAAAATTTATATACTCTCCACAATATTTATTTTTATAAGGATGGCAATCAAAACTAATCATATAGATAACTGTGAACTTAATCATGGAATTGGTGTAAACTAGAAAAATTAACTGGATTAATGAATTAATGGAATATCATCTGCATTGTGGAGGGATCTAATAAGATACATACTATCTAATAAGGTATGTTTATTCAATTTAGATCTTAATACTGCCCACTCTGACGTAAGTCCATTGATGTAGCATCATGTATTTCATGGTAAGCCTTAACAACTATATATGTGGAAATAAATTTTAAGCAGAAAAGTAGGAAAGCAGATATATGGTTGTTTGTATTAGCTTTTAAATTCAGTTTTCTCCACAGACTCCCCAGTACTTGTGGATGATTTGTTTATGATGGCCATTTTAACCAGTGTGAAGTGGTATTTCATTGTGGTTTTATTTGCCTCTCTGATGGCTAGTGATGCTGAAAGCATCCTTTCATATGCCTCTGGGCCCTCTGTATATGCTCCTTAGAGAAGTGTCTATTCAGGTCCTTCACTCATGATTTAATTGGATTGTTTGTCTTCCTGGAGTGGAGTCCTGTGAGTTCATATATTTTGAAGATCAAATTCTTGTCTGAGGTATCATTGGCAAATATATTTTCCTGTATGGTTGGTTCTCTTTTCATTTTATTGATGTTTTCTTTAGCTGTGCAGAAACTTCTTATTTTAATGAAGTCCCATATGTTTATTCTTTCCATTATGTCCCTTGCTCTAGGGAGCAAATCAGCAAAATATTGCTGCATGGAATATCTGAGATTTTCCTGCCTCTGTTGTCCTCTAGGACTTTTATGGTGTCATGACTTATATTTAAGTCTTTTACCTATCTTGAGTTTATTTTTGTGTATGGTATAAGTTGGTGGTCGAGTTTCATTTTTTCACATGTAGCTGTCCAGACCTCCCAACACCATTTGTTGAAGAGGCTACTTTTACTCCATTTTATACTTCTGCCCCCTTTTTTGAATATTAATTCACCCTGGGGACATGGGTTTATTTCTGAGCTCTCTATTCTGTTCAGATGATCTATGTGTCTGTTCTGATGCCACTACCAGGCTGTTTTGATTACTGTGGCCTTGTAATATAGTTTGATATCAGGTTTTGTTATACCTCCTACTTCATTTTTCTTTCTCAAAATTGCTGCCGCTATTCAAATTTGTATATTGCTCCACATAAATTTTTGGGATGTTTGCCCTGTATCTGTGAAATATATCACTGGTATTTTAATAGGGATTGCATTGAATCTATAAATTGCTTTGGGTAGTACAGACATTTTGATTATGTTAATTCTTTCAATCCATGAACACAGCATGTACTTCCATTTATTTGTGTCTTCCTTAATTTCTTTCTTCAGTGTTGTGTAGTTTTCTGAATACAGGCCTTTTACCTCCTTGGTTAGGTTTTTTCCTAGGTACTTTATTTTTCTTGTTGCTATAGCAAATGGCATTTTCCCCTCTAATTTCTGTTTCTGATAATTTGTTGTTGGTGTACAAAAATGCCTTTGATTTCTCAATATTGACTTGTATCCTACTGTTTTACCAAATTCACTTAGTAGGTCCAGTAGTTTTTTGGTGGAGTCTATAGGGTTTTCTATGTATACTATCATGTCATCTGTAAACAATGATAGCTTTACTTCCTCCTCTCCAATTTGAATGTTTTTCATTTCTTTTTCTAGTCTGTTTGCTGTGGCTAGGACTTCCAATACTATTTTGAGTAGAGTGGTGAAAGTGGACATCCTTGTCTTATTCCTAATATTAGTGGGAAAGTTTTAGTTTTTGCCTGTTAAGTATGATGTTGGCTGCAGGTGTCTCATATGTGGCCTTTATTGTGTTGAGGAATGCTCCCTCCATTCCCACTTTGCTCAGTGTTTTGATCAAAATGGGTGCTGTACCTTATCTAATGCTGTTTCCACATCTGTTGATATGATCATGTGATTTTTGTCTTTGCTTTTGTTTATGTGATGTATTTCATTTATTGATTTGCCAATGTTGTACCATCCTTGTATCCCTGGGATGAATCCCACTTGATTATGGTGTATGATCTTTTTAATGTACTGCTGAATATGGTTTGCCTATATTTTGTTGAGGATTTTAGTGTCTATGTTCATCTATGATATTGGTCTGAAGTTTTATTTCTTTGTGTGTCTTTTTCTTAACCCTAGTACACCATTGGTGGGAATGCAGACTCATGCAGCCACTGTGGAAAACGGTATGGAATTTCCTCAGAAAACTAAAAGTGGAACTGCCTTTTGAGCTAGCAATTCCACTGCTGGAATTATACCCTAAGAATCCTGAAACGTCAATCCAAAAGACCCTATGCATCACAATGTTCATAGCAGTACAATTTATAGTAGCCAAATGCTGAAAACAGCCTAAGTACCCATCTGTAAAAGAGTAGATCAAAAAACTGTGGTACATTTACACAATGGGATATTACACAGCAGAAAGAAAGAAGGAAGCCCTAGTGTTTGTGACTGCATGGGTGGAGCTGGAGGTTATTATGCTGTGAAAAAAGCCAGGCGGCAAAAGAAGAATACCATATGATCTCACTTATAACAGGAACAGAATGAACAAAACAATCAAAAGAGCAAAATAGAACTAGATTCATGGAAACAAGGTACAGACTGACAGCGACCAGAAGGGAGGGAGGAGGGGGGTAAGGGGGAAAGGAGGGGAAGGGCCTAATTAAAGAATATGTATATATCACCCATGTACATGGACAATAGTGTGGGGATTGACTCCGAGGGGAGGGGATCTGTAGGTAGGTCTAGGGAGAGTGCAATCGGGGAAAATTGGGACAACTGTAATAGAACAACAATAAATAAATAAACAAAGAAACTAAAGTGTTATTTTGGTCCTGTTTTGATTTAAATTATTTTCATTAAGTACATAAATTATTGCAACCTTTTGAGAAGTGAGGGTGAAGGCATTTGTTGCACCTTCCTCCAAGGTGTTTCAATTAGAATTTTTAAATTCAGAATTTTCTAAAATATTTCTCTTTGAAAATAGTAATTTTTATCCATACCAGTCTACTTAAATATATTTTAAAAGGTAAGTTATTCATGCCTTTTATCACAGGTAATGGAAATATGAGAACTTTAGTTAAATGTATAAGTTTGAACATTAAAGGTGATGTCTTATAGCATAAGTATCAGCAATATTTATAGACATTTTCAGATATCTTTATATTTACGAACATAGATATACTCTGGAAAGCAGTTAGATCAATTCAAATGTTTTTGCTACTATTTTAAAAGGAAAACCAGCCAATCTCTAGTTTAACAGAAAAAATAAAATCCATAAATCACACACTAAAAATTAACACAAAGACAAACCATTTTCTAGGGAAAATTACTTGTCAATCAGCAAAGTAGAGGCCAAGTAGAGAGTACACTTATGTTGGGGTAAAAGGAAAATTGACTTGAATATCTTAATGGACCATTGCTAAAGCAGCTCTCTCCATGTTTGAGTCTTCAAACAATTAGAAAGTAAGAAATTTGAATTTGGTGTTTGTTGATGCCTGAACTTCAATTTCAGCCTTGACTAAACCATATTTTTTTTCCCTCTATTCTCTACAGAGAAAATAAAGCAGACTGATTGAGTATATTTTCTAATCTTGACTCTTGCTTTTTCTCCAACTCATTATTGACTAAATATGGGGTCCATGAATCAACTTTAGTGTGATGTCTCATTCTCCTAAAGTTATATTAAAAATTTTATATGTTCATGCCTGTATGCTCTTTGTTCTGAGGGGGAAAAGTTTCCATAATTAAGTAGCATACTCCCTGCCAACATAATCTATTTGGGAAAAATACTTGCCATCTCACATTATAAAAGTAAACTCTAAATAACCACAAATATGGAATTACTTTTTAAGTAAAATATTTTGACTATAATATCAGTATGTTACAGTAGTATTTTATGCTCTAAGTTTTCATGTAGCATTATATTTTTAATTTACCCTCAATAAGCTTGTGTTTGGTAATTCAAACTCTTCTATTCCTTACTTAAGAGATATGCCTTCCAACAATCCTCACACCCTTACTTATCTTGATAGTAGAAACAAATGTTAAGTCAGTTGGACAGTCTTGGTCATGAGTTTTAATCAGATAGTTGAGTTTGTTTGGACTACTTGTTTAACTAACACCCCAAATAACATTTAGTATATTGTTATCTTTTACTGATAATTTATTTAAAGTTATATTATCTTAAACTAATGAAATCAATGTCATGTTAAAAACATTTATTAATACTAAGGACTAAAATGAATTGAGAAAGGCTAAAACTTAACCTAACACATATAAATTTACTATTTATAGTCTTTTATACTTATGCTGAAAAGGTGATTAAACCATTAAAATTCTCACAGGATAATAACTCAATTTATACTATAGATTTAGTCATATTTTTCTTTCATTTAAAAATTAGTTCCTTGATTATCCACAGACATTTCATAGTTGCTATATGATCTCTTAAGTCATTTAAATATATGTATGTTAATGTTAACATATGTGATACTTTGTTCAATGATGAACACACTTTAATAATTTAGTTCAATTAAAGATCATATATATCAACAATAAAAATTTAAAAAATTATATATATCAATGCATTCAATAAAATCACTCATAAACATTAGTAAAATAAGACCAACTCACCTGAATAATCTTATGTAAATAGTTCTACCTAAAGCTTTGATTTACCAGAATCTCTGAGATAAACTGAAAGCTAAGAAATCAGTCAAAAATAAGGTCAAGCGTGCTCCTCACCTGTATAAATACATAACTAGATTCAGTTTTAAACAGATAAGCAATTATATATTTCCTCTAGGAAACTGAATAACAAAAGTATGTGTGTGTATATTTTTGCCTGTGATGGCAAAACTGGTTAAAACTTATAGGAAATAAGATTAGGATTGTAATAAATAAAAACTATTTTGTAATTGTCATTAATTTACATTGTGCTTAATTGCCCAAATAAGAAAGTTTACATTTTTTCATCAGAATTATGAACAAACTGGGTTACTAGAACCACTCATCACTCAGATTGTCAAATATTGATTGTCACAAAACACATCAAAGAAGCAACTGTTGAAATTGACTGACAAGTGAAGCATGGACAAAAGGCTATAGCAAAGAGAGACCAGAGTATTTATGTATAAAACTAAGAAAAACAAGGAAAAACCTCACAAAAGTAAAATGTTATGAAAGTGGTAAAAAACCATTAAATATGTGGTAGTAGAAAGAAAAAATGCATAGAATATATACCACACCTTCATTCTAATTAAGAAAATATGATTACATAGTACTAAAATTAGAGTGAATCAACAGTTGTGTTTTACATTGATTTATAATATCCCTTAATATAAATTATTAGTATTAGTTTGTGTCTTTTATTCTAAAAATACACATGTAATTCACACTATCCTTTAAAAATATATTAAAGTTAATTCATCTTTAGAATAATTTGATTCAAATAATTTAGAATAATTTGATTATTATAGTATAAAACCAAAGTGAATTACTTCCTTGGCTTTGAATAGGACTGAGTGATAACAGTGGCATTTCTATCTATAAATTAAAGAGGATTATAATAGTGCTGAAATAAAATCACTCATGCAGAGTCTTGTTTCATAAACAGTACTACAAGCTGAGGCACAATATCACATGTATATTATTTTTATGTTTGTGGTCCTGGGAGATAATGCTTTTAAGTATAATTCATGTTGTATTTTAGGATGTAGAAGCAATAAAATATTGATCATCAGCATGTCCAGCCAGTATTCAGAAGATTAGATCAATTTATGAGAGGCAATAACTTGTAAACCAGTGACCTTCCAAAGGCCAGAAGTAATTCTATTGCATATCTAGGGCTCCAGATGAAACTCAAGTTACTAAAAGTCAAAACTATATTGAAATAAAATATAGTTTTGAGCTAAAATCATGTGATAATTTATTTGGAGGTAATCCCCCTATAAATATATTGTCAGTCTTTGATACCACATATAGGAAGTTAAAAGTTTATAATTTTTTTAAAGCTAAACACATGTTTAAACTCAAAAAGGAAAATGAAGCTAACAAATTCCCACTACATTCAACTAGTAAATTTATAAAGTAGAAGACGTTTAAAAATATAAAAAGAAAGGAAACAGTTTGTTTAAAAATACATTGCTATTTTTTTCATTAATGAAAATTAAAAGAATGGCATTTAGTGTTCAGAAAATAAAGTGATATAAATGCTCCCTACATGGTTTGATTAGGTGCAAATTTAAGTTTAAATTACTTCATTACACAGTAGACTGTTTTAAATTATAATGAATGCACATGTCTATGTGATATATGATAAACCATTAACCCTGTGGGGAAGGAAAGTTTATTTAACCTCTGGGAAGTCAACAACACTATGATATCTGCAGGGAGACTATTCATTGAATATTCTGGATAATTATAAAAAGTATTTTTCTAGGTTTTCCAATTCTAATATATTTTTCTGAGCATTTTATATTGCTACCAAAGATTAAATGACTCAATACAAGTTTACAGATCAAAGAAAAAAAGTAGGTGATATTGATGAAAAACATTTTAACATAAAAGTAAAATTGTAAACTGAAACATGCTACTCTCATTTTAAAGTCATTTTTGATGAAATGGAAACTGACATAAAATGTCAAATACCATTTTAAATATTAAAAAGCTTTATTTGAAATAATGTGATAACTCAAAAACACTAAGTATGCAATATTCATTGAAAAATAATATTGTCTGTCAGTATATGAGTATTTTAATTTATTCATAACACAACCCTTTTCTAATTATGTGAAACATCTTAATTTAATGCATATAATTATAAATAATGAACTAAATATTCATGACATATAATGCTAGAAATGTTAGTTATAGTTGCATGATATAGAGCCTTAAATTGCTATGCCAAATTTTAAAAAAGACTGAGAAAATATATGATTAGGTAATAAAAATGAACTTAATAAAATTTATTATCCATTTATAAATTTTAGCTAAAACTATTCTGATCTTTTTTCAAAGTTATTGCATGCCATCAATGGGGAAAAGCACGGCATTCTGAAATGATAAAACTCAATCTTAAAACAATCATAAAGTATTTTATGGCATGTATATATGGTACTCTGAATTTAATAATCATTGTCAAGCTATGCAAGAAATTGTAAAACTTATAAACACAAAAGAAAGTTTTTAAACACAGAAAAACACAAACTGAGTTAATTCAGTTAAAAACCTGAAACATATAAGATATGGATATATTCTAGGGAGGCTTTCACATTTCAACTTTTCTAATATGCTTTGTAGACCACGCTCTCTCCTATGTGCAATTAGACAAAACACTCTCTCCTAGTGCAATCAAACAAAATTGGGAACATCCTGTGTTACATACAGTGAGTGGCAGAATAGACTGACATAGTGGAGTTAGATGATCCCAGGTGGGTTAAAATATTGCCCTGTGAATTGTTAAATGGGAAAAATTATTTTCTTTCCCAAAGAGTTTTCATGAAATGAATGTATTAATAATTAGTGGTGAGAGGAGAAAATAGGGAGTCCTCAATTAATGCTATCCAATGATGATAAAAGTATTATTTATTAACCAGAAATTAAAGATACAGTAAACTAGATACCTTGCATTTTTATTTATATTTAACAAATTAATACTTGTTTAAGTTTGTTTATAAAGTATATCTTCAGTCACCAATGGTTAAACACTATAACAAAGAAGATAGATTGCTCATGCAAATATTCTTATAGAAAATACCACAGTCATGTATTAATTATGTCATAAATGTAAAATTATTGCTAGTTTAAAAAACATGGCAACTTATGAAAACAATGAATCAGATTTAGTTTTCAGCTTCCATTTAAAATACTTCTTTTAGCCAGGATAGCAATACTCATATCAGGTAATATAGACTTCAAAAAAAAATTCATAAAAAGAGACCCAGGTGGTCACTTCATAACACTCAAGGAGAGAATCCATTAAGAAGACAGAGACATTGTAAATATATATGCACCCAACATAGGAGCACCCAAATACATGAAGAAAATCTTGGAGGACTTCATGAAAGATATAGAGAGGAACACAATTACAGTAGGGATTTTAATACCCCACTGTCAAAAATGGTTAGCTCTACCAGACAAACTATCAACACAAATATTGTGGCATTGAACAATGCCCTAGATCAAATTGACTTAACTGATATATATAGAGCCTTTCATCCCAAACAAGCAAAATACACATTCTTTTCAAATGCACATGGAACATTTTTAAAGATAGACCACATGATAGGACACAAAAAAACCTCAACAAATTCAAGAAAATTGAAATCATATCAAGCATTTTCTCAGACCACAAGGGACTGAAACTAGAAACCAACCTCAAGAAAAAACTCAAAAACACTCAAATTCATGGAGATTGAATAGCATGCTATTAAACAATGGGTCAAGAATGAACTTAAGGAAGAATTCAAAAAGTTTCTGGAAAGAAATGAAAATGAACTCACAGAATAAAAATCTTATGGGACACAGCAAAGGCAGTCCTGAAAGGGAAGTTCATACCAATACAGGCCTACCTAAAAAAATAGAAACATTTCAAATAAACAAACAAATCCTACACCTACAAGAACTGGAGTAACAAAAACAAAGACAGCCAGAGCAAGTACAAGACATGAAATAACCAAGATCAGGGCAGAATTAAACTATATACAGACTAAAAGAACAATATAAGGATCAATAAATCCAGGAGCTGGTTCTTTGAAAAGATAAACAAAACTGACAAGCCTTTAAGCAGACTCATCAAGAAAAAAGAGAGAGGACCCCAATAAACACAACAAAAAATGAAAGAGGAGATATTACAACTGATACCACAGAAATACAAAGGATTGTAAGAAATTACTATGAAGAACTGTATGCCAAGAAATTTGAAAACCTAGGTAAATGGAAACATTTCTAGAAAAATATAATCTTCCAAAATTCAATAAAGAAGAAACAGAAAGCCTGAACAGACCAATAACAGCAGATGAAATTAAAGCAGTAATCAAAAAACTCCCGACACACAAAAACCCTGTACCAGATGGTTTCACAGGAGAATTCTACAAAGTATTTAAGGAAGAGCTAACCCTCATTCTTCACAGATTGTTCTGAAAAATTCAAGAAGATGGAAGATCCCCAAACTCTTTTTATGAGGTCAGCATTATCCTAAATCCAAAACCAGATAAAGACACAACAAAGAAAGAAAACTTCAGGCCAATATCACTCATGAACATAGATGCTAAAATACTCAACAATATATTGGCAAACCACATCCAGCAATACGTTAAAAAGATCATACACCATGATCAAGTGGGACTCATCCGAGAGATGCAAGGATGGTACAATATTCACAAATTAACAAATGTAATATATCACATAAACAAAAGCAAAGGCAAAAATCACATGATCATATCAATAGATGTGGAAAAAGCATTTGATAAGGTGCAGCACCCATTTATGCTCAAAACACTCAGTAAAGTGGGAATAGAGGGAGAATTCCTCAACATAATAAAGGCCATAATAAAGAGACCTACAGCCAACGTCATACTCAATGGGCGAAAACTTAAATCTTTCCCACTAAGATCACGAATGAGACAAAAATATCTGCTTTCATGACTCCTATTTGACACAGTATTGGAAATCTTAGCCACAGCAAACAGACAAAAAAAAAGGTCATTTAAATTGGAAAGGAGGAAGTAAAACTGCTATTGTTTGAAGATGACATGATAGTGTACATAGAGAACCCTACAGACTCCACCAAAAAAACTACTCAACCTAATAAGTAAATTTGGCAAAACAGCAAGACACAAAGCCAATATTGAGAAATCAAAGGCATTTTTGTACACCAACAATGAAAATATCAGAAACAGAAATCAGGAAAAATGCCATTGCTACAGCAACAAGAAAAATAAAGTGCCTAGGAATAAATCTGACCAAGCGGGTAAAAGACCTGTATTCAGAAAACTACACAACACTGAAGAAAGAAATTAAGGAAGACACAAATAAATGGAAACATATACCGTGTTCATGGATTGGAAAAATTAACATCATCAAAATGTCGATACTACCCAAAGCAATTTATAGATTCACTGCAATCCCTATTAAAGTATCAATGACATATTTCACAGATATAGAACAACCATTTCAGAAATTTATATGGAACCATAAATGACCCTGAATAGCTGCAGCAATTTTAAGAAAGAAGCACAAAGTAGGAGTGACCACAATACCTGATATCAAACTATTACAAGGCCACTGTAATCAAAACAGTCCAATACTGGCATAAGAACAGAAACATAGAGCAATGGAACAGTATAGAGAGCTGAGAAATAAACCCAAATGTCCATGGTCAATTAATATTTGACAAAGGCGGAAGAAGCATAAAATGGAGTAAAAATAGCCTCTTCAAAAAATGGTGTTGGGAAATCTAGACAACTACATGCAAAAAAAATGAATCTTGACCACCAACTTACATCATACACAAAAACAAGTTCAAGGTGGATAAAAGACTTAAATATAAGTCATGACACCATAAAAGTCCTAGAAGAAAACTTTGGCAGGGAAATCTCAGACATTCCATGCAGCAATATCTTCACTGTTATGTCCCCTAAAGGAAGGGACATAAAGGAAAGAGTAAACAAATGGGATGTCATCAAATTAAAAATCCTCTGCATGGCTAAAGAAAACAGCATTACATTGAAAAGAGAACCAAATATATGGTAAAATATATTTGCCAATTATACCTCAGACAAGGGTTTGATCTCCAAAATATATAAAGAACTTACATGACTCCACTCTAAGAAGACAAGCACCCCAATTAAAAATGGGCAAAGGACTTGAACAGACACTTCTCCAAGGAGGACATACAGAGGGTTCAGAGACATGAAAAGATACTCAGCATCACTCATCATCAGAGAGATGCAAATTAAAACCACAATGAATACCACTTCACACCAGTCAGAATGTCCATCATAAACAAATCAACAAACAACAAGAGTTGGAGAGGATGTGGAGAAAAGGGAACCTTAGTGCACTGTTGGTGGGAATGCAGACTGGTGCAGCCACTGTGGAAAACAGCATGGAATTTCCTCAGAAAACTAAAAATGGAGCTGCCTTCTGACCCAGCAATTCCACTGCTGGGGCTATATCCTAAGAATCCTGAAACACCATTCCAAAAGAACCTATGCACCCCAATGTTCATAGCAGCACAATTTACAATAGCCAAGTGCTAGAGGCAACGTAAGTGCCCATCAGTAAATCAGTGGATCAAAAAACTGTGGTACATTTACACAATGGAATACTATGCAGCAGAGAGAATAAAGGAGCTCCTACACTTTCCAAGAGCATGGAAGGAAGTGGAGAGCATTATGCAAGTGAAATAAGCGAGGTGGTGAAGGACAAATACCATATGATCCCACCTTTAACTGGAACCTAGTCAACAACAAAAAAAAAGCAAGTAAAGCATAGCCACAGACATTGAAATTTTAAGAACAATCTGGCAGTAACCAGAGGGAAGGTTGGAGGAGTTATTGGGGAAAGGTTTTCGGGAACGACTATAAAGGACACATGGACACAACCAAGGTGGGGTTGAATCAAGGGAGGGAGCTGGGGATGGTTGGGGTGGGATGGGAATAATAGGGAGTAAATGCAGACAACTGCAGTTGAGCAACAATAAAACAATTCTAAAATATTAAAAAAATAGTTTTTTTTGATTTTGCAAATCCCCTAAATAATATGTTAGTCACCTCATCAAAATTACCTTAAATCCCTGGCAATAAAAAATTGCCAAAATATCTCTTTTGATCGATGAAACTTCCAAGATATAATAATTTAAGACATATCATAGTAAATTTTACTGAACAAAGACCAGATGAAGAACAACACATTGCCTGAATATAATGTGGAATTTGGCTTTGTTTGGTTAACCTATAATGAATATATCTAATATAATATATATATCTGTGTATATATATCTATTGTAAATATTACACACATATTTATAAATATACTTGTAAATGAATATATATATATGAGGGGACCCCTAAAACACCTGATTATCTTTTGGTGGGTGGGCTCCTTGTAGTACAGGCTTCCCCTACCAGGTGAGTGTTTTAGGAACCCATCTGTATCAGTGAACCATCTGTCGTTGTTGTGAGAGGCTTCATCTGGCTGTGTACACACATACACATACATATATACATACATATTATGCAGGAACAATAGGCACAAAATGGAACTCTCCAGGGAAACTTGGTCACTTGTTTTCACTGAGTCCACATATTTTCTGTACTAAAAGAAGTGTGTGACAGAGAAGACTTTTACTTTTCTTTTTTCCAATTGATTCATGCATTTAGATAAATTATGCTTGTATGTGTTACTATAGGTGTCTTTTGTTTTGTGAACAGCACCTTTTTTCAGTATTTACTGAAATTTGATGGCTCTAGTAATTTCAACTTACTGTTCTCATCCATATTAATAGTTTTATCTTAAATTTCAATTTTATTCTTGTTCTTAGCAGTCATTCAATTAAAAGACACTATTAATTTATCTAATTCTGATAACTAATAGTGTCATAAAAATGTAATTAAGTGGCAATTTTACCTATCAAACAAGTATTGTAGTCATATTTACTTTTCCTTTTTATTATCTACTTTAATCAGACTGCATATATATATACATCAAAGATCCTCTAATACTGAATTGTGTTTCTTTCTATTAATATTTTATTTGAGATTAATGGATCTGTGACTTTCATATAAAGTTAGCCTACCAGTGTCTACCATACAATAAATTTAACTGAAAAAATACCATTCTTGTTAGAGTTACTTTTACATTTCATCTGTTGAAATCAAAGTATACTATGATATACCATAAGAGTGACTCAAACTTCATTTCAGTAGTTAAACTCCACAGAAAGTAAAAATGGACTAAACTAACACATAAATGAGCACACATTGAAAAACAGAAAAGATAAACCTTTCACCTACTAGGCAGCAACTGACAAAACTGCCTTTTCCAGTTTTAGTCAATATTTTAATGTTTCATTATTTGCTTCCCTCGTTTCTTTAGAAGAGTGATTTTCAAGTATTGCCTGTAATTTGTATATATTTTGTTATTTTTAAAGGAAATGCAAAGAAACAAGAGATATGAAACTATAATTTTCTTGCTGCAAAGTACTTCATTGAAACAGTAAAAAAATATGACATTCCTATAACCAAGATACCCAAAGAAATAAATGCTAAGTTGAGGGCATCCTTCATTACTTCATGGCATGCTTTCAAAAATTAGAACTTTTGGTGACATAATTGAAAGTGTTAAAATACTCATCATGCTAAACAACCCAGTAATTATTATAACAAATCACTGTAGTCTATATATTTTTCACAGCATCTATTAAGTTATTCACAGCTCTGGCTGGTTAGTTGAGTTGGCTGCAGCATTATCTTGTGCTCCAAGTTTGTGGGTTTGATTCCTGCTCAGGGCACATACCTAGGTTGTGGGTTTGATCCCCAGATGGGAATGCAAAGGATGCAACCGATTGATGTTTCTCTTTCAGATCAATGTTTCTCTCTCTCTTGCTCTCTCAATCAATGAATCAATAAACATATCCTCAGGTGGGGATTAAAAAAATTAAAACATTCACAATTATCACATATATCCCTTTTTTGCCCTAAAGTATGTTATTGTTTGCGAAGTAACAGTTATGATTTACATTCTTATACATTTACAAAGCAAATGCTTACATATTCTGTTAAATTTGTTTTCCTTTCTTTGACTTTGGTTGTAGTGAAGTTGTATCACACTGTTGTCATAGCAAATTATAATGTCTCTATACTGATTTATTATTTCTGCTCATGAAATACTGTGTCTATGAGGGGTGTCCAACCTGTAGCCTATGGGCTGCATGCAGCCCAGGATGGTTGTGAAGGTGGCCCAACACAAAATTGTAAATTTACTTAAACATCATGAGATTTTTGTGTGATTATGTGTGACAATATATTTAATGTGTGGCCCAAGACAACTCTTCTTCTTACAGCATGGCAAGGAGACGCCAAGAGGGTGGACACCCCTGGACACATTGGAATAGTCTGTTGGGGCATCAGAGAGGTGTTCAAAGCACTGCATAAAAATCACTATTCTGAAAAAGTAACTATTCTCACATCTATTATCCACACTGAAACTCACCTTTTTCATGCCATGGTGTTTTCTAACTCCTCAATGTATCTGGGGCAATTATCCTTCCAAACATTCTTGCTTTCTGTCATGGACATCATCATCTGGGCTCAAAACTACCTGATAACCTCTCACTTATCTACTTATGCAATACCATGTTTTTCAAATAATAGTGGCTACTATTTGTTGAGTGCCTCCTATAGATGAAGTAATTATATTAGATACTTGACAGTTTTTATGTAATCTTCACAAACACAACACAAGGTAAATATCACCTCCTTAAAAAAACAAAACAAGCAGACAAATCAAAAAAAACCCAAAAAAACTACACAAAAACAACAATAAAAAAACCTTGTGTGAGTTTACCAAAGTTTACACATTCGTATATCTCATAAAGAGTCCAAGTAAGTTTAACACTAAAGTCAATACTTTTGGTTAATGCTTTTTTGCTTATTTGTTATAAATATATAAATATGCTAAATGGCTGGTTTTATTGCACTTGAGAAAAACTCACGCAAATAAAATAGGAAAAAAACGCAGCTTACCTTTAAAGAGACAGCATGATAAATAGTAGGAAAGGGAAATGACAGATTAATTTTAAACCTTATGGTTGAAACTTGAGTTAAACATTTACCTAGTGATCAGTAAAATTAAACTTTCAGACCTTCCCAGAGTGTATGTAGCTTATGTGTATTTCCAAGGTACATTAGACAATTAACCTACAAGAATTTGATCCACCCAAATAACACTTCTAAATTAGTCCTCTTATTCTCAGTAAATTACTGGTCTCTTAAACATCTTTCTTTTAACATAAATTGTTTCTGGTCTTCCTTTTTAGTTTTAATTTATTTATCCTGTATTCAGCTGCATTTAATATTTTAAGATCCCCAAAAATCCTTTTGTGATTAGACAATTGTTTCCAATATCATGAAAAGTGAATATTAATTTAACTGACATTCACAAAAATCATTTAATATTGCCATTTTGCATTTTATTCTGATTTTATAGATCATCGATACAGAAGTAATTACTTCCAATATTATTTCTTTAAACTGAAGACATTACAAGGGGACTATTATGCTAAATATTTGAAATTTCTCATGTAGTGAGGATGATGTCACAGATTTAAAAGACCTTAGGAGAAAATCTAGGTGACCTCAGTTTGGTAATGAGTTTTTAGATTCAACATCAAATGCATTATCCATTAAAAAAAGTGATAACTTGCACTTTATTAAAATTTAAAATTTCTGCTCTGCAAAGACACTATAAGGAGAATGAATAGATAAGTGACAGGTGGAAAGAAAATGTTTAAAAAATATGTATATGATAAAGGATTCAAATCCAAATGTATACAAAGAAGTCTTAAAATGCAACCAATACAAAAACTGGGTAAAAGATCTGAACAAACACCTCACCAAAAAAAGTGTAAATGGCAAATAAGCTAATGAAAATATGCTGCATGTCATATGTTTCTAGAGAATTTGATATTCAAACATCAATGGGATGTCACTGCACAACTATTAGCATGGCTAAAATGCAAAATACTGACATCATCAAATGCTGACAAAAAATGTGGATTTATGGGATCTTTCATTCAGTGCTGGTGGGAAGGCAAAATGGTACATGAAAAGTTTGGTAGTTTCTTCCAGAGTGAATCTTAGTTTAACTGTAAAAGTTATTTGGTGGAAAAATACAATATATCTATAGTTATGAGAAAAGTATGCCAAAAATCAGGTTCAATGAAATGTTTCACTTCATTGGTAAATTGATTCAGTGAATATATCAATGCATTAGTTACAGGTTGATTGAAGAGTAAAATTACCTTCTAATTAACCAGTTTTTGTTATATCCATTATTTAATTAGTATACATGTAGCAACCTCTCCTCTTGATCACTTACATAATTTAGTATTCTTTTGAAACTGAAGAATTATAAAGTCAGTTCTTGCTATTGAATTGACATTACTTAGGATCTAGGAAACACTAGTGGAATGAGGACACTGTCTAACCAAACAACTTTTTTTCCTACCTAGGAACATCTGTGTTAAAAAAACATATGCTGAATAGTAAAAAATACAGTATTAATTTCACACTGTGTATGCTGCTGGGAATTGCTAGTACCTTGATGGTAGTGAGATCCCAAGTAAACAGGCTTAGTTTTCTGATGACAGATTTCTAAACCTGAAAAAGACATTGCCAACTGGAAAAAAAAATTAGCCTTTAAAGGGATAAACTGTAAGTATGTTTGTATCCATATCATTGTATATTTTTCTTTATATTTGCTGGATGTGTGGCATTAAAATAATGATCTATTAAGAAGAGCTGAGGGCTGGGTAGTGGGGAGGGGTGAGGGAAAAAGGCAGAAAACTGTACTTGAATAACAATAAAAAAATGTTAAAAAGAAAAGAAGAGCTGGTTGCCAGTGAATAGGTATTCCTTTACATAAAAGAGTTTGAAGAACCTAAGGAATATGTAAGGCTCATTTTCCCTCTGCATATCATGTTTCATTGATTCAAAGAAGTCTTTCTCCCATATTCCAGCTCTGCATTTTTACATTGATGGCATCTCACAATCCCTATCAGCTGGACAGCAGTTTCCATGTAATTGTCATTGATGTGGTTGTGACTGTGATTATTTGGTCACAATTGTTCATATTGTTGTCATTTCAGTTGAGTTAAGTGCATTATGGGGAATACACAAGTGGAGATTAATTGCGATTTAAAATGTCTTCCATGAGTTCATCCTCTATGATTCCATTGTCAGTAAAAGTTATTCAAGGCTTATAAACAAGATTTCAGACACAGATTTGACATTATTGAAGGAAATATTTATTTTTGCAAGAATGGCTACAGATCTATATATTTTTATGCAACAAAATTAAATATTGAAGAAAACACACCCAGGTAGAATAAGGTGTCTACTTCTTGATAAATTTCAAAATCATTGTTTTTATCCACCAAACTAGGTGAAAGAAAAATTGTTTATTTCTAATGGAATGAAAGAAACCTCAAGCATTAAGAGGTTGGTCTAACTAATGCATTGCACAGAACAATTCTTAAGTGTTGTTCATGTCTTAATTGGTAGTTATATTTTTTCTTAGCCATACATAAGAGTGCTTCTTACTACAATCACTGTCACTTTATATTTTGTGATACTCAGTTTATTTAAAGAACATGAAGTCAGCTATAAATTATTAAAGAGAAGTAACACTTCCTATTCTACAACTATTTAAAAACCACAGTTTTTTGATATTGTAAAATAAAAATCCCAAAAAAGAAAGAGTTAAGAAGTTACTGATGCCATGAGATTATTATAAGGCAAATCTATGACCTAATGAGCAATGACATATCATGAACAAGAAAGACAATATAGGGTGCTGGGATCTTACTCTCAGCTTATAGTAATAGTTATGCTGTTCTTATGCCTTTAACTGAATTCCATGGCAAACTATTAATCTTTACAGGGCAAACATTAAAATAAAGTTGAAATACCATTTTGATAGAAAAGTGAGAAAATATATTGTATCTTTCTATAGAATTATATTCATAAACAAAAAAATTAGTCATTTCTGTTCATACATCACCCTAGTACCTTGGTAATTTATAGAATGACGATCAATGTTGATGGAAAAATTGTTATATCATGATAATCTTATCTTACTTTTAAGAATATAAAAAGTATTCATTAACTTCTGTATCAGCCTATATATATTATCCTGACCTATAATAATAATTCAGAATAATGAACACAATTACTTTTTATGCATATACCTATATTTAAATGTGGACATATAT
>CM052539.1:131890200-131939282 GCA_028533065.1 Trachops cirrhosus | reverse complement strand
GTTTGCTTACATCTACTTAAACAATTAGATAAAGCCTCACACTAGTAGGCCAAGGCTAATAAAGAGCCAAGGAATTGAGTACAGCTGGCAATTTCTCTGGTTATTAAGATCTCATCTTCAACTGACTGATGCTCTCCAGAAATTAAGAAATGTATATTTTTCCTTTAAGCATTTGTTCTCTTTCAAGACTTGACACTTCTATCAATGGAATTTCCAACCTTGTTTAACACCAACAAACACACACATCTAAAAAAAATTAAACCGAGTTCATATCAAAATATCAAGTGACATGCAATAATCAAATAATTTAAAAAATGTATTTATGTCAGTAAAGGCATATGAGGGAAAAGTCTGAGAAACACAATTACACTGAGAGAATAAATCATGTATTTTAATAGCTATTTACTTCATAGATTGGTTGCATTATTAATCTTATGAGTGCTAATTTTAAGTTGGTTAATTGTCCAGAAAAAATTGACTAGTGTTAATATCCATATGAGTCAATAGCAAATAATGCATGAATATATGCATACATATAACACATAATTCACATGTCATATATACATATACATGTATGTGCATATATAGTATACATATGAATAGTGTATTTAAATAGCATTACAATTCATTTTGTACTTATGTCCAGCAAAAACCTAGTTCTAAATTCTAGTTCTAAAACCAAATAGAAATATACTATTATAGTTACATATTTTCTACTTTATCTTTTAAAATAATTACATATTATAAATCATCTCTCAATACATGCACATTAAATTAAATCATAGTGTGACATGCTACGTTTGCCACCTTCCATTAATGATGCCTTCATTGGCCCATCCAACAGTGAATCTTGGGATCATTCTTGAATCTTCTCTCTCCTTTCTCTCTCACTCCCACCATTACCTAGTATTTCTGATTCTATATCTTATCTATATTGTCAAACCTGTTTCTTTCCCATTTTTGTTTCTCCTGTTATAATGAGGCCTCTGTTATATTTTTGTGACCTGATCCTCTCAATAATTTATTCATTTATTAATAAACATTAATGAATGATTTCTATATACCACTTAATCTTTTAGGTATTAATACTTTAGGAGACCTCAGTTTTTCTCTCTTCTCTTATAATAATAATTTAATATAATGAAAGTATTAGATGTTGAATTAGGTTTTATTATTTTTCTCCACAGAGATAGAAAAAAGATGACTGTCTTCATTTTATCTTCTCCAGCCTTATAACACTATCATGTAACAGTCAATATTAAATAAATATTTGTTGAATTAATAATTACAAATGAAAGAAACAATGTACCACATTTCCACTGAATTATAGTTCTGAAAAATAATCTTATTGAGTTACTCCCCTGTTTAAGCCATCCCAATGGTTCCCTACTGACCAGAGTTCACATATAAAGCTTCTTAGGATTGAAATAAAGAGCTCCTCAAAATTTGAACTTTAAATCTACCTCTGGACTCATCTCCAAACATCCCTTAATATGCACTTTTCTTTTCTACCAAACTAAACATGTCATCATGGTTATTACAAGAGCCATCATAGCTCTGTCTCTTGTTGCATCCCTGAAATTTTCTTTCTCACTTACCCCTTTCATCCAGATAGAACTCCTAAAACTAAAACTAAAATGCTCACAGTAGGTGCTTAATAATGTTAATTTCCTAACAGACTCTTAGCTTGTTTGCCTATTCTGTGAAGTTTCTCATGACCCTCTCAAGCTGCTGCCCTGGGGTATAATAGACATTCGGCAATGGCACCTATCAGCATCCATCACAGAACCTCATTCTTACTTCCACGCCTCTTTTCTCTCAATGGCACTGGTAGTTAGTTGCTGCCCCAGGACAACCATACAGTGCAGAATGGGCCAGTAACAACCAGGTATAGATGATAGTACTATTACTAATGCTAGTAAGAACTTTCATACATAGAATCCTCTCACTGTAACAAGTGCTTTAATTATTTTAAACAACACAACAGAAACAACACAATCTAACTGACATTCTCTCTCAGGGGTGAACTGACACATGGGGAGAAAGTAAGTTTTTTATGAAGGTGACATGAATAATGCAAAGGAGATATACTGTTCAAACACAGAGCTATTTGAACCCAAAGCTATCTTTTCTCCACTATAGCATTTTGATATACCTAATATTTACTGAATAATTTTTCTTTACTTCTTCTCTCCATCCTTCCCTCTTTCCTTTCATCTTTTCCTTAGTTTCTTCCTTCCTTTGTTGGTATAGACAGTTTCTTTATTATTTTGGTTAAAATTAAATTGTGAAAAGTAGCATTCAGGGAATATCTGTTTATTTTATTTTATAGTGTTCTTTAAGCTTTTGTTATATTTTATTTGTAACATACATTGTTTTTGGGTGCCACATTGAGGCATAATTCATATATGTATACTTGGTCTTTTCATGGTTCTAACAGCTGACTTAGTATGTACAGTGGGACAATGTGGGCCAGCAATACAGTTAGGGGCCTATAATTATTTCAATTTGTTTTAAAATAAAAAGAATAACTTTGACAATCAAAGATTATACTAATGTTAATGCCAACAGAGTTTTAAAATAAAAGGTTTAAGATTATTTCATGAAGGAAAGTTATCTGCAGAGGCAGAAAAGTACCTAGGGCTCCCATTAGTCATAATGTAACTCTGGCCTTAAACTCTTTTTACAGAAAATTTATATAATTAACACATTATTCTAATTTGGATACAGATTCCCAACCACTTAATGTTTAAGTCAACACTTTATTAAGTCTTGGATAAAATACAGGGCCAATTGTACCCATTTGGTGAAACTAAAATTACGTCATTATTTTTAATTGTACATATTTTACTGATCTATTTATTAGTTCAACGGCTTTTTGTTCTGAATTAATACATTGCATGCAAAGTAAACAATTATATTTTAAAATCTATAAACATTACTATGAGATAAAAAAAGCAAAACACATCAGCAAAAAGGGAGCAAAATACACCAATGGTGGCCTCAAATCTGGCCCCTCCAACCCTCGCAACATATAGAACAGATATCTTCAAATACTTTAACCCTTTTCTCATGAAAATCTTTCTCCAGAGAATAAAATCTTTTGAATGTACTGAACTATTTATTTTATCAGTGGTTTTCAAATTTTCTGTGTATTAGGTTGATTTGGGGCGGTAGTAAGAGTTCAGTCGTGGATTTCAAACCTAGGCTCTCTGTGATGCTTCATGAGCCCATGGAAACTTCATTTTTAATAAGCATCTCAAGTGTTTCTGAAAAAATAATCTATGTAAAACAGGTTGAGAACTCCATCACTCAGCACTGTAAAGTGGCATATAATATCAACTCACTTTGTTTACAGTAAGCACCTCTATCAATGCATAACTGCAAGAGTTGAGAAACATGTTAAAGTACTGTTAACTTTAAATCGTATATTCTTTTTCAAATTGTTGTTCAAGTATAGTTGTCTCCATCCCCCCCCACCGCTCCCCCCACCCCAGCCATCCCCTTATATTCTAAAATAAAAGACATATTAAGTTTTTTTAAATTAACTGATAAATTTCTGAATAATGAGTACAGTTAAGGAATCAAACTGTTTATGAACAAGCAATCTCTATAAATTCTGAATAATATGCATTTTCTTTATCACTGCTCATGGCTACAATGCTATAGAAATTAATTACACATGATCACAGGAAAAACACTCCTGTGGATAAAAAACTTTGTGGGATGCACAACTTAACACTATTAATTAAATAATCTATTCCAAAAGAAACAAAGATTCTATCATATTTCAATTTCAGCAATGTACTTTTAAACTTCTGCATTATAACAAAGACTTCTTTAAAATCTGAAAGAATTTCTCAAGTCTATTAAAAATCTTCAGGTCATGCAAAAACTAAAAGGAAAAACAAAAAGTGGGAATACATGTAGATTGTAACTATATACTTAATATTTCTAGAATTATACATTAAGAAGTATTTTTTAAATGTTAGATTTATCACTAGATAATTCACACACAGATAACAGTTGAGCTCCTAGCAGTTTCTTTCCTTTAGATATAACATAAAAGTACTGGAGTGGTGGTGGATGGCTAGGTGGGGAGGGTAAGCAGTAAATCATTTCAGCCAATTTCACACTCAAGGCTTGTTGACATGAGGGAGGGCAAAGGAAATAACCCTGTCAGCACCTGCATCTTTAATGAAGGACAACACTGCTGCACATTTAGAGAATAAAGAGGAAAAAATAAATCATGTTTAACTATAAAGTGGGTTGTCAGATTTATTCAAATAGAAATATAACCTTGTGTGCTTCCTCCTCCCCACATATTTCCAATTAAAATCTTACAATGTACACCTTGAAGTCAACATTTTTTAACTATTTATGGTCTATAAATTTTCAATTCAATCCACTGTCTGCAAAATACAAATTGCTTAAACCTATTATTTAATATTTGTCTTTCCTTGTCCTCCTAGCATCTTCTTCAATCAGAGGTGGATATTTAAAATGTAAAGATAGGTATCTGTAAGATTCCTTTGTAGCAGAGATTGAATAAAGATGTGGCACAGTCTGGATGCAGCATGCCTCAAGAGATAATCACAGTCATGTTTTAAGAGTATTTTATAAGTGAATAAAGGATGAGGTAAATTGACAAGAGGGATGTCTAGCAGTGGTTTTATTAAACAGCAAGGTTTTAATAGGATCTGTAGGTAATGAAGGCAACTACCCAAATGATTGGAGAGGCCTACTTATTCCTAGAATCTACTTATTTATTCTTTTTTCTCTTAAAACTGATTTACTATTTACTGAAAATAGCACTTCTTGATTTAAAATGTACAAGTAATTTCTAGTCACCACACTGGCACACCAACCAACCAAGGCACATTCAATACTGTAAAACATAATAGCAATTTTGAAAATTTATTGTATAGGGACATTTAATAGGAAATAGAAAACATGAGCTGGGAGATCCATCCATTCCACCATTATATTCAAATAGTGTTATAATATTTAATTACACCAAGCAACCAATTCACAGCTTGACTGAAAACCTCTTTATTGTTGTGGTAATAAAATAATCTACCTTTGATGATCATTTTATTGCTCTTTATATTATCCCCAGAGGCACATTTTTTTATTCATATGACTTTTGAAATAAATTTCTGTTGAGAGAAAGTATTTTATTCAGGAAAAAGTGGAAGTAAATTGGTTGAATGACAACCTGTATTTGTAAAGTCACTGGTATTTATATCTTCCCATCTGTCTTTGCTCTTCCTTTGAGCTATGCACTAAACTCAATCCAAGTCCTAGGACTTGCTTGAACATAATCAAGCTAAAACAACAACAACAACAACAACAAGTATCAGGAACTCGTGTCATTCCTAGATTCATGTGAGGGAGAGAAGATTCTGAGGCCAATGACTCCTTTTTGTAAGTTTCCTATTTTCCCCAGCCTGACTCCAATGCTTCCAGATGGAGGCAGCTATGAAAATGACTCGCACTCTGCAGGTGTGCCTTTTGAAAGCTAACAGCATATTTCTTTTGACAAGTAAATTACTTTAAATAATTCCTGAACTCTGCATCCTGATCAAAGAAGGCACTTAACTTTATACATCTCATTTTAGGGTACTCATTTCTTTTTAAGGTGTTACCTCATCATGGGCCCTAAATTTACTAATCTGCATGATATATTTTAAACAAATTGCTAACCAAGTAATTGCCTTTGTAACAAAACTTACTGTATTGAACAATAAATTTATGTATTTTAAGTTTTCTTTAGTTTTGAAAATATTCATATGTAAGACAGTCTATGTAGAGTTTGGACAAATTTTGGACCTAATTGTTGAAGCCGATTTATCTTCTCTGAAATTATACAATACTTTATTGAATTAAAAGGGTAACTTTATATTTCATAGATACATATAACAAACATTAACTTTTAATTTTCTTAAAAAAGGGCCAATTTATATTCCATAGATAAAGAACCTTTAGTTCTTATGAGTAAAATGGTAACTTTGTATCTGTAGCTAAACCTTAGACACCCCACCATCTGCATTTAGCATGTATTCCTTCTTCCAGATATGTAGATAAATAAAAATGATTCAAATCACACTTGACCATTTGATATTTGATTACCTGATCAATAATTAGGTCATGGAATTAATTTGTTGACTTGGAGCATTATTAGCTTAAAGTGCTACATTTTAAACCTAAATGCTAACAGTAACACCTAAACTGTATCTATATCTGTTTCTATACCTATTTCTATAGTCATATTTTTCAAAACACTTTCATATAAATGGCCTCTTTACTCTGCCAATTTGAAAGAAAGTGAATTATTTTGCATTTAAGTGTATTATTTTGCATTGAAAGTTTATTTAAATTTGCCTTTTGCATATATTTAAGTAAAGCATGACGTATTTCCATACTGTCATTTTTTGACACTTTGTTCATTCGTTAATTTTCATCAATACTCAACAGAGTTGTGGCAAGAGAAGAGAATGTAGAAACAGGTTGCATTTAAGAATTTGAAGTATTTTTGTGTTAATTTGTACAAAGTACCCAAATACAGTTCATTACAACAGGCTTTACATTTTCTGTATGCTTTTATCCTATAGAATGTTCCTTTAAAATAGATATAAATCCATTTGCTTGTTCACAACTACCTCATCTTTGAGGTCAAACTGTCAATCTTAACCCAGCAGAGAAAAAAAACAAACCTCTGGATTATTTGAGAATACTGATTTGTGTGTGGATAGACATGATCAGTTACTTAGTTGCTGAATATTAAAATAATGTAACAATAAAACAAATAAATAAAAATCAAGCTTATAGTTTGCTTAAACAAAACATTGTTTGCCATTCTTTTATGAGCAACTTGGCTAAATTAATATTCATTAAATGCATCCAAATAACGACAATTTGTTCCCATAGTTTTATTTAAGAGGAAAGATATAATATTTTGATTAGTATATCAATATATTTTTCTATGCCCCACTACCATAGCATTGGGTTTAGGCAATTTCCTACAAAAGAGTTTAAGGAAAGCTTTTTATAGCAATGCACCATTAACAAAATAATGACTTAAAGGAGCCAGGCTTCTAACTTCCCTGAAACAATAGTAACTATGGCAGCAACATAAGAGCACCTTGCATTTTTATTCTGACATTGTTCAGCCTATTAATTAACATGCCACTACTCTAAAGAAATTTCCGTTTTAAAAATTTCACTTTTTTAGCGTTCTTTTTCTAAGGTTCTAACACACATTGTGATGTTGCTATTCTTTTTGTGTTAGACATTTCATCCCTACTACAATTGTTCTTTCACCACTCTAATTCACTTAGTTAATATAATCACTTCTTAAATGTTTCAGTAACAGTGAGTTTTTCTGAATTTTCTCAGTGTCTCTAGGGAATTAATAACATCTGACCCCTGAAATTTATCAGCACACATACTTAAGGAAGCATTCACACAGACTTACACTTTCAAAAGAAAATGAAGAAATTTGATTTACAATATACACCATAAAAATAAATTTAAAGCAAAGAGAAAACACTGGTCAAGGTTTGATGGAACCAATGCATGGCACTTACCTGGAATAAGCTGTGACAGGAGCAGGTGATGTTTTGACAAGCTGAGGAGTGATATTACAACCAAAAAAGGAGCATGTTCCCATTTCATCTTTGTCCCTTCCTTGCATTACACCCAGCCAGTGGTGCAGATGTGTTTTATCTGTGAGGGGGAAGAAAAATCAGAAAATTATTTTCCTAATGGTTAGCTATGTTGAGATAAGGAAAAATACTAACTCTTCATGAAAATTATATTTCAAATGTATCTGCATGTCACTTTTCAAAATGATAAAAGAGATAAATGATTAAAATGAATACAAATTATACAGAAGATATTCTAGGATATATATATTGAACAAAGGTAGTGTTTCTCAATTTTTTAAATGAGTTTTTACTCAGATATAGATAATAAATTATTCCTTAGTTTTCTTTACCCTTTAGGGAATACCAGATACCTTATTTTTCAGATCATAAGATGCACCTAGGTTTTAAAGGAGGAAAACAGGAAAAAATCTTTGAAGCAAAAAATGTAAAATATTTAATAACATAAATAACATAATATTTCACCAATGTAAATGTAAAGCTACATTCGGACTATAAGATGCACCCCCGTTTTCTCCCAAAATTAAGGGGTGCTTCTTGTAGTTCAAAAATACGATGTTTTTGATTTCCCATCAATTAGTTGGAACACTCTATCTGGACTAGAAAATTCTATGGCTAGTCATTAACTAAATAAACAACTATTTACAGATGGCTTTTCATGAGCCAGTTAGTATGTTACTTTGTGGATACAGCAGAAGTCAAAAATATGTATTCTCTCATCATTCAGGCACATAAACAATTTGAGGCTAGTTTATTTATATCCATGTATAAACAAATTAAACAAAAACTTTTGTAGGCTTTCTATGCTGAAAAAGGCATCCTGTGTCAATCATGAATGACCCAAGAAACATAAGACAGTGCCTTGCAGGCAACAGCACTTTCAGTTGAGGTGGCTTCAGACAAGATGATGACTAAGAAAAGGCAGGTGGAAGACTGATCAGTTTTGCATGGGAGAACTGACCAAACATACTTAAGAAATGACACTTAAGGTACAAGGTAATATTTCATAAGAAGAGAAGAAAATACTCTTCAGAATGAAAAAATCAAATAACCAAATATTCAAAGTAATACATATATATGTATACATATATCTTTGAATATATGTGTGTGTGTGTGTGTGTGTGTGTATATTTGTTTGGCTGGATGATAGTTTTTCCAGGATATAATTATGATAAAAACTGAAAATATAAAAAGAGGTAATATAATGAACATTTAATATAAAAACAGGTAACTATCATTAACAGGAGGTTAATGATAAATGATACCATCCAGATTACATAGAAGATAACTCTGGTGGGAATGTGAAGTATAAAGTAATTATGAGGACATTAAGCAGAGAGGCCAAAATAATAGGGCAGAAACATATAATGAATATTTACCAAGGACATTGGCAAAGGAGTGAGAAATGATGGCTGACGTGAGGGAGGGAGTCAGATAGGTGACTTTATACAAGTTATACTTGGCAGAACTTGGCAAATCATTGCTTTTGGGAGATGCAAAGTGGAAAGACATTTATTCATTTAGTCTAAAATACATAAACACATCTAGCACAATATAAATGTAATTTGTGCTGGAGAAAAATAAAATTCTATCACACATTTCTCTGATACTCAAGAGTGCCACTTTGTAAAAAAGATGGTCAATTCCATTCTGTAGGTTTATCTGCACAAATCTATCATCACTTTGTCTATTTGAGCTGATTTGTTATTACTTTATTACTTAACCACTGCAGAGTTAATTGCCAAGTCTTCCCTTAGCAAAGCTGCCTTATCATCCTCCAGAGAGCTAAAATACTCTGACCTCACTTAAGACATTTGAGGATTATATCTTCTTTTTAAGAATTCTACAAGCAACTGCTATCTGGGCTAGAAGATTACCTCCAAAGAAATATTCTTTGTTATTATAAGTTCATTTTTGTTGTCTATCTTCCTTATCTTGGAACTAATGTGCTTTCATAACTTTCCTTATCCCAACATATCAGTCATTAATGGCACTATTGTTTATGCATCATCTGTTTTACGTGTCAAATAAGAGTAGAAAGCAGATTAGATTTCAGATAAGCGCAAACCTGGCTGGATGAAGAATTCTGTTCTTCAATCCAAATTATGCAGTTGTTAATTTGTCCAGAGTTCTCTTCTTCAGGATTATTCATGGAAGGTTTTGGCTCATAGTCACATTTTTCAGTGATGGTCAGATTATTAATTTTTCCAGAGAAAATACATAAATGTATGGCCTCCTCGTAACTTCTGCTTGACTGGGTTTAGATATATTGTTGTCCTCTCTTCTTGGATTCTGCTTGCCTAGGGATTTTCTCATATTTCTCCTCACCTTAATATTTGATTATTATGTGCATTAGACATCAGAGTCCCTGTTTTGGAATAACCCTTAGACCTCTAATTCCTTAAATGTGCACAAGTAGGTTTGTTTCACCTTTTGATGTAAACAAAGGCATGCATGAATTTAGAGGCCATTTCTAACTTGCTTATTATTTGAAAACTTGGAATGACTATATTAGTTAAATGATACTGAAAGTATATTTATGAAACTGAGACTTTCATATCTGTGGTTAATTATATTTTAATTGTTTTGTTAACATTTCTTTATAGCTTATCAGTAGCTGGTGGCTATTGAGAAAATAAAGGCCCTTATCAATCATGTGCATTCTCCTTTTCCAATTGTTGCTATGATCATAAGAAAATAAAACTGAAAGTATAAGGATTTATTTATAGTTGGTTGAAATACTGCATGTTATACAAACAGGAGGATATTATTTCAAACTTCTATAATGTTTTAGTATGAATTTCCATCATGCAAATTTTTATTATCTAAGGACAATTCTGTGAGTTTACACATTAAATAGCTAGTAACATAACATGATTATAAGGTATAACCCACAAATCGGAAGTGGCAGCTGCCTTATTTGCTTTGCAAATAGTGTATCATAATACTTAAAATTTTGATCTTCTGAGGCATTTCTGAAAATGAAAGTACCCCAAACCAGATATAAAATTAATAGTGAAAACAATAACTTTCATTTAAAATCACACCTTCTGACATAGTAAAAATGGGACAATTGATTTTAATGAAAAATGCAATACCACTAGTTTAGATGTTCTCTGAGTATTATAATATAGTGAATTAAACAACCACAACCACAATCCCAATGAACATAAGGACACATTTCTTCATACCTGTGTCTATACAGTGTTATTATCAAAGTATTTAGAATGTACGAGGGTGGACCCAAAACCCTGGAATCATCTTTGGGAGGGTGGGCCCATTGTAGCACAGTCGTTTTCCACTAGATGAATGTCCTGGGAACCCCTCTGTATCAGCCGGTGTTGTGACAGGCTGCATTAGGCTTCAGTGTATTTTTTTGGAAGACACTAATATATTTGCCCACTTCATGATGGGTGATTTATGGGTGCACCTGTCCGTACCGTACTGCGTGCTCAACAGTTTTTAACGAAAAGTGGCATGACCCCCATGTCCCACTCTCCCTAATCACCTGATTTCACCTCTAGTGACTTTTTTCCCCCTTGGATGAAAAGTCTTCAAAGGAAATGTCTTGCCAATGTGGAAGAGGTGAAACAAAAAGCAGTGCAAACACTAAAAGGCATCAAAATCGATGAGTTCAAAAACTGTTTTGAGCAGTGGCAAAAATGTCTCAGTAGGTATATTGCATCAAATGGAAAGTTTATGAAGATGACTGAAATTTAAACATACAAGAATAAATATGCATTGCTTTATAAATAAGTGATTTTTTCAAAAATATCTCCTTATACATCCATATGGTTCTGAATTAAAGAAACTGACAAGGATATGAGAACAGAGAAAAATGTTACAATATTCATTTCTATTGTAAAATTTAGACTGACTATGAGACTACAGAATTACTTAAATGCTTTAAAATATAATTTACTTGGGAATGATTAGTGAATGGAAGTAACACAGTGCAGAGTTTAAGAAGCATTGATGGTAAAACCAAATTGTTTGGGTGAATCTCAGCCCCAGCATTCAGATATTGCTGGATTTTGGGCAAACAATTTAAGCTCTCTTAGCCTCATCTCTGTAAAATATAAATAGTGAATAACAATAATAGCCATGTCATTGGGTGAGATAATATGCATGAAGTGATTATAAGAATGTCTGCTCTATTGCCTGATATTAATATCATCATAACACCAGCTTCCAAATGCATCCAATGAGGTTCCTCCAGGGTGATAATGGAACTAGTCTTGGGTTTTTCTTTACCTGATGCTCTACTTTCGGGTAGTGTTTGTTTTAGGTTTAACTTGCAAAACATTAAGGGTTTTGATTTATGTTAATGAATTTTTTAAAATCCTGCTTTTTTTAGATTTTTTAAATTTCATATTTAGAGAGAAGGGAAGGGAGGGAGAAAGAGAGGGAGAGAAACCTCAGTGTGTGGTTACCTCTCGCGTGCCCCAATGAGCACCTGGCTCGCAATGCAGGCATGTGCCCTGACTGGGAATCAAACCTGCGATCCTTTGGTTAGCCGGCTGGCACTCAGTCCACTGAGCCTCACTAGCTAGGGCTGTTAGTGAACTTTCTTAAGACGAAATTTATATATGATAAAATAAAACCATTTAAAGTATATAGTTCAAATCTGACAAACACCTAGATCCATATAACTTCCACCCCAAACAAGATACAAATGCTTTCCCTGGGGCCTTGGTATTAAAAGCTAATATGTTTTATACATATGCTGTGCATGTGTATATGTTGCTAATGCATGTGTTGGTAATGCAAATTTTCAAATAATAATGTAACTCACAATAAATGTAAAAATATGCTGGTCTATCTCCTGCTTTTAGGAGGATAATTGTTTCAAAGAGTTTTAAAAAATACCATATTTTGGGAAAATAGTGCTCTCTGATTACTAATGAATTTTTTTGCAAAGCAAAGGAGTTCCTCAGTAAATTAATTTTTGACTTTGTTGAAGCAAGCATTCACATAAACATTTCTACAGGTAAACATTTTGTCTTACTTAAAAGAACACAAACATATCCTAAGTTTGCTACTGAGTCACCATGGCCCTTCCTAGGTTGCTCTCAAACTCTTCAGCATAGCTTTCTTTCCCACCATCCCCCCTCTATTTGGAAGGACAAAAATGATATTTACTAAAGTTTTCCTTGTTGTTAGTTAAAATGTATTCCTCTTTAAGTTATGCCATGATTTCCTTTCCTTTTCAGTTGAAAAGAACAAGTGCTTGTGAAAACCAAAAATATTTTTCAAGTCTTGTCTTCTCAGACTTTTCATCTTCTTCAGCTTAATTTTTAACTGATTATCATTGAATTACTCCAAAGTTAGGAGAGTTGAAAATGTTCAACAAAATCAACAACTCTTGATTATCTTAGTCCTAGTCTAAGAAAAAAAGAAACAACAGTGGCAAGTGGAATAACAGCTGTGCCTAAAAACTGTCTCTGTGAGACCAACATCCAGCAAAGGCCAGCCGCATTTTAGACTTTGTATATAACAGACTAATGAGTCAGCAATGCACATACAAATAAGATATTTTCCTTCTTTACAAGTGAGATAGACTGAACTTTGGTCTACTCAAATAGAACTCATAAAAAAAACACAATCATCAAAGTTAAAGGTCTCAATTCAAATCAGTCTTTGGATATTCTGGAACTTCTATTTAAAAAATTAAGAATCGAAAATTAGGTTTTATGAGGGAGCTATAATTAAACAATCAATAAATACTTTAAACAGTTAATATATGGAGAGCTCTGTGCCATGCAGTGAAGATTCAAATTGATATGGAACAAATCACTTTCTTCATGTTAGAGCAGTAGAAAATTTATTATATATGAGCAACAAAAATAACAAGAATTAAGTTGGCCCACTTCTCTGCCTCCCAAACTGTAAGATAAAGGTCTGCTGTTTACAAGTCACTTAGTCTAAGGTATTTGTTATAGCAGCCCAGACAGACTGAGACAGTAAACATTGTGTCACATACAGCTATTGTTAATGCTGTGGTCTGCTGTGTTCCTAAGGCTTGCAACATTTTGAAGGTTTGATTGCTTTGGACATTTCACTGATTAGACTGTTTAAAGACACAGTAATGGACTTGATTATTGTTTTTAAAATAATCATTAAAAATGTTTTTTAAAAAATCATTAAAAGAAATGATGCCAACTAGGAGTGAAAATGAAACTCACTAATCCTATTGTGTGTTCTAAAGATGTTACTATTATTACAATTTTAGGAGAATTATCAAAAAGATAGAGCAAGCTATTTTATTGCTACCAAATGAGAATCAGAAACATTAGATGGTTCTTAAAACAATGCACATGCGGTATTCAAAATACTGATTGTCATCTTCAAATGACGTGGTATGAGCAGCCCGAAGAGGGTCAAATTAATGATCACCAAAAGTTCTGCTTAACATTTGGTCTCCTTTCAGCACATTGAAACCGGCACTTTATCAGTGGTTTAAAACTATGCTGGTGTGACTTCTGGATTAGATACTTTAATATAGTGCATTCCAAGAATTCATGTATGCATTTCAAGATTAAAATTTAAAATCTACAAAGACAGTTGTCAACCACTGACTAGACCATGTTATCAAACTAATGGAAATACAGTTATGTACAAAAATAAATGTGATGTTTTTTTATCCATGGGGCATGATGAAGATGAGCACCAGCTTCTTTACTGTAGTTACCATAATCATTAGAGAATCAATGACAAATTAAACTGCACAAATCCTTATGGGGAGAGGTAGGGAAAAAGCACAACAGTAAATGCAGCAGAGTTCAAATCAATTTTTCACCCAAAACACAGTGAAGTTCATTAGTACTGCTAATATAAAGGCAAGGGTAAAGATAGCAAAATGGAGATTTTATCTTCTTTCCACTTTAATTATAGGATTGCCTCAGGCAACCTAGTGTTCAGACTTGTTAAAAACAAAAGATTGTATTCATATATTAGAGGAATTGTATTAATAACAAAGAAATTTTTTAAAAAGATGATTTAGTACAAAGAAGTTCTACATGTAAAAATATAGAATATAAAGGTTTAGTACAAAGAAAAAATCACCAGATTTTTTTTCTTTTTCTTATATTTTGGCTAAAATTGAAACTGTCTACATCAGGTGCTCTTTTCAAAATAGATGTCCAAATTCACAAGGATAGTTTCTTAAAAGTATACTCATGTACACAGAGACAAAAAGAAAGCAATTTTCAAACAAAAACCATTTTTAAAATGCAGTGCTCACAGTAGCACAGTCCGATCAATGCTATGCTCACTTCACCTTCAATCATATTTTTCATTTCATCTTTCTGATGGAAATTAGTGGGACACGCAATGCTTGGCCATCGTAGCTGAAAGTGAATCCAGTTGCAGACGTATTTTTTCTGGAAAATGTCATCTTTCAAGTAAGGCAACTTGGAAATAAACATTAATAGCCTCACTATTCTACAAATAAGTATTGCTCCAATAAGTTAGATTTATCTTAGCACTGATAACAAAAATACAGGAAATTGTCTGGGTATTGGATTGGTCAAAGAAACGTTCCAGATTGCAGATGAAGCCGGTCTGCCCTGACATTTGTGTTTAGAGGGAGAAATGTAGAGTGAGAGAGAGGGGAGAGCGTGAGAATGCACTGAATTACAGAAAATAGGAGAAACTGAACAGTTAATTTAGCAAACATGTTCTGCTGGCAATTCCTGAAATTAACCACAAACCAGTTGTATAGCAAGTGAAGTTAGTTGTCTGCTGAACGTCTTCAGCTCTCAGAGAGTGCTGCTGTGATCATGCCCTTCTCCGTTTAATCTAATTGAAAAGGAATGTCTGGTGGCTTTTCACTTTAGAAACCAAGACTTCAATTAAAGCCAGCTACACTGCAAGTTAAAGGTGAAAATTCAAGCTGTGCTACTTTTAGGCTTCAATACATACAAACATCTGATGAGGTAAAAAAATTAATAAATATGGTGTTAGTATTAGATTATTTTCTCCAAAAAACAAGAATACCCTGAAAATATGCTAAAATGACCATACTTATGTGTCTATACTTTACTTATTTAATAATATTTCTTTGAGAATCTGTTGTGTACTATCCTAAGATTAAAATTAATAGGCTGCATTCCATACCCAGCAAGAGTTTAGAGTTTGGCAGTGGGAAGCAGATTCAGGTAAATTAAACCAGGGGGTAATTTCTGTAATAGTTAAATAGAATGCTGCTCTATGAGATCACAGAGAGAAAATAGGAACCAGGCTTCTGGGCCAATTGGAAAATATTCATTACAGAACTGAACATTTCAGGTGGATCTTGAAGAAGAGCAATTGTTGATCAAGGCCAGAGTTTAGCCCTGGAGAAGAATGGAGTTCTAAATGAAAGCACCAACTGAGGAAAGGCATGGAGGAAGGAGTCTGATTGAAGAACAAGAAATGGCTTTCTTCGGATGAGATTTCAGGTGACATATATGTGATTGGAGAGGAAGCTGATAAATTAGAAGGCCAGAATGTAAAGGGCTCTGTGTGCAGAAAAGATGCTTAAGCAAAAGAATGAATTGAATGAGTAGTTTCTAGGAAAAAACTGTGAATCACAGACATGAAGTGGAAAAACCTATATTCCATGAAGTTGCAGAGGTTACTACTGTTGTATTCTATAATTCTAGCATCATCTCTGCCATGGAGTAAGTACTGGATATTTGTTGAATTAATGAATGGATGAATGATCACAGTAATATGAACATAGTGATATGCATCTGAACGAATATACTTGCAGAGGAGACAGAAGTACAAACACAAAAGCTGTCACATTCATGAAGTCCATATGTCTGTGAAGATTGCCATTACATTAGGCAAGAGGTCATGGTAGTTAAAGACAGAATACTTACAGAAACATTATACTTACAATATAAAGAAAAACAAAATATACTCAGATTTCATTGTTGTTTGCTTTTATTTTCTAAACAAATTAATTCCAAATACACTGCCTTGAATGAATATGGAAACCTAAAATTGGTTCAGTTCTTTTGGGAGGTAAGTCACAGCATCATTTTTAAATGACTATGACATTTAAATTAAAATCTATTACTTTGGGTTTGATTTATTTTTGTAGTGTCTAAATAACTCTGTTTTTATAGCTATTCATAATAAAGCTCTATATTAATTTCCAAGCTGTAAGTAGTTTGCACATTAATACTCAAATGAGCTGCAAAATTTTATATTGCTTAAGAGCAAATAGCTCTAGAAATATAATTATCCAAAATGAACATAGTTTATTTTGTTCACAAAATGAAATCCCAGCAATTGCCTTCACTTGTGTTGAGTTACTTTATGAAGATACAGCTTCAGAGAGGGCATAGAAGGGGCAAGCATTAAAATTTTGAGTATTAGTAATGCTGCAGCAAGATAGATATTAATGAAGTAGCAAAAAAGCATGCCTAAAGTACTTTTAACATGTCAGCACACACAAAGAACTTACAATAAGATTCACACACAAAGGGCTGTGCATGAAAGATGGGAGAAAAATTCTGTGACTGGGAATTGTGTTGCATGCATTCTAGAAGGCAAAGGTTTTTGAAAGGCACTTAGCGTTAAACCAATCACTGTTTCTTTGAATGTCCTCAGCAGGACCAGAAATGGGGGATTCAATTTTCAAAGATAATTGTGTCAGATAACTGTCGTATGCCCTTTTGGAAAGAATCTGATAAACGCCTAATTACTAACCAAATGATTTTAGAGGTACAGAACTGGGCTGATGTGAAGGCTTCCTACAAAGACTTGACCATTCAATGTGGTAGAGGTAAATGCAGTTGGAACGTATGTTAATTTCATGTACTTGGCTAATAAAATCTTACCAACTACCCTAAAGAAATAATTTATCATTTGAAAAAAAGAGCAGAAATTTCAACATAAAACCAATCATAGCCACAAAAATACTCATCACAACCCACGGAAAACAATCTACTGAAAATAAAAATAGGTTTAGTTGGAATTTCAGGTAACTTATTTTCTTTGGGCAATCACTGTGAGAGCATACTGATGTTGTCTGTTATGATGGGAAAGGGAAAACCTTCATCATTTGGATATTACAATTTGGTTCAACTCTTTTAATAAAGACATCCGCCATAAATGCAGGACTATTCACCATCAAATGTATGTGTCTGGACCCTCAGCTGGACTCTCAACTACTTCTGAATATGATTCCTTCATATTCCTGGCCTTTCTTTGCTGTTTCATATTGTCCTGTGTAGTGGAAGGCCTAAAATTAAGGCCCAATATTATGTGCTGCCCTGACATCTGGTGAAATTCAGATAGTCTTAAGTGGCCTCAACTTCCCCTGCCATTCCTCTTTTGTGGATAAAGTCCTCTATGCAAACTACCTTCCTTTATCAAGGGGACCAGGCACCATTCCTGCTTATCTCTGCATATCAGGTTTCATTACCCAGACAGACATGGGATCCTTCAAACAAGGGACTCATGTACTCCCAAGGGAACCAGGTCACCTCACCCTCCTGACACTACAAAGATCACCTCCCACTTGCTTTGGTCCTTCACTCAGTTTCAGAGTGCAGCCTCTGAGTGACCTTGCATTGCATGTGGGTCCCCTTCCCTGAGGCTGTGAGTAAATGCGAGTAATGAATGCTGGTCATCTCATCCGCCCAGTGTTAGATGTGCTGTGTTCAGCCACCTACATGACGCTGTGTTGAGAATCCCTCCCCTCACAAGCAGGGTGGATATGAGGTGATTAAAACATCACAGGGCCACTCAAATTGGGTCTAAAGCACAGAACTACCCTTTGTTTAAATAAATACGCCATTTGAATGGTTTGGTTCCAGGGTGAATGCCACACTGTGGACATGTGAAGAGGCAAATAAATTCATTGGAGGCTCTGAGTAAAATGTACTGAACGCTTTCCCCAATACTCTCAGATAGTTCCTATTGGCCTAGTACAGTGATTTTCCTTTTCCATCTCATGGCACACATACACTAATTACTGAAATTCTGCAGCAATATATATACATATGCTTTTTTGCCAATCTGACAAAAGAATAGGTGTAATTTTGATTGATTTACAAAAAATAGTGGTAATTACCTACCCTCTTTCTCCAAAGTGACTTTAAAAAAAAAAACAAAACAAAACAGGTGCCTATATTGTATACAAGGACTTCTGGGACCAAGAATTAATTTGTCAGATGCAACCTTATTATGCGTTGTGACCAATAAGATACAATATTATATGACTTACATATTTATGCTTCAAGATGGGACATTCACATTGGACAGCTATTATTGTGTTGGCTATTGTTATTTATTTGACAATCTAAAGAAAAAGAGATCAGTACCTCTGACTAAACAGATTAAGTGCTGCATTTTCTAAAAATTGTTGCAGCACACCAGGTGAATGTCACTGGATTAGTGGCTACTTGTGTAAAACGATAAAGTCAGAAAAGGAACATATCAATGTAAAATGAAAAGAATACATTTCATTTCCAAAGAATAATCAGAAAAGAGATTCATCCACTGAGCAGTAAAAGATGGCTGCATTGCAGCAAGTTATATACATCAGGTTTTCTCATGTAGAAGTTGTTCTTTAAATAACCATTTTCATCTATAAGATACGAAGATGAATATTTGGAAGAGCCAATTTTGTTTCCATTGCTTTTACCTTTTTTGTTTTCTCTATTTTCCACGAATTCAATTTTTTTCCTCAAGGTTACCTTATTTTAGCCAGTTTGATATCACAGGCAAAAAGCCTGAACATGGTAGCTGAAGAAAAATAAATAAATAAAAAGTAACTATAGGAAGTATAGAAGAAAATCATCTATTATATGTTTTCTGTTAAAATTGGGACATGATGATTGTTTACAAATAATTCTTGCCTGCCTTCACACATATACACTAAATTAAACCATTTACAGATTGTTCAGCTTTTAAAAATAGTGACGTGTTACAAGGCAATCAAAGGTAAAATAGTGAATTTTAGCAATTATAAGATCATAGAAATAATAGGTATTTATTATTCCATTTTAGTCAGTTTTTAAGTCCAGAAATTACTTGAGCTTCAAGGAATAAATAACATATTTTTGTTGCAAAGCAAATATGCATTTAAATTGAAACTGAAAATTAAACTTCAAGTTTATAATCCTTTCTTTATAATTAGATCAAAGATTAAAATTTATGCTGTGAGTATTCCCCCATTTCTGGTACTATATGGAAGATACTACTTTCTATATATTTTGTCTTTTGCAAGGTAAAATAACACCTAAAAAGTCATTATTTAGCCAATGCATTTTATGGTCCTTTTTCTAGAAAATTTCACCCCAATAAAAATAGCTCTTTTTCCTTGTTTTGTTCAAGCCAATATTACCATCTTTGTTTTTTGTATCTTTTCTACTCAAGTTAATTATTTTCACCAGAATTCAAATGGTGAACTATCACACAACTTTAGATGTAATACAAAAGAAAAACAATAATCAAGAGTCTGGGTTGCTTGACTCCTTATGTCGTAAAGTTATGGCTTTATCCAGTCATGGCTGTCGGTTCCTTAAGAAAAGTTGTCTGTTCACACCCTGTATTGTATCAACTTCTCTGTGCTTTCTTGCCACTCCAATCCAGCTCCTGCTCCCATCACAGCATTGAAATTTTTCTCACTAAGGTAACCAATGGGCTCCTTTACGCTAAAGAAGAGCTGTTGAAATGTTTAACAATTTACTGCCTGTCCTTTTGGAAATTCACTCTTGGCATCTATTTTGCCACATAGTTTTAGTTTTTCTCCTATCCTCTGGCCTGTACTTTTAGGGGACTTTTTTTTTAATCTTCCTTCTCTTTTCCTTATTCTTCAATATTAAGTCTCTAAAGAGAGAGCTTTGGACACTTTTTTTTTTGTAGGTCATTTTTCTAGAAAAATCCATTCACAAGTACTTTTTATGTGTTAGCATCTCCCCAATCTACAGCTTTATCAAGATATCCAGGGCCATGTACCCAAGTGGTTGTCTGACATATTTACTTGCTTATCTGAGAAATACATCAAATGTAACATGTTCAAAATGGACTGCATGATCAAATCTTTCCTGCATCCATCTTTTGCCTAAATATATTTGTTCTCTGGTATTTCCCAGCTCATCCATGCAGGTGCTCATGCTGTATTCCTGAGAGCCTTTTTACCCTGCCCTACTTTCATATCTCAACCATCACTATTTCTATAAATTTCACCCAGGTATTCACAGAAACTTGAATTTCATCATCCTCCCTTCCTATTTAATATCCAAATCATCAACTCCTATTGATTCTATCTGTAAATTATTTATTAAATTTTTCATTTTCCCTTTATCTTTAATTTTTTACTGTTAGCAAAAAATTACCATCATCTCTGGTCTGGATATGACTATTGCCTCCTAACTGATTTTTCTACTTCTATCTTTGCTTCCATCTATTTTCTAAAAACAATGAGTTTTTAAAACAGTTTTAGTAAAACATATTCAATGTAATATGTATAAAGAACATTGATCTCAAGTATACAGATCAATTCATTATATATATATATCTATATATCTATTTAGTTATTACCTCAGTGAAGATATAAAATATTTCCTACATTCAGCTATTTCCTACATGTCTTTTTCCAGACAATTTGTGCATCCCTCATCTAAGGAAACCACTATTTTGACTTCTATTATACTCAGTTTTGCCTTTTCTTGAACTTCATCTAAACTAAATTATATGTAATAACATACAATTTATGTCTCACACATCTGTGGGATTTATTCAGGATGTTTTAAGTAGTGGTAGTTTGGTCTATTTTGTATTACTGCCTAATATTTCAATATATGAATATACCAAAATATATTTTATCTCTTTTCCTTTTGATGGGCATTTGGGTGTTTTTCAAGTTATTGAATATTATGAATAAAGTTCATGTGACTATCTTTATACATGACTCTCAGATGGCTTCTTTACAGCCTTATCTCTATCAAAATCTATCTTTTAAATATAAGAAAATTTTCATAAATGCTTAATTTCGATATGCCAAATCCTTTCAACAAACTTTTTACAGTGGCTTTTCAATGCTTTTTCCATCAGTTCTAAACTTAGAGGTTCAGTCAAAAGGTTCCATAATTGAACTCTGTTGGATGTATGCATGTTTATTTGCCACTAGTTTCCATGGGCCTTTCACCCTCAGGCCAGATTTTTTCTTTTTCCTTCAGTTACCTCTTTTTTTCCTTATTGTTTCCTTTTAAAAATTAGTATTAAATTTATTGGGGTGACATTGGTTGATAAAATTACATAGGTTTCAAGTGTACAATTCTATAATACATCTGTATATTGCTTTGTGTTTTTATCACCCAAGTCAAATAGCTTTCGGTCACCATATATTTGACCTCCTTTATCCTTTACTACCCCCCTCACATTCCCCTTTTTATTTCCTCTGATCATTTCTTCCATCAGGTACAAGCAGGGAATCCCTTCTTTACCTATTCAAGTAATTCTATCTTTTGCCTCTCTCCAGGCACTCATGCTCTCTTCCTGAGGACAATTGAACTCAAGTCACATTGGTATCTTACTGAAGTCACATTTAATTTGAGAAATGTCCTGTGACCCAGGCTGGGAAAAAACTCAATTTGGTATTTAATTCTCAGGTTTTACTATTTTACATTTACTAAGTAGTCATCTATAAAAACTATACAATAATATAAAATCACACAAGTACACTTTTTAATGTTTGAAAACTCTCCCAATCAAGCATGCCATTTCATAATACTTGCATAGGCATCTTAATTTTGAGATTACATGTCACTGCAGTTTTGAATAGTAGCGAGAGCTACATCAAATAATATGGGATCATTTTGTGATTCACATGCATTCTTCAATTTTTAAAAACAGGGATAGAACACAGGACCTTATAATATCAGTTTTCAATCTTATGCTGAGAGGCTGAGATAAAGGACCATAAGACAATTGTGTCTGACAGAAAAATGATGCATGAACAGAAGATCGCAGTTACAAGGACAACATACAGAGGAACCCACAGATCAGAGTAATAATATGTTAAGTGCTATTCAGTCAGAGGTTGCCAAATATCAGATGCTTGCTGAAGAGGTACAGAAATTTAAAAAATAGGTCCAACAGAAGTAAGGCCTTCTTGAGTGTGTCTGGTAGGGTAATAATATGGGTGTAATAATTTATAGTTTTAATTTGAACATTTCACCTAAAATGTCATATGGTGTGCTTGAGTATGATATTATTATGTTACAGGATTACATGATTATGATTTTGTAATAAAATATTTTGTAATAAAAAAGGGGCATTGTTTGTACCGGACCCTGTATAATATTGAAGATATCAGAAGGAAGCACAACTGTCTTTCATTATGGATTATTAAAAACTTCAGCAAAACACGAGCAGTTAATGCCACTAGTAGAAAAAGTAAAAGAAAAATAGAATGTAAAAAAAGCATAGGAGCCCTGATTGGTGTGGCTCGGTGATCATTTCTCATGAACCAAAAGGTTGCCAGTTCAATTCCAAGTGAAAGCAACAGGCCTAGGTTTCAGGTCAGGTCCCCAGTTGGGGGTGTGAGAGAGGCAACTGATTGATGTTTCTCTCACACATAGGTGATTCTCACCCTCTCTGCCTTCCTTCCTCTCTCAGTAAAAATAAATAAATAAAATCTTAAAAAAAAGAAAGTGCAGGAAACCAAATGAAAAAAAATGTGGGATGTATGCACATTTTTGTTTCTGTGCTTATTTTTATAGAAACCATTAAGTATTAAGAACTTTAATAAACCTCCCAAATAACTTAGTGTACATTTGGCAATAGTGCCAGTCTGTCTTGCCTTTAATGCATGGATTCATAATTTTTATCCCTATCTGCATGTAGTAGATATACAATAAAATTATGTAAAAATATATGAAATAAAGTCATATTAAAGAAGGAAGCAACAAACGTACTGAGCGGTGTGACTGGAAGTGAGGACACTGTACCAATTGTCAGAGTCTGACTGACCAGGTTCACTGAGAGACAGTCTGTTACTGTGGCTGTTTTTCCTCTCAACAGACCTGTGACAACGGCAGACACGGGCTCTTCACCTATAACTTATGTGTGTCAGATAACACCACTTACTTGGGAACATCACTACCTTACATTCAACAACTATTTCATAGGTTCATTCTTTAACCTGGAGACTTCCTCTGTATAGTCTTATTGGAATATTAGGAGAGGTAAGTATTATCAGACTATTTTCTAAAATCTTAAACAAACTTAAAACATTGGGTCTCTTCTATATAGCATTCGCCCTTGACCTAAGCCTTTTTTCTAAGGCTTCAGCTCCCTCATATGTTGTCCTTTATAAAATAGTCTCTTTTGCGCACCATAACTCATGAATCTAAGTCATTTTTTGCATAGATTGGTCATGACCCTGTCTTTGTGTCAGTCTTCTCAGCATCTGTGAAATCCACCTGCTCTGTATCAATGGACTTCTTAACCTGCAATCCTATCATACTGTGGCTGACTACATCAGCCCTATGACCCCCTGCACAGCCTTCTTCACCTCCTATTCACTGGGGACAAGTCACTAGACCAATGGTGTCCTTTGATATGCCTGCTAGATTTCTATCTTTTGGACCATTTAGGGCTACTATATTTACTCATATCTGTACTATTATATGTTTTAAGATATAAACATTCACAACTCAACCATTTCAAGGAAAAAATTATTGATGAAGTATAAAAAAGACAGTATGTCTCTGAAATATATTGAATTTTTTAAAATAAGATTTTACCTTACTAGTTGTACTTTATTGCAGCAACATCAATAAAAGATACATCAATATTATCTTATATAGAAGTCACTACTGTTAGTGCGCAATATCCTGATTGTCCTTACAATGATTCACACAGCAATCTCTTAACATGTAATTCCGAATATTGCATAATTAATTTTTAAATTACTTTTCTATTTTTCAGTAATTGTTACTACAAAAACCAGTAGAACCTAAAAATGACCTCACCTACTAAGAACATTGAAAACTGATATAATTTCACTATATGAAAACAAAGATTTCCTTTGTACAATGTTATATTTAATATATTTTAAATTTCTTAATATAACTTATCTTTATGAGAAGACTATAGAAAAATATCTATTCATAGTACTATTATTGTTACAGAGACATGAAAAATCTACATTTGACAAATCTGTTGCTCTCGTAGGTTTTAAGTTACCCATTCAATATCAATGCTTTCTTCATAAGATGGACTGTTAAATTTCAATTTGAAATATCAGAGGAAGAATAAGATACATTTAAGGGTATAATAGCCTATTGTAAAAAATATTAGCTTTAAAGAATTGTCTGCTCAGTAACAAAAACAATTCCAGGGGATTGATTTTTTTTACTTATTGTATTATAACATTATCTTCATTGAAAATTTGATATATATATTTTCAAATATAGATTATTTTTCTTTTTGGGCAATGGGGTTCAGCTGCATCCACTTCTAATTTTCCCCTCATGCACCTTGAATTGTTTTTTGATGAAACTGAATCTAGATAAACAGGGCAATTTAAGAAGCTGTAAAACTGGAAACTGTTTTAACAGCTTTTAATTTCTAAAATAAATTCTTCCTCACTCAGGCCCTCTTTTCAAATGCACACTCACATGCCTGCCTCCCAGGAGAGGCGGCGTCTAATTGAACATGAGAGTTTACAGCCCTAAGACATGTTTGCCATACCCAGAGCGTTGCATATTTACAGTCATTATAGAGGTATCTGTGTGAAAAAAGCCTCGGAGGGTTTAAAACTAAACAGAACCCTGAAACTAAATCACATTTATGCTGCACATATATAGTACTGTATTGATCCATTAGTCAAATTTTACCAAATAGCTATATGAGTAGTATTCTTTATAGAATTTAAAAATAAATGTGCAAGTTGTGAAGTACAGACTGTCCTCATTTGGCAACTTGGGTTATTGTTTCTCATTGAAATTGTGATTCAGTTTACTGCGTGGTCCACAAAAGCCTCTTTATCTCCGAAATGTGGCTCTAAGAGTTGTGAGCCCCTTATTCTCCTTTGTTATTATGATCGTTCAAATGTCCTCACTGTTCAAGGCATTGACATTTTCTGGCCCTGAGCCCCTTTAATTTTAAGCTTTATCTCTTTCAAGATGTGATCATTTTGAGTTTTATACTATGTCTCTGATATACCATAAAGAGCTTGAAGTGAGGTGTGGAAGTGCTGCCATGGGTATGAGAAAGACATATTCCAGCAATTAGCGACACGGGAGAGGACAGGTTCGCCTGGGCTAGAATGTATTGGCAGAGATCATTTATATGTACAGGTTATAGTAAATAAGCCAGTCTTAAAATGGTCTTTATCCTAAATAAACTTCATTGGATTTTTTTCTATTTAATTAACCAGATCCTTAATTACATAAAGTAACTTTACCTGCTGTTTTGGCATCATATAAATAGAACCACAGTCAAATTAAACTGAACAAAGGAACAACTTTTATTTATTTTTTTACAATTCCATTTCTGTATGGGTTTCAAGCATTTCATTTGTTCCTGAGTGTATCATTATTGCACTGTGGCAGATTTTACCATTAAAAAAAAAGACTTGTATCACCAAAATGTCACTGTTTTTTTCTGAAAGAGAATTGCTTTTCTTGCTAGCAACTTCTAAATAGAGAGAGAAGTGAGGAAAGAAAGGACTACCATTTCACAGTTATGCAAATGGCTATTATAGGAAAAAAAGGAAAATAATCAAAGGCAAGGGTGTAGAGAAATGAATTCTTACATACTGCTGGAGGGAGTGTAAAATGGTACAGACACTATGGAAAATAGTATGGTTATTCTTACAAAAAAGAAAGTAAAAATAGAATCACCACACTTCAACTTCTGAATATATACTCAAAAGACTTGAAAGCAGAGCCTCAAACAGATATGTGTATATCCATGATAGAGCAGCATTGTTTACAATAGCCAAAAGATGGGAGCAATCAAAGTGTTTGTTCACTGACAGGTGAATGGATACACAAAATGTGATACATGAGTGTTATGGAATAATATTCAGGCTTGAAGGGAAGGGAATTTTGACAGGATAGAACATAAAGGAACCTTGAAGATATTATGCCAAGTGAAATAATTCAGTCCAAAAAGAAAAATACTGTATGGGTCCACTTTCTTAAGGTACCAAGAATAGTCATATTCACAAACACATTAAGTAGAATGGTGGTTGCCAGGGATGGGAGTGGAGGAAAATGGGGAGTTATTATTTAATGAGTACAGAGTTTCAGTTTTGCAAGATGAAAAAGTTGTGGAGCTGGATGGTGGTGATATTTATGCAAAAATGTGAACAGACTTAATGCTACTAAGCTGTACATTTAAAGATGGTTAAAATGAAAAATTCTCTTAAGTATACTTTACCATAATTTAAAATATATTAGTTAATTAATGGACTAAATTATGAATTGGGTTATTTGAATAATATATTGCTAACTTATATCATTGTAAAACCCTTGATGATCAATGCTTAAAAAGAATTGGTGATGGAACTGGAGAGCATTATGCTAAGTGAAACAAGCCAGGCAGTGAAAGGCAAATACCATATGATCTCACATATAAGTGGAACCTAATAAAGAAAACAAACAAGCAAGCAAAATATAACCAGAGACACTGAAATAAAGAACAAACTGACAGTAACCAAAGGCATTGGGGGAGAGGGATAAAGGGGGGAAATAGGGGAAGGGCCATCAAGGAACATGTATAAAGGACACATGAACAAAACCAAAGGGGGTAGGTTCTGGGATGGGAGGCAGGGATGGGTGGGACAGGTGGCCAAGGTAGGATAAAAATGGAGACAACTGTATTTGAACAACAATAAAAAAAAGAATTGTTGATTTATTTCCTTCTGATAATGGAGGCACTTGAAATGACTGAAATCTTATAGAGTATTGGACTCTATTAGAAAACAAATGTCACATTCGAACACTAATACAATTTACACTTTAGTTTCAAAGGCCATTGTGAAACAAACTGAGTTTCCAATTAATATACAAGTTCCTATTCTGTGGATTAACCTTCTAATTCTCACTGTTGAGAGAGGAGCTATTCTCTTTCACTAGTTAATATAGTTTGGCCTCAAGTGAGAGAAGCTCAGCTTGACCTACTTTAAATGTGAAGGGCAATTAAAGAAAGGATAGTAAGTTAGCTCTTGGAATCTAAAGAAGTATTAAATGATTGCTACAAGAGGGATGGAATTGTAACACAGGTACCACTCAAGATGGGGATTTAAAACATCAGAATTTTATCAACAATATGTGTTTCTCTGAGTGTTGGCTTTATTTCTCCCCTTCCTTCCTTCCTCTTCCCTCCTCTTCACTTCCATTTCCTCCCCTCCCCTTGACCTCCTTTTCTCTCCCCTCTCTTTTCCTCTCCTCTCCTTTCCATTCCTCTTTTCCCTTCACCCTCCAGAACTACTTTCTCCACATGGTCAAAAACACAGCCACTAACAGTGCTTGGCTTCTTATATAGTATTTTTAGTACTTGAGGTATTGGTCAACACTTCTCAGATACAAAAGTCCAAGAGAAAAACTTCATAGGCCTTGCTTTGGTCCAGTAAACAGCTCTTAAGTTAATGTTCAATCTAATGTCACCAAAGCATATTTGTGAAAGCTTCACTCTTCCCACATGGATAGAATACACAAGGACACAATTTCTGGAAGAAAGTGGATGGATGTAGTGGGTGGATGTAGAGGGACGGAGCCTAGCAGACAAAACAGTTTCTGATTTTATTTCTTGTAGTTTATGTTTTTTATCCATGCTGATTATATTTACTTCTTTATTTCTGGTCTCAGGGATTCTACAAAGTGTTTTCAATCTTTACTAACATATAGGCATCATTTAAAAGAAAAATTTCATGGTTCTTCAGTGTTAACATAAAGTATATTTATTATAATGTCATTTAAATATGTATAAAAATATTCAAACTCATCATACTTATAGCTCTTAAAATTTAAAACACAATTAAAATAAAACACAAATGCTAGAAAACCAATAATATTGAAATTAAAGTCATTTGTTTTAAATTAACAAAATGGAATAGATGATGTTAGTGTTCTGTAATGAAAATGCTACTTGCAATTTGAATATGATTTTGATGATGATGAAGCAATGTTTGTCAGTTTTCATGAATATAATACCACATCCATTGTGGTGCTGATTTAATTATGAGTGCTATCTTTTATGAACACTACAGAATTCACTTCTACAGTGTGCTTCATTTTTATTTGGTCTTCATTTCATTCATAATTTCTATGTCAAATCCTCCTCTATTACTTTCACACTGCTGTGTAACTATTGAAGTGGTACTGTTAGTCACTGACAGGTTCAAAAATTGAAATAGGGAAGTCACTTGGTAGTACAAACTTTTATAATTGGTTTTTCAGATTATGCAGAATATGGATAGATAATTTTAGATAATAATAGACATAATCCACACTATTAAGTAGTAACTACATTTTACATACAACACATAATGTATGTTCTTATTTTGAGAAACACTGGAATAAAATTATAGACAGAAGAGAACGAGGAGTGGAGATAGACTGAAAAACAAACAAAGGCACTACTTGATTCAAAGGGTAATTTTAGCTGTAAAACTGTATTTGTTTGTGTTAACCCACATGGTGTGTTGTCTACTGACTTCTACTGAATTAAACTGACAATTTAATTCATATTCATAATGCACAGCACTTGTTTTTGGATTAATATTAGAGAGTCTGTCTGAAAGGAGAAGAAACTCTTTTTCTGGAAGGTGACTTTTTAAAAGTTATTTTTATTGTATTTTTCTCATTACCACTTATTCTCCCTACTCTCTATTCTACGTTCACTCACTCCTCTCCCCCTTATAATCACCACATTGTTGTCTGTGTACAAGTACTTTTTCTTTTCTTTCTTTTGGTTTTTTTTGCGGGGGGCTCCATTGAAAGGTGACTTTTTTTAAAGTTGACTAAGTCATCCCAGATTTCCCTATACATCAATCACCATGCACACTCTTATTTTGTAAAGCACATGGAGAATAACTAACAAATTGATTTATAGTGTTCAGGTATAGTAAAATATTAAATATATTTCTTTTAGAATGTTAGATTTATTTTTGCTTCATACATTTCTTTACTTTTTATATTGCAATTAAGTTTTATCATGTGAAACACTGATACACTTCTATAGTACTCCTATAGCTTTTTAAATCAGAAAGCCTGTATTTCTGGGAAGGAATCTAATAAAAATTCATGGGGGAAAAAGCATAAAAGGAACAGTAATAATCAGAAGGCCAGAATGCATTATTTGTTCAGGCACAATTTGCAACCAACAGTGAACTGGCAATCAACACTTCTATTCTCAACTATTTTAGAACATTTCCCCAAGTCTAATGAGCGATATAAACCTCACGGTCAGAATTAGTGTTCTGACATATGGAAAGAACATTTGTTTGGGTGGACATACACATCTGCAATGCACACACCTGAATTACGATATCTAATCTTCCTACAGTTTTTTTTCTGAATGTAAGAGTTCAACAAAAATGTGTTTCCTTTCTGAAAACAGGGTACTTATGATCAAGTAAAAGTATAGGATAATGGGAATAATAATTTTTAAAAGTTTAGAATCAATTATCATCAAGCAAGTAGTAAAATGATTATTCTCCTAGTTATCAATGTTTACATAATTTAATGGGAAGAATAGAGCAAGGCTGTTATACATAAAGGCTGAATTCTAGCCTAGCATAAGCAAAAGTTTTGTTTGTGACAGTCATTGGATACTCATTAACTTCTCTGATAATATGAAAATGACAAGAATATTTAATTAATGTTAAAAACTAATTAAATAACTATTTGAAGAGGTGTAATTAAGAGAAAGATGATCAATAGATCTGTATGTGTAAAAATTCATTAATTAGAAAACAAATTAAGTTTAAATTACTAGATTAAGTAGGACTTTCTCTAGAGAATAGAAAACCAGTCTAGAATACAAATGGTGTAAAATGAATGGTATCTGTCAGTGGACATACATATTCTAAAATACATGTTAAATATAATGAAATACATGGATTTTTTTCTCCACAGTGTGCCATAGGTTCCCAAAGTCTTTTTTAAGTTGATTTTTTCTTTTTTATTAAATTTATTGGGGTGATATTGGTTAATACAATTATATAAGTTTCAGGTATACAATTCTATAATACACCATCTGTATATTATATCGTGTATCCTCCACCACAAGTCAACTGTTTTTCCAACACCAGTTATTCCCCCATTTTCCCCTTTTTACCTCCCCCCAACTCCCTTTCCCTCTGGGAATCACCATACTGTTATCTGTGTCTATGATTTTTTTTAACAGCTCTAAAAGAGTGAGGGAAGGAGTTCAGTTCATCCCATAGTAATTTTAAAGTGTATTCCATGCTGGATTATATGATGAACTGCAGATGTGGAAAAACAAGAGATTAAATTAAAAAATCATAATTACCCAGGTTTTCAAATCTGTAAAACAGAAAATCCACAAATTCATTTCTATTGCTAAGGGAAAAAAGCATTGAAAATTCTTTGTGTTCGCAAAGCAATTATTCTCTCATGTCCTATGAATACTATTCTATTTTACTAAAACTTGGAAAACTGGAATATGATAGGACATCTGGATAGTTTTCATCTGGGCTTTGCATATCTTTGGTAAATTGAAATGAGTATGATGGATGAATCCATTGCATCGAAAGATATCTAGATTTGGTGATAGCTAATCTATTTTGCAAATTTGAAAATAACTCCAAAGATGCATAATTATCATTGAAAAAGGAAAAAAACATTAACTTCCTCTTCATATTATTTCAAAATATTATTTTACTAGAGAAAATAATTAAATATCCTATAATTTTTTATGTATATCATCACTAATAAGGTGACTTGAGAATCACTTATGATAACTTATTAACATGACATATTTCAGCTTAAAGTTTTTAATATTAACATTATATATATGAATAAATAGTAAAATAGTAAATAAAACAAGTAGCAAAATGATAAGTTTAAGTAAAACCATATCATTAAGCATAAATGCCAATTAAAAGCGAGACATGGTCAGATTAGACCAAAAAAAAGCAAGAATGAATTAGATTATACACACTAACATAATGGTATAAATAAGATAAAGTAAGAGGTTGGAGAAAGACATGTCATGCAAACTCTACAGAAATGAAATGTGCATGCCCTACATTAACTTCAAATTCAACTTCGGATCAAGTAATATTACCAGAATAAAAGACAATGATAAATAGGTCAATTTATTAAAAAGACATAAAAAAGATCTGAACTATACTATCAATCAACTTGAACGAGTTGGTGTTTATCGAACACTCCACCAAATAGCAGAATACACGTTCTTCACATTTTTTAACTGTATGTGGAACGTCCACAAAGACATATTTCACTCTGGGCCATAAATCAAGTCTCAAAGTAAAAAAAATATATAAAAACCATACAAAGATTTTTCCCCTAAACAAAATAGAGTTTAAGTAGAAAAAAACAAAGAGAATGTGTGTGGAAATTCCCAAATATTTGGAATTTAAGCACTACCTTTATAAATAATACATCAAAAAGGAAGTCAAAAGGAAAATAAGATATTTTTAATGAAAGGAAAAGACATGCAAAATTCATGGAATGTAGATAAGCAGTGCTTAGAGTAAAATTTAGAGCCTAAAGATAATGAATGGGTTTAGCAATGTCTTAATGACAAAAGGTCAATGTACTAACTCATTGTATTTACATAGTGTACTAATGAACAACAGAATATAAATATGATGAACTTTATGCTTTATTAAAGCATACAATAATTAAATACTTAAAGATACATTTAACAAAATACATGCAAGATCTGTATGCTTTAAATACTTTAAAATATTGATAAGAAAGATTATCACCACAAATGAAGAATTTATATCAATTTCATAAATCAGAAGACTCAATTTTATTATAATGGCATTTTTTCTCAAACTGATCTGCAATTTCAATGAAATCCCAATTATAGTCACTGCTATATTTTTATAGAAGCTGAGTGCAAAAATTCCCCTTGAAGGTAAAGCTAAGTAACTAGATTAACAAATACATTTCTAAAGAGGTACAACATCACTCTATCTGATTTCAAGATTCAAAATTCAAGACAATTTTGTATTAACTGAAGGATGAATATATAGATCAAAGAAACAGTTGAGAGAATCCAGAAGTAGACCATAAAGGTATAGACTCATAAATGTATAGTCAATAAGCAGATGTACCAGATAATTCAATGGGCAATAGGCAATATTTTCACATAAATGAATCCTGATGTTTACAGTACAAAGAAGAACCTTCCCAAAATGGGTAATAGAACTAAACATAAAACCTAAGAGAATGTATTTGTGGCCCCTGGTTAAGAAAACATTTTGACAACACACAAAAAGCACTAATTATAAAAATAGACTCCTTCAAAATTAAAACTTCTTCATAAGACATCAGTAAAAACATAAAAAGGCAAGCTACAGATAAAGAGAATACTTTCAAAGTAGATTTTTAAAATATTTTTTAAAATTTTGTTATTGTTGCTCAATTGCTGTTGTCCTAATTTTCCCTCCATTACTCTCCTCCGCCCTACCCACTCCCACTTCCCATATTCAATCCACCCACCCTGTTGTCTCCAAGGAACACGTATAAAGGACGTATGGACAAAGACAAAATCAAACTAGATTTTTAATAAGGGACTTGGATCCTGAATATGTAAATAGCTCTTCTAACTCAAGAATAAGAAACCAAACAAAAAGCCAATAAAAATATGAAAACATTTTTAATAAACACATTATGCAAGAAGAGATACAGAGGGCAAAATAATTTTAAAAAGTTCAACACTATGAGTTATAAGGGAAATATAGATTAATGCACAATGATACATCACTGCACACAGTAGAATGACTAAATTTGCAATTTAGCAGCACAAAATGGCACAACACACTATGTATCATAAAAAAGTCTTATTTCTATGCATACATACTAGTTCTTATTCCATAATTACCAAAATTGTTTAACTTTCACTTGTCTCTTCTAAGTATACTTCCCAGTAACTAAGGAAAATTAGCAATATATTAATGTTAGTTGAAATATATGCACATAGTTACTACTTTTGTTCCCATAGCTTTTTCTTTCACTTACTTTTGCCACTTATGTTTGTTATGTTAGCAGTCCCTCCCTTCATTATTTAATTATTTATTGGGTTGAAATCTTAACTAATTTATTTATTTCATTTTATTCACTTATTGAGTATATTTTTCTTGATTATGCTATTACAGTTGTCCAAATTTTCCCTCTTTGCTCACTCCACCTGGTAACTCCCTTCCCTCCAGCAATCCTACCTTTAATTCATGTCCATGGGTCACACATATATGTTCTTTATCTTCTCCATTTCCTCTACTATTCTTAGCATCCCCCTGTCTATTTTTTTACCTACAAATTATGCTTTTTAGTCCCTATATCTTTTCTCCCATTCTTCTTCCTCTCCCTCCCAGCTGATAACCCTCCATATAATCTCCATTTCTGTGATTCTGTTCTTGTTCTGGTTGTTTGCTCAGTTTGCTTTTGTTTTTAGATTTAGTTGTTGATAGTTGTGAGGTTATTGACATTTTAATGTTCATAGTTTTGATCATCTCTTTTTCTTAGATAAATCCATTTAACATTTCATATAATAAGGGCTTGGTGATGATGAACTCCTTTGACTTTACCTTGTCTGGGAAGGACTTTATCTGTCCTTTAATTCTAAATGATAGCTTTGCTTGATAGTGTAATCTTGGTTGTAGGTCCTTGCTTTTCATCACTTTGAATACATCTTGCTTGCAAAGTTTCTTTGGAGCCATCAGCGGATAGTCCTATGGGAACTCTTTCATAGGCTACTCTCTGCTTTTCTCTTGCTGCTTTTAAGATTCTCCCTTTATCTTTCACCTTTATCTTTATCTTTAAACTTTGGCAACTTAATTATAATGTGTCTTGGCACTGTCCTTTTTGGGTACATCTTGTTTGGGACTGTCTGGGTTTCCTGTGGACTTGTATGTCTATTTCCTTTACCAAATTAGGGAAGTTTTCTTTCATTATTTTTTTTTCTAATAAGTTTTCAATTTCTTGCTCTTCCTCTTCTCCTTCTGGAATCTCTATAATTCAGGTGTTAGCATGCATGGAGACATCCCAGAATCTTCTTATTTTCTCCTTATTTTTAAAAATTCTTGTTTCTTCATTCTGTTCTGGCTGACTGCTTATTTCTTTCTTATGTTGAAATTCTTTGATTTGAACCTTGGCTTCTTTCCTGTCATTGTTGGTTCCCGGTAGATTTTTATCTCACTTTGGGTAGTGTTCATTTCTTCCCTTATGCTTTTGCCATACTCAATGACACCTGCAAGCATCCTGATCACCAGTGTTTTAAACTCTGCACCTGATAGGTTGGCTATCTCCATTTCACTTAATGTTTTTATTGGAGTTTTGTTCTGTTCTTTCATTTGAGCCATATTTCATTGTCTCCTCAATTTGGCAGCCTTCCTGTATTTTTTTCTGTATATTAGGTAAAGCTGTTTTGACTCCCTGTCTTGGCACACCTGTACACTGTATGGAGTTGAGGCTTAGGTAATCTTCAGGCCACTGGCATGCAGCCCACTTCAGTGCATTGTGGCCTTGTATGTGGGGTGAGGGTTGGAGAGAGGGCAATACCAGTGCCTGACTACTGGAGGCTTGTTGGGCACTTGCCCTGCTTCCAGTCACTTATGCGACTGTTGCCCCTCCAGCTGTTCCCCTGGTGATGGTTTCCAGAGTCACATAGTTTTGTTTACATTTTAGGACCCCGTGGGCCCTTCAAAGGGACTCTCTTGAGGGAATTGAAGTTTTTTCCACTCCTCCAACCCCCACTGGTTTTTTATAGCCAGAAGTTATGAGACTTTATTTTCCCAGTGCTGGAACCCTGGGCTTGCGTGCCCTGGTCTGGGGCTTACTCCCCAGGTATGCCTAATGTGAGACACCTACTCTGTCACTCACTGCTGCTGCCTCCTGGTCACTGCCACCTCCCACCACCATACCACATCCTTTCCACCCTAGCTTCCCATCTCTGCCCTTCCTACCCATCTGGATGAATATGTCTTCTTTAAATCCTTGGTTGTCAGACTTCCATACAGTTTGATTTTCTGGCAGTTCTGGGAGTGTTTTGTTTTAAGGTTAATTGTAATCCTCCTTATAGTTATGCAAGGAGGCAAAACATGACTGCCTACACCTCCATCTTGACTAGAAGTCTGAAGTCTTAATTAATTTAAATATGAAGATTCTTTAAAGAAATTTAGATATTAAAAAATAAGTACACTTGCCCTGCCAGGTGGCTCGTTTGGTTGGAACATCATCCTGTAAAGTGAAAGTTCAAGGGTTTGGTTCCCAGTTAGGGCACATGCCCAGGTTTCAGGTTTGATTTCTGGTTGGGGCATGTGTAAGAGGAAACAGATCCGTGTTTCTCTCTCACATTGATGCTTCTCTTTTTCTCTTTCTCCCTCCCTTCCCCTCTCTCTAAAATCAATAAGCATGTCCTCTGGTGAGGATAAAAAAATGAATACATAAGTACTCTACAGTTAGGCATTGGAAATAATTGAAGCAGAATTTCAGTACAGAATAACTTCTCCACATTGTACTTGTGCTTTCTTTTGAACCCAGACATATTGATATATTTTTAACATTGAATGTGTTTCTAGGGCTGTCTAGTTCATTCTTTCATCAAATACAAAAAACCCCATCCATGAATTTATTCATAAGTGTGTATGTACTGGGGAAACAACAACCTAAAAATGGGGCAAGATCTCTTGAATTTATGTTGAATCTAAAAACCCTTGTGTTTTTATGAATTTTAACAAGACACATTAAGTATTCTTCTCAAAGTTCTTCAATAAATTGACTGCTACAGATTCTCTTCTCTGCTAGCCTTCTGGCACAATCTCCAAGGCAGTCACAATGCCCATCACAATATCCTGTCAAAAAAGTGACTCTTCTGAAGCTCCCTATGACAGCCTCTTACTTTTTTCTTACTGCATTATTGGGAAGGTGTCCCTGGTTCAAGATGTTGACAGAAAAAGGCTTCCTTCACATACACTTTTGATCCCTATCCTATGAAAGCCTGTTTGGGGAAGAATTGAAAGCTCAGTGGATAACACAGGCAACAACAAATGGTTTGCTTCTGACGTGAGTATTGCAAGCAGGCACTATCGCCGGCTTCAAAGGAAGACTGAAGGTGAGAGCAAGGATGTGACTGAAATAACTTCTGCATGGCTGGGATTTACAGAGATGACTGATACATGTTAGCTATATAATAAAAATCCAAGCAGTGAGGACAGAATATCTTAATTATACATCTGTTCTGCTTCTTTACAAATATCAAACATTCTTATTTGAGAAAAATAAAAAATTTTTTGAGAGTTGAAATAACAAAGGCCAGCTCTGTGAACACAGAAACGGCTAAACCATGACAGGCCATGAGTTTGTGGATATTAAAATTAAAAAAACTAAATTATGCTAATTGTAAAGCCCAACAGCCACATAGGCTACAGGCTATGGCGTCCGACAACACTGTGAACATTCCCATCATCACGGTATTTTCTATTGGAATTCTCTACTCTCCAATATAGAACAATAACTAGCATGAAATGGAGATTTTCCAATTTTTGTGCAGCCACCTTGCAAATACACACAGTTGCTTATGTGGTAGAAAGATCACAGGGAGAGTCAGTGATACTTAGCAGCAGATTTCCAGAGTAAAGAATTCACTTTAAAATATTGCACGCTGATAAAATGCTAGTAAGAATTGGAGGAAGAAACGTGTCATTCTGAAACACTGATATTCCATACTTTAATTTGTATTTCCCCCTAACTTCCAAATATATTACACCTTTGTTTTATAAACAGCAAAAACAAAGCTTAAAATGTGACCTGCCTTCACAAACCCCCAACCCCCAAGCAGTTTTTAGAAGATAAACTTGTGTTTGATTAAGTTTTAAAGTAAAAAACAAAAACAAACAAACAAAAAGTCTCTGGGTACACTTTCACTTTAATATGTTATGTCATAAAAGGTTTAAAAATATGAAAAAATATGATATGTTGAATACAGCACAAGCAATACTGTGTGGTAATTTAGTTTTATCTTCATTTGCAGTTTTAGAGCAAATGTACAATCTCATTTTTAGGTACCTTTAGTTATGCTTGCTGTTCTATACTTGTAAGATCTAAATAAAGGGGATTGGACTGGGATCATGTAGCTGGGTTAATACATATTACAATGCTTTATTACTATAACATGAGTTTAGAATTACTCCATTTCTCAAAGGTGATAGGGCTGCCTTTGAGTTATACTAGCAATTCTAAATGAGGCAATAAAAAACACTATCAAGCATTCTGTTTATTCCATAAATAGCATAGTAATTCTCCATGCTTCTTTTTAAAAATACATTTTTGACTTGAGTATATTTTTAATCTTTTTTATATGGCTGGATGAGAAAAATGTTGAGTTTTCTCTGAATTACATCATGGTAAAAACAAAAATAAAAAGGAGAGATATAACCATCACTTAAACAAAAGCAAATGCAAACAGATAAAATATTAGTTTTAAAAAATTTTGACCTGAAAGTTCAAATAGCCCAATAGACTCAGGCACTCTATTAGGAATATAAAAAACTCAAATGCTAGAAAGGCAGTCACTGAAATAAGCATGGGCCATATAACACAGTATTAGTGATATTTAACACCATTTAAAAGAAGAAGTCATTGTCAGGACTATGAAATATCCAGCATTGGACAAGCCTCATCTGCCACATTATATTGGCAAACACAGGAAAGGGCAGCCTGATTTTTGCTACAGTAATTTTAATTTGTTTAGTGTGAATCTCAGTTTCTAACTTGCCAATGTACAACCATAAATTTCTTCTTTATTATATCATGCTCTGATTTTTGAGAATCCTGGAAAGCAGATTAATTTCTATATAAGGAGTAAAGTCTCATTATTTTTCCAAGAAAGAGTAAAAGAACAGAATCAAGAACTCTGAGAGAAAGAAAAGTACATCTAGCACTTGTTCTTTGTTAATTTATTGATGATAGCCATTCTGACCTCTGTGAGGTGATAGCTCATTGTGGTTTAATTTGCATTTCTCTGATGGTTAGTGACATTGAGCATCTTTGCTTATGTCTATTGGCTCTCTGTATGTCCTCTTTGGAGAAGTGTCTATTCAGGCCCTTTGCCATGGAGAAAGGGAAGCCTTTTTCACTGTTGGTGGAAATGCAAATTGGTGCAGCCACTGTGGAAAGCAGTATGAATGTACTTCAAAAAATTAAAAATGGATCTGCCTTTTGACCCATCTATCCTACTTCTGGGAATATATCCAAAGGAACCCAAAACACTAATTTGAAAGAATATAAGCACCCCTATGTTCATTGCAGCATTATTTACTTTTGCCAAGATATGGAAGCAGCCTAAGTGTCCATCAATAGATGAGTGAATAATACAACTAGGAGGCATTTACACAATGGAATATGACTGGGCCATAAAAAAGAAGAAAATTGTACCATTAGCAACAGTATGGATGGATCTGGAGAGCATTATGCTAAGTTAAATAAGCCAAGTAAAGAAAGACAAATACCATATGATTTCAGTCATATGTGGAATCTAATGAACAAACTGAACTAACAGGCAAAACAGAGACAGACTATAGATGGAGTGCAGATGACAGTTAGTGGGGGAAGGTTAGGGGATACAGAGAAAATGGACACATGGATGTGGACAATAGTGTGGTGATTGCTGGGGGGGAGGGGACATAAGGGGATTAAATGGTATTGGAAAAAATGCAATAAAGATTGAAAAAAAACTAACCAGAAAAAAAAAACAGGAAAAATCTTTCCAATTTTAGAGCTTGTCTGATGCTGATGAAATGTTCACCCCTCCTCAGCAGCCTGGGAAACTCACTCACTAAGTAGAAAAGAAAAAGGTATTACTGGTTCTTCTCAATCTTCCTCCCCATCTGGGACCACACAACCCGGTATTGGCACCATGTAAAGGACTGTATATCTAGGACTCTTGTGTTTCAAGAGAAAAATTCTGTGCTTTCAGTATATTAAGAACCTCTATTGTAGCACATTCTGTAAGTTTTATTTATTACATTTAAAAAACCTGGTAATGTAAAATGGAAAAAGATGTAGTATATGAACAGATAAAGCATATTTGTATATAATGTTTACTGTCATCGAGCTCACAAGAGAGTTTCTATCTAAATTTGGTATCAAAATTATAACATCAGTTTCTACATCAGTTCCACAATCAGTTTCTGATTGTGTTAAAAATTCTAGAAGCAATATTTACAGATTATTTTAATAGCATCAAATATGCAATCAAATAATATTCTTGAAGTAAAATATGTTAGTTTAGCACAGAAAAATTGAAAGTTTTGATTCAGACAGTGTCCTTGGTTTTCCATTTGAGAAATGCATTTTCCAAAAGTATTTTGATGCATTCACTTCTGATTTTTTTTAAAGTGGAAAGCCAACTTTCTTTTCCCAAGGACTTTGTATTTTATATTATGATGAAGTGACTATAATACTCATTGTGATTAATCAAGTAAATTATGATAAGAATGTTTTCTAGAAATGTATAAATCAGTAGCATTTCACATTAAACTAGGTCGGGATAATCATTCATAAACAAATGACAAGAATTGTATCCACCTTTAATTCTACCTGGAAAATATCTAATTTTTACCTGGATATATACTAGTTAAGGTGAGGTAATGAATTACTACCTAATAATTTACTTTATTTTTGTAACACAAAATCATTTTATTTGCTATAGAAAATTGAACCCACTCAATTTGATAGTGTCTTCTCTGCAGACTTAAATATCAGTTTATGATATGTATCAATAAAATAAAAATAATTTTTTAGGAGAAAAAACCTAGCTTCAGTATTAAAATGAGGCTACAAGTTAGTGCTCTTCTCTTTCTGATGACATGGCTATTTGAGAGCATTTCTAATTTCTTCTCAGTTATTACAGAAATACCATTTTTATAGGACTATTATCCATGCTTCCAGAGGTTTCAATGATTTGATTCCTTAATATTTAGTGAGCATATGCATCAGTAATTTTTAAGGGTTGAAATGAACTTTCATCTTTTAAGTAAATGAATATTAAAGTTCTCTTTATTCCATTACCCAAAGGGAGAAAAGAAAGGAGGGAGAGAGAGTGGGAGAGAAGGACAGGGAGGGAGAGAGTGAGGGAGAGAGATAATAGACTTTATTCTTAGTTAAAATGTCAATGCTATTAAAACTTCTATCAATAACTGTTTTTGTACTTTGTGTGTGTGCATGTGTCTCTCTCTTGCTCTTTCAAGTGTTTTAGTAATAAGGAGAGAGTTAGGTTGAGGCTTCTGTGCTAAAAATGATAATTTGGGGGGTATGTATTTCATATACAACAGAAACATTTATTCATTTTTAATGTGATTATCATAACATTAGCTTAAAAGTATTCACTTTAATTTTATAACATTCATTAGATTGTTTTTTCCTTAGAATTATCAGAAGTGATTTGTTCTACTTCTTTACATCTTCAACAGATATAAAGGTTAAATAGAAAAATTGTACTTTAAAAAGTTAAGATTAATAGTAGAAACTTTCTTCTCCTCTTGCTTATTGTTCAAATATAAAGTTCTAGTTAGCTTTAAAAAAGGATTGCACACACAAGAACTTTTATACTTGTAAAATTATAAAATCAAGAATGGTTAAAGCCTACAAAGGGAAGAATTTTAAATGACCTCTTTAGAATATTCTCAAACAATTCACGGTTTCATTTTAATTTTTTCTTCATTTACTCTCCAATTTTTACTCTCATTATCTTTCACTTAGGAATTGAAGAAAATTTAGATGAGGCACATGATAAATATAAAAAAATATTCTACCAAGTTTTTCCTTCTATGGAGATGCTAAACTCCTCTAAATTGTACTTAACCCTGCCAAAGATTTGTAAGAGAATATCATGAAAGTATTTGGAACTTTCCAACAGAAAGATAATTGATACAAACAATTTTTATAGCTAGTTCTGAGATTAGCATTTAGAATCTTTTGAGGAAAATTGCTCATTGTAAACAAGTGAATGAATGCTTTTCATTGAATGCTTTCATTGAATGCTTCATTGAAAGAATCCTAGGAAGGATTCTGAATCATTTATTCTGGATTTTATTTCGAGTGAAATATTTTTAAAGGAAGTTATTTGTCTCAGGCAATCCAATAAATCATTATGACTTTTAACATATATTGATGATCAGTTTAAAAATACTTTGAGTTTCTGTATCATTTTGAACTACTTTTTATTTAGAATGAATATCTTAAACTATTTCTTTTCTTTCACCACTTATCTCTAATCTAATAAAACTCTGGCTCTTATATCCCCTGTCCAATGAGTGTCATTTGTTTCCATCTGATTTCACTAATAACCCAATTTAATCTTATATCAATGATAAGTAATTTCAAATAATACATACTTTTCAAGGTCTGGCTCATATACTTCAAGGAAATTTTCCTTAAGTGTCCTAACTTTATTAAGCCCCCCATGCTACTTTGTAGCACTATTCAATCATTGACCATATGAGATTTTGTTTTGTGATTATTCCTGTAAATGTCATAATTTTCTACTGAATTGTAATCATGTTGAAGGTGCCATTATAAACCCCAGTGTGGACTCCCACATCTCATACCATTGAGTTTTATCACCTTCTAGAAGGCATAGGTATTGAAGTCAAGAAAGCTTGACATCTGGGTTCACTATAATTTCCCAGTACATAACCACAGAGAATATACAATTAGACTCTGCATCTTTAACCTTGTCTTTCTTCAAGTTTTCTCTATTGAGGTATCTGAGACTGTCCTCAATAATTAAAACTAAACCTGCCTTTGATTTTGTCCAGGTAGAATGGGTGTAGGAAAGATGTCCTTCCTCTATCCTGTATAAAATACTGAAGAGTGGTTCTGTGGGCAATGGAAGTCAGTAGTGATGGTGAAGTGATGTGTCTTATTATTCTTGGGATAGCTACAAACAATGTCCTCAATTTTTCTACTGTCCAAGAGAAATAAAGGAAGGCAGCTGATTAAACATCTTATTTTCCCATAAAATCTGATCAGAATGTCCTTTTCACTCTCCATTTTTACTAATCTAACCTTATTTTATGTTATAAGAGAGAGCTTAACTGGTATCACTCTGATTAAGCCATTGCTGATCAAACCCCCCTACCAATCTCTTTCTCTGTAAACCTCTTAAAATACCTAGCTGAAGTATGTAGAATTTTCCACATTTTAAAATATTTCCTATTTTTATTTAAAAATAAAAGACTTCAATATAAGTGGATAAAAGACTTCAATATAAGTCATGACAAGGTGGATAAAAGACTTCAATATAAGTCATGACACCATAAAAGTTCTAGAGTAGAACATAGGCAGGAAAATCCAATTTATTCTATGCAACAATATTTTTACTGATATGTCCCCTAGAACAAAGGACATAAAGGAAAGAATAAACAAATGAGACTTCATTAAATTAAAAAACAGCATTAAAATGAAAAAAGAATCAACTGTATGGAAAAACATATTTACCAATGGTACCTAGGACATATATTTTGGGTTGATCTCCAAAATATATAAAAAAAACACATGACTCCACTCCAGGAAGACAAACAACCAAATTAAAAAATGGACAAAGTACTGGAACAGACACTTTTCCAAAGAGGACATACAGAGGGTCCAGAGACATGAAAAGATACTCAGCATCACTAGCCATCAGAGAAATGCAAATTAAAACCACAATGAGATATAACTTCACACCAGTGAAAATGGTTATCATAAACAAATCAACAAGCAACAAGTGCTGGCGAGGTTGTGGAGAAAATGGAACCCTAGTGCACTGTTAGTGGGAATACAGACTGGAACAGCCACTGTGAAAAACAGTATGGAATTTCCTCAGAAAACTAAAAATGGAACTGCCCATTAACACAGCAATTCCACCGCTGGGGTTATACACTCAGGATCCTCAAATACCAATTTAAAAAGAACTTATGAACCCCAATGTTCACAGCAGCACGATTTACAATAGCCAAGTGCTGGAAAGAGCCTAGTGCCCATCCGTAAATGAGTGGATCAAAAAATGAGGTACATTTACACAATGGAATATTACAGAGCAGAAAGAAAGAAGGAACTCCTACCCTTCTTGACAGCATGGATGGAGCTGGAGAGCATTATGCTGAGTGAAATATGCCATAAGGTGAAAGAGAAATACCATATCATCTCACATTTAAGTGAAACCTAAACAACAAAACAAATGAGCAAGCAAAATACAACCAGAGACATTGAAATAAAGAACAAATTGACAATTACCAGAAAGGAGGGGAGAGAGGGATAATGGGGGAAGGACCATCAAGGAGTATATGCGGGGGACACATGGACTGAGCCAGGGGGCATGGGTTCAGGGGTTGGAGGTGCGGTGAAAACGTAGACAACTGTACTTAAACAACAATAGTAAAAAGAAATATTAAAAAAAAACAAAAAATTATCTGCTTTATAATTATCATGAGAGAAAAATAGTAGGTAGTGTTTTTATAGAGGAAAATCATTAATGAATAATAAAAAGATCTATAAGATTACTGAAAATATGTTAGTGAATGCAGCAGGTTCATAATGCAATATATTATGGGTTTCATTTAGCGGAAACAAATCAACAAGCAAATGTATGCCATTGATAGCATCAATTTAACATTCATAATCTTACAAATTTTCATATCTATGAATCTAAATAAGTTTACTATAATCAAATTATATAAGTGACAAGCAGTAATTGATAAACAGAAAATAAAATCACAGTGGTAAACTAAAATAGAGGAATTAAGCTATTCATGTGATTGTAGTCACAGAGCTAGTTGGAGGCAGAACCAACATTTATAAACCAAGTTATCTGATTTCCCACCTGTGCCCCATCCTAATAAATATCATGCACTGTATTAGAAATATATGAGCACAGGTGTTTTGTCAACTCATCCTTATCTAAATACTGCATAAGAATCACTTACATGATCAATTATCCCATGCACAAAATTTACCTTCTTGTCAAGTTATTTCAGATTAAAAAAATTAGAACTTTAGTGTGGGCAATAGAGAAATATTAAATACCTGAAAATTTTCTTATTATAAATATTTCCCTCTACAAATATTAGTTAGAATATCACTGGACCTCTTATTAAATATGTATCTGAGCTCACAAAATAGTAAGGGAAATTTCTAGGAACTATGAGTAAAAGACAACTGAAAACTAGAATATTAAGTTCATAAGCTAATCATGAGGATATTCTGGAGGGCTTGCCAGTCTCAATAATCTAGGGAAGTGGTTCTTAAGTGGGAGCAATTTTGCTCCCAAGGGGACATTTAAGAATAAATGAACACAGTTTGATTGTCACAACTGGGAGGAAGTGTGCCCTACTGTGATCTTATGAATGGAGAAGAGCATTGCTGCAACTTCCTACAGTGCAGAGGATACAAGTCTCTCAACCCTGCCCCATTGCCACTACCAGTAAACAATTATCCATCCCAAACTCTCAATGGTGTCAACGTGGGGGATCCTGTTCTAGGGACTTAAATATTAATTCCTAGTTGAAGATGGGAGAAAAAGTTTTGGGCTAACAAAATCTAGAGAATTAAAATTTAGATACGTTACATTACAAAGCCAGGGCCTTTTCAGAGTTAGTTCTAAGTGAAAGGAACTAGAAATAAGCTATTGACACAAAACGAAGTGATTATGTTTTGTCCTGGGCTTGAAAATTTGTAGCCATCATATGCCTTAAGCATGTCTGCATTTCAGACTTCCTGAGGTATTAGATCTTAGACTACTCACAGTCATAAAATGTACACATGTGATAAAACACTTAGGAATCCCATAGAAGCAAGTACAAAGAGGAGCAAAAACAATATTTTCAACCCAACAAGACATATATAGCCCCTCACTGAAAATAAACTCATCATCTCACTATATACCATGAGCAAGAGTTTACAGATAACACAACAGAAGGGTTCATCCCTGAGTACTTTAGATAAGACAACACTTCCGGACATTGCCTTTTTTCCCAATATATACTTAGAAAATAAAGATATAAAGTAGGATTTGGAAATAAGAAAAAAGACAATACTTAATAAAAAAATTAATCTCGACCAAAGTGGTTTGGGGGGTAAAGAGTAAATAGTTGAATTTTATTCAGGTTTGATAAAAATACATGAGCTCTTAGATTTAAATACTATGCTAATCTGAAAAAGAAATATAAATATTACATATCAAGAAATATGGTAATGAAGTTGCAAAGGACTATAAGTGGATAAAATTCTTAAAGTCAACTAGAGCAGCAATGGCAAAGGTCCGGCAAAGAACAATGGTTCCAACTGCTAGTTTCCCAACCACAATACTAGAAAGACAACTCAGTGTATTCCAAGTGCAGTGAGAAAGTACTTGTCGACCTGGAATTCTATATCCTATTAACCTGAAGATAATTTCAAAGAAAATGTAGAAAACAAAGTCCATAATTTCCTTGCTGAAAAAACTACTAGAGCTTGATTCTCAATTCTGTCTGCCCATTCAAATCACGTGGAGGATGTCTCAATTCTCAATGTTAAGTTAAAGTTCATATCTATTACATTAAGGTCCCTGTCAGTGAGACTGAGTCACTGGTTTTTATACAACTCTGTAGATGATTCTAATATGCAATGTGGTTGAGAACCAGTATAGTTATTAAGTATTGTAGCATGAAGAGAATTAAAACCAAAAGAAAGGAAAGTAAGCAAGAATAGGCAAGCAAGTTATTGTTGAATCTATATAAATGATAATACCAATAACAATAGTAATAACTATGTTATGTATATTTTTATATATACATGTGGGTATATAAAATATATATAATATAAACATTAATTATTTACACCCCAAGTAAATATAAAAGGATAATAATATCATGCTATTTATATATCATGTTTTCTAACAGCAATATGTAAAGTCCAAAAATTAGACTTAACATAGATACGTTACATTACAATGTTTGGACCTTTTCAGGGCTAACTCAAAGTGAAGTGAAGAACTAGAAATAATTCTGCTCTTCAGGCAGAAAGAATTTAGTGTGTTTTGCCCTGGACTTGAAAGTTTGTTGCTATCATATGTCCTCAGGGATGTCTACATTTTAGACTTTCTGTGTTATCAGATCTTGGATAATTCATATTTTAAAAATTCAGAAGCAAATACCTAAATACTCATGTATTAATAAAATTACTAGGAAAGATAAAACAACTAAAGTAGAATGATAATGAAAGAAGGCAGTCCTGAGAGGGAAGTTCATAGCAATACAGGCATACCTAAAGAAAACAGAAAAACCTCAGATAAACAATCTAACCCTACATCTAAAAAAACTAGAGGAACAACAACAAACAAAGCCCAGAGCAATCAGAAGGAAAGAAACAATCAAGATCAGAGCAGAACTAAATGACATAGAGACTAAAAAAACAATTCAAAGCATCAACGAATCCAGGAGCTGGTTCTTTGAAAAGATAAACAAAATTGACAAGTCTTTAAGCAGACTCATCAAGAAAAAAAGAAAGAGGACCCAAATAAATAAAATCAGAAATGAAAGAGGAGAGATTATAACTGATACCACAGAAATACAAAGGATTGTATGAAATTAGTATGAACAATGATATGCCAAGAAAGAGGAGAACCTGGGTGAAATGGAAACATTTCTAGAAACATACAATCTTCCAAAATTGAATCAGGAAGAAGACAACCTGAATAGACTGATAACTACTAGTGAAATTAAAGCAGTAATGAAACTACCCACACACAAAAGCCCTAGACCAGACAGCTTCAAAGGCAAATTTTACCAAACATTCAAAGAATAACTACCACAGATTCTTCACAAACTATTACAAAAAAATTCAAGATGAGAGAAGATTTCCAAACTCTTTTTATGAGGCTAGTATTATCCTAATCTCAAAGCTAGATAAAGACACAACAAAGAAAGAAAATTATGGGACAATATCTCTGATGAACATACATGTGAAAATCCTCAAAAAAATACCAGCAAACCAGATCCAACAATACATTAAAAAATTGTAACCATGATCAAGTGGGATATATTCCAGGGACACACTGATGTCTCCCTGGAATCAATAAATCAATAAATGTTATACATCACTTCAACAAAAGACAAAAATCTCATGATCATATCAATAGATACAGAAAAAGCATTTGATAAGGTACAGCACCCATTTAGGATAAAAACACTCAGCAAAGTGGGAATAGAGGGAGCATTCCTCAATGTAATAAAGGCCATATAAGAGAGACCTACAGCCAACATCATACTCAATGGGCAAAAGCTAAAAGTGTTTCCCTTAAGATCAGGAACAAGGTAAGGCTGTGTGCTCTCACCACTCTTATTCAACAATGTACTGGAAGTTCTAGCCATGGTGATCAGACAAGAAGAAATAAAAGGCATCCAAATTGGAAAAGAGGAAGTAAAACTCATTATTTGCAGACAACATGAGATTTACATGGAAAACCCTACAGGCTCCCCCCAAAATTACTCAAAGTACTACGTGAATTCAGCAAAGTAGAGAGATACAAAGTCAATATTCAGAAATTGATGACACTTTTGTATACAACAACAACCTATTAGAAAGAGAAACCAAAAAAATACCATTTACTATAGGAACAACAAAAAATAAAGTAACTAGGAATAAATTTGACCAAGGAGGTTAAAGACCTGCACTTGGAAAACTATAGAACACTGAATAAATTGAGGAAGATACAAATAAATGGAAGCATATACCCTGTTCATAGATTAGAAAAGTTAACATCATTAAAATGTCCATGCTACCCAAATCAAGCTATAGATTCAGTGCAATGCCTATTAAAATACCAATGGCATATTTTGCAGATCTAGAACAAATACTTCAAAAATTTATATGGAACCGAAAACAACTATAAAGGACACATAGGCAAAACCAAGGGGGTTGGGGTCAGCAGAGGGAGGTGGGAATGGCTGGGGTGGGTGGGGAGTGGTGGGAGGAAAATGCAGACCTGTATTGAGAAAACTACATAACTCTGAAGAAAGAAATCAAGGAGGACACAAATACATGGAAAAATATACTGTGTTCATGGATTGGAAGAATTAACATCATCAAAATGTCCATACAACCCAAAGCAATCTACACATTCAATGCAATACCTATTAAAGTACCAATGGCATATTTCACAAACATAGAACAAACACTTCAAAAATTTATATGGAATTATAAATGACCCCGAATAGCT
>CM052539.1:131843837-131889700 GCA_028533065.1 Trachops cirrhosus | reverse complement strand
AATATAGAGGACACATGGACAAAACTCGGGGGGTTGGAAAGGGGAGGGAGGAGGGGAGGAATGGGTGGGTGGACTGGAATGGGAATAAAGGATAGAAACTGTACTGAATAAACTAAAATAAAAACATTAAAAAAAGAAAATGCAGACAACTGTACTTGAACAACAATTAAAAAATGAAAAAACCCTGAATAGCCACAGCAATCTTGAGAAAGAAGAAGTTGAAGGGATCACAATACCTGATATCAAACTATATTGCAAACCCACTATAAACAACAGTCTGGTACAGGCATAAAAACAGACACATAGAACAATGGAACAGAATAGAGCCCAGAAATAAATTCAAGTCTCTATGGTCAATTAATATTGACAAAGGGGGCATGGACATACAATGGAGTAAAAAGATCCTCTCAAGGGTGGATGGTGGGGATGCCTGGGGTTGGAGGTATTGGTGGTGGTGGGGAATGGAGACAACTGTACTTGAAAAACAATAAAAATATGGGAAAAAATTAAAAAATAGCCTCTTCAATAAATGGTGTTGGGAGAACTGGACTGATACATGCAAAAAAATGAAACTAGACTACCAACTTACACCATACACCAGAATAAATTCAAAATGATTAAAGACTTAAATATAAGTCTTGATGCCATAAAAGTTCTACCAGAAAATATAGGCAGTAAAATTTCAGATATCGCACATAGCAATATTTTTGCTGATAAACCTCCTAGGGCAAGAGAAATAAAGGGGAAAAATAAACAAATGGGACTACATCAAATTAAAAAGCTTCTGCACTGTAAACAAACCATCATCAAAATGAATAGGAAACTAAATGTATGGGGGAAGATATTTGCCAATGACACATCAGACAAGGGTTTAGTCTCCAAAATATATAAAGAACTCTCAGGACTCAACACAAGGAAGACAAACAATCCAATAAAAAAAAATGGGCACAGTACATGAATAGATACTTCTCCAAGGAGGAAATACAGATGGCCCTTAGACATATGAAAAAACATTAAACATCACTAGCCGTCGGAGAGATGCAAATTAAAACTACAATTGACGTATCAGTTCACACCTGTCAGAATGGCTATCATTAATGAATCAAGAAACAAGCGCTGGCGAGGATGTGAAGAAAAGGAACATTACTGCACTGCTGGTGGGAATGCAGACTGGTGTAGCCACTGTGTAAAACAATAAAGAATTTTCTCAAAAATTTTAAAAAATGAAACTGCCTTATGTATGACCCAGTCATTCCACTGCTGGGCATATACCCTAGAATCCTGAAACACCAATTCAAAAGAACTTATTTATCCCGATGTTTATAGCAGCATTATTTAGAGTAGCCAACTGCTGGAAACAGCCCAAGTGCCTATCAGTAGATGAATGGTTCATCGACATACGCAATAGAAACAAAGCATAATGACAAACCTATGCATGAAGGATAAAATGATATAAAGAAATCTGCAAGTCTATAAGCAAAAGACAAGCAAAGTAAGAAATGCCTATAAATAGGAACATTGAGGAGGAAAGAAAAATGGCCAAAATAACACTAAAAATATGGTTATATTCACTAGAATTCAGGAAATATAATTAAGCTATACTCAGTTATCATTTCTCACTTACCTGATTTGCAAAAATTAATTGTTATCACAATACTAAATTTTGACAAGGACCTAGAACAATGAAAACTTCCATACACTGCTGAAAGGAATATAAGTTTTCAAACTCATTTGGAAAGATTTTAATAATATTTATCACAGTAGCATGTATGTAAAGTTTTCAACTTTGTAATTCCATATTTATAGGAATATATATTTTATACATATATAAACTTTTAGATATGTACCCATGATAAAGGTACAATAAAGATCATTGGAACTTATAGATCATTGCATTTATAGAGAAAAACAAACAAAACTAAAGTTTGTAGGAATAGGAAAAACAATAAGTTCTGATACATGCTAAAAATAGAACAGCATTGAATACTGAAAATAAATTAAAATTGTACATATAAACATGAAAAAACTCAAACCAATAATTGAGTAAATGAAGTAATATGAAGAAAGGCACATGTTGCATAACATCAGTTAGAAAATATTTGATAACATGCAACACAATATATATATACATATTGTATATTCATACATTATTAATTATACATATATAATAAAATATGGCATGCTAGTAACACATCATTATTTCCTCAACACCTAGGAGAAGAAGGAGACTTCAGCTGTATCCTTCATGATTTATTCTTTAAAAAAATTCAAAATAACTATGGCAAATATTAATTTTGACAGAGCTGGGTGATAGTACATAAATAGTAATTACTTTTCTGTGCATTTTATAGGCTTACAACACTTCACAATATTGAAAATAAATAACACTCATATTCAAAAGAAGGACTTATAACTAAAATTATGTGTTAGCGATGTAATTTTGGAACAGCAGCTTCTATATAAGTGTGATGTTCAAATTTGCTTCACAGACTGGGAAATGGAAAACCCTCTTTCTAAACCTGAAGTCAATTGATTTATTTGCATAACTCAGCAGTGCAGTTTAGCCCTAGTCTGTAATGTGAGCACCCTGGACACCACTTCCCTTCACTTTAGACCTGGAGCCTGAAGCATTCATGGGTGAAATAGATAAATCCAGAAGCTCTCCTTGGTATGGATTAATGTTTCATTTGGTGGCAAAAGTATTATACTTTCATCCACTTACATCCTTCTTCTATATGTGCACAACTGAAAAGTCTATCAAATGTCAAAAAGACCACTGAAAAGAAACTAATATTGCTCAAAATAGAATTGATTTTACCATAATTCACTGACATTTTTTGGCCTTCTATTGCACTATGATTGAAATCTAGGCCACAGTACAATTCAATTTATACTTTGCAATGCCAATTTTTTATAGATAGCAAAATGCTTAACTTTCCCTCCACAGATTAATTTTATATGTCAAATTGCACATGGTGAAAATGAAGCCCTCAAGTGTTACTTTCTGCATATTAATAATTTATTATTGTATTATTTTATTCTCAAGCTGATTTTTCCTGTGATTTTTAATGTATCACATATTGTCAAGTTCCTTGACAGTTATCCTTGCTATCTCAGTTAAATTGGTGGCTTTCTTTAGGGGGAATTCTTAGAAGAATTATTTAAATCCTTGTTGAAGTGCCTTACAGGCTTTCATAAGTGGTTGGAGTGGGTCATTTCATCCCTTAATCTCCTTCTCTAAAAACATTTTCCATTCTCATACATCTTCTATACTTGTTGGCATTCTACTATATTTTTTATAAGTACTTATATATTTAATTTTTCTGAAGTTTGTTGAAAGAGAAATTTTCTTGTAGCATATAAAAATCAGTATATAAAATACATAATAAAAATATTTGCTTTAAAAAGTAACATACTTCAGTAAATAGTACATTGGTATTTTTCAATTTTTGTTCCTGCCTATAATCTTTTTAGCACATGATGACTTAGAAAGAATGTGATTGATTTATAAATTGTTTTGGAGGGGTAGCTTTCAGAAGGGAGCATTCTATTTTCTACAGAAAGTAACTAAAAATGTAATCTTGAATATGTAAACTATGTGCAAAATTAGACTATTATGGTCCCTGATATCATCAGATGACCTCAGACTCTGGGAATTTTATTTGGGTTTTGTACAGTCACAATTGCATCATAGTATAAAATTAATAGTGCCTACTACACTGGACCTTTATGAAGTCTCAATAAAATAACCCGTGTAGGTTACTTCAGTTCGTGGTTTGGCACATATTTTCTATGCAAAAAATGTTAAATTTAGAAGCAGCAGTGGCAATAGTGGTATTCATACTGGTAGTTGTAGTAGTAGTACTGGTAGAGATGGAAGGTGTATTTGTAAATGTTTTAAAAGTAATGAGATAATAACAATTTCAAATATAGAAAATTGTGAAACAAACTGCCCCACAGGAATCACAAATTTTTGTTGTCTTCCTTTGCAAACTTGAAATTATTCTAAAAGTTTCTTTCAAATATTCAATTTCAAAATGGATAGCCATAAATGAAGAAACAAGTAATCTTTATTAAAGAAAAAGTTAAAGCTTAGTGCCGTCACCATAGCAATGTTTTCTGCTGGAATAAGTAGATTTGCATATCAGCCCAATAATTACTAAATATGGACATTACCTAACAAAAGAAACCACTAAAAATAATCCTGATTAAATTGGAATTTTTATTACTATTTAAGTTTAAATACTGAAATAAAATCAATTCTATATCATATAATAGCTACTAAAATTATTATATATAAAATTATATTCTATATCTTACATGTATATCTATATTTAATTACTATTTCAGTATTAGTTCATGAAAAATAAATGATAAATAAATTTATTTAACAACAAACAGTAATTTTAGTATAGAAATTTGTCCTGTGAAATAAATTCTTGACAAAGAAACCTATCTCTTTAGAAACAAAAAACCTACATCTGCTAGTTGGATACATTTTGCTTCTCTTGTTCAAGTTCATTTTCCCGAAGGCTAAAACCTCTCCCATATTTCACTACCATTTAAATTGAATAATAAAATGTTAATTTGTATTTTATAATTTCATATCAAAGATTTTTTCTCCCACCCACAAAGAATTTGGCATTGATGTGAATGGTCATTGTAAAAGACCCTTCAAAGAATCATACAAAAAATTTTTTTCAGGCTTTTCACTATGATTTCCAGATGAAATTATTTGCATTTGCATTAGGCATCCTTGCTAGAATGCATAGATCAGTGTCTCAGATCTTTCAAAGGCCATCAGAAAATCTTCTTTTGTGGAATGTGTCTGGAGAAGGCCCAGTAAATAAACAGCAGTGCCTAGGGTAAGAGGCTGTTCGATAATGTCAGGCAATTCCCTTGAGTCTTGCCCTCTGTCATATTATTTTCTGCTAATGTTGACATAAATGGAATGAATTTTCTGTCCCTATTCATCTATATAGTATTATCAAGTGGGACAACTGATAGCTATATCAATATGATAATTTAAGTTTGAACATTTTAATTGGGAGTGGGGTCAGATTTCCCAAAACTTTCACAAAGGTTAGGAAAAGTATATTTTGCTTCATGAAAAAACATAAAGCCTCTGTGTTTAAAATGGAAGGTATTGCTTTTTGAGTTTAAAAACAGCATTGCTTATCAAGGACTGGATTCTACATTGCAGATCTGTTTTTAAGTACAGACATTGGTCTACAAATAAATAATCAGAACTTTGATAAAATATTTACTATAAGCATAAATATATGAGTACATGTATTTATGAGAGCAGGAAGTCATCAGTTTATGGATATAACGAAATTTAATGATAGTTTACATATAATTAATCACCAGAGAGAAATGAGAAATCAAATACAACATCACAAACAAACGTTACCAAAAGTTTTGACAAATTACAAAATAAAACACTTAAAATGACTATTCTTGTGAAGAAAGGTATTTTTGTTCCAGTGGAAAACTGTATTTATGGAATCATGTAGATTTGAAACTGGAGGCAAATATGATGGGCATCTATTTTAATGCTGCTGTTTTACATAAGAAAGGAAATAAATGTCAGAGAAAAAAGTGACCTGCTCTTTCAAAATAAAATAAAATATTTTTTTTTGTTTTACCCACAAAACAACCATAATGGAAAGCAGAAATTGCATTATATTTGGGGATATGTTAAAACTTCTATTAAAAAGAACTTTAATGTTTCTATATATTTAACTTCCTTTTAAAAGATGCGTACAAAAATAAAAGTTCTAACATTCACATACTTCCAGGCAACTGTTCAGATTTCATAAATACATTAATGTATGAATTACATTCTGTCTAGCTTTTCCTTTAATAACATTTTTTTTCCATTGCTCATACAGGACACATTTTCTTTTAGTCTCTATGTGATCATTTTGATTTAAATCCTTGGCTTTCTTGGATTCTCTGCTCCTGATAAACTATTTCTATTTCATCATCTTCTGTTTGGCTCTGATGATTCACAGTAATTTTGTAGCCTTTGCTACATCACCACCTCTTAGGTCTGTGTAATGAGGTATGCAGTGCCTTCATATATTTTCCCTCATGGTTCAATCCTAAAGTATAATTTGAGAAGTGAGATTGGTATTTTATTACTTAGGAAACCAACAGAAATCACCTTAATAGCACACTGCTTTCTAAACTGTCAGCTGTAACACGAAAATTTGAGGTTAATTGTCCTTCTATATAATTAGGACTCCTTCTCCTTTAATAACAGACCAATTACTTAAATATATGAGTACATAGACATTTTGTCATTAGACCATGTAACTGAACCCAGGACACTATTGCATATTCAAGATTAAAATTATAATTGACCTAGGCCTATCTGGTTGGATCATACCATCATATTTATAAATGCCATATATTAAAACTTGATCAATCCAACCCTTATCTTCTCTAATAGTATCAACAGAGATTTTGCTAGTATAAAAATGCAGACCACTGTTAAGCAAAACAATGTTCTAACAGCACATTTTTCTAATGCAAGGGAATATAGAAAACAATCCATCTTCAAAAAGGATGTTGTAAAGCATTTCTGGCTCTGACATGGAAGGCTAGCAAAGTTTTGCATATTAAAGCAAAAAAATCATCCAATCGATTTTCAGACTCTGATGAAATGTTTGAGTTCTGGACAACATTAAAGGCAGAGACATACCATAATGCCATGTTTATCTTAAGATCACTCATACGGTAATGTCAACTATCTAGAACACAGTTAAGAAGGAAAAAGGAAACAGGTAATACTTGAGTGCTTAACATGTACCACAACTTTAAAAATATATTGCATTTAAACTTCACAAGAATTATTTGAGATAGACACAGTTGTAGAAGATAAATCACAGGTATTAAATATTTTTCCATAAACATAAAAACAACCAATTGTGTAGTTAAGACTCAGAGTTAGGTAGTATTTAACTTCTGTAATGTTTAAGTATAGGTAAATATAATCTATATATTATAACCTCTTCTTAACCTCTATATGTAATAAAAAACCACCTTTAAGCATATGTGTGTGTGTGTATACATATATATACACATATATAAGTGCTGAGAGGCCAGAATAAAGTTATAAATTCTTGGCACTCAGATGTTTGCCTTTTCACACTGGAGCTCTGATTCTACCTGACTTCATTGACTCATCCCCTGCCCTCTCCCCATTTACAATATGTTCTTTGCCATACAGCCAAATTTAACTTGCAATTTCTTAAATGTAATATAAATGGTTCCTAACTATTGCACAAGTTATTTTTTTACCTTTTTTTACCTTTCCAAGACTTATCAGAGAGAAAAAGTTATTATGTCCACTAATCTAAAGCACAAATCAAAAACAATCCATGTAGAATTATAATTCTAAGAGGTGAACAAAAAAATGGGAGGTGATTGGTGAGGAAAACAAAGAATCACTTGGGCTGCTTTTCCTAATTTAACATGAACAGTAAATTCCCTTTTTTCTCTATCTCAAGGTGATATAATGTCTCAGAGATTTTTAGAGTCCCTGCCATTCTGTGCATGTTAGTGTCCCTCAAAAAAACATATATTGAAGCCCTAACCCCCTATGTGATGGTATTTGCAGGTAGGGCCTTTGGGCGTGATTAGACTTATGTCATGAGAGTGAGGCCCCCGTAATGGGATTAGTGTCCTTATAAGAAAAGGATGTGAGACCACAGCTCTCTTACTCTTCTCTATGTGAGGACACAGTGAGAAGGTTGCATATCTGCAAGCCAAGAAGAACATTCTTACTGGGAACTGAATAGAATGGATCCTTAACTTTCAACTTTCCAGTCTCCAGAACAGTGAGAAGTAAATGTCTGTTTAAGTCACCCAGTCCATGGCATAGTGTTATATAGTGTAATAGCAGCCTGCAATAGTCTCAACTGTTTCTCGCCCCCCCACCTCTGCCCCTGCCACCAAATTCAAATGTTGAAGCTCTAATCCTTCATTATTTAGTATTTGGAGGTGGGTCCTATAGCGGTAATTAGGGTTACATTAGGCCAGAGTGAGTCCCTCATAATGGGAATATATGTTCTTATAAAAAGAGGAAGAAACAGGCTGTCTCACTCTCTCTTTCCATAGGCATTCCTGCACCAAGAAAAGGTCACGTGAGAATATAATGAGAAAGATGGCTGTCTGCAAACCAGGAAGAGGGTTTTCACCAGACACCTTAATATTGTACCTCTCAGACTGCAAAATTGTAGGAAATAAATGTTTGTTGTTTAAGGCCCCTAGTTTACAGTATTTTGTTACATCAGCTTGAGCTGACAAGGACAGTACCCTACCTCACTACTAATTCTTAAATCTTCAAAAGTCAACAAAATTTGTTCTTTTTTTAATAGAATGTAATTGTTTTCAGTGGTTTGCTGTTTCAGACAAATTCTATATGCTGTCTAGATTTACAGTTGGCTTGCCTTCTTCCCCAAACCACAGAATACTGTTAGGCAAACACATCATTTGCTTTTATTCAGCTATCAGTGGGGTTCTGAGTTGACATTTGCTTTCAATGAAAGTACCCAGACCCATTTGATGAAAATTTAGCAGCCAAAACAAAAATTGATCAAAGCTCTGGTTTTTTTTTTATGACCTTGGGTAATCCTTGATTTCTCTCTCTTTCAAAGCCTACATCAAATCTATAAGCAAATTCAGTAGAGTTCATCCTCAGAAGATCTGCACAATACAGCCATCAACACCTCTACTTTGCCACTGTCATTCAAAGCACTGTCACCTTTCACCAGGTTTATCACAATAGTTTTCTAACTGCTCCTCTAATTCTTTTCTTGTCTTGCCCCATCCTGGTTTGTGTTTACTATAGCAGCAACCAGGTAAGTGTTCTTTTTAACACATAAGTGGGATCATTATGCCTCTGTGGGAAATCCTTCAATATTTTCTATCCTACTTAGATTATAAAAGCTAAAATCACTAAGGCTCTTATATGCCCAGAATGACAGTTACTTCAATGACCTCAATTCTTCTTCTCCTTCCATACTTACTCCAGCCACTCTGGGTTCCTTTTTGTTTCCAGAACCATATTCTCCATATGGTTATGGCACCAACCATATTCTCTTCTCAGGGGCTTTAGACTTATGCTTCTATCCTGAAAAATCTTTCTCTGAATAGCTGTGTGATTCCTACCCTGTATTCTTCAAATATTATCTTCTTGGTGGAGCAGAGCAATTTCTTACTGCCTTATTCAAATTGACAAATGACTTCCCTACACACACACACACACACTCTGTAGGTTTCTACATCTGTCAGATTCTGGATGAATACACCTATTTATGACAACCTCATTTCTATTCCTGCATTTGCCATGTAACTTTGTTGACATCACCCAACCTTCCACTGTCTTGCATGGCTCCACCTACCCCAAACCCTTCCACACAAGTCTCCTGTCTAGGCCTCACACATTCATGGATGAGGTCAAACAAATATGTATCTGTTCTTACATCATGTTTATGTCCCTATTTCTGGACAGATGGTATTTGTACTTTATATTCTTCAAGTTAGTATATTTATAATGCTAGTTTGCCTGATATTTCAATTCTTTTGTCTTTTCCTATGCAAGTTGTCCTCTAGATTAAATTATTCCACCTTTCTTTTGATATCTTAGATAAGAAAGGGATTAAAACTATCACATGCTCAAGACTTACTTTCTCTGTTTAACTATTTCTTTGATCGCCAGCCTTCAGTTCAGGGATGCTAATCTTTTTTCTCCTGAGCATTTCCTCTCCAGCTCCTGCTGACTCCTCATTTGTTTGCACTATGTATCCCAAAAGCTAAAATAGTTCATCACCACCCTACCAATATTAATAAATATAGTAAAGGGTTTTCTTTAAGAAGAAAAGATTTTTAAAATATGAATAATAAAATGGTAATACATAACTATTTATCGATAAGTATTTTAAATGCAAATGGATTAAATGTTTTAGTCTGAGGACATACAGTGACTAAATAGATAACAAAACAAGATCCATACATAAGCTATCTACAGGAGACTCACTTCAGGACACACATGGACTGAAAGTAAAGAGATTGAGAAAACATTTCATGAAAATGGAAATGAAAAATGAAGCTGGAATAACACTTATACAAGACAAAAAAGACTTCAAAACAAAGGTTATAACAAGAGAGAATGAAGGACCCAGCAATTCCACTTCTGGTATTTATCTGAAGAAATCCAAAACACTAAATTGAAAAGATATATACATCCATATGTTCATTGTAGCATTATTTACAATAGCCAAGATATGGAAGCAGCCTGTGTTCATCATTAGATGAATGGATAAAGAAGGAGTATATGCAATGAAATATGACTCAGCCATGAAAAAAAACTGAAATCTTGCCACCTGCAACAACATGGATGGACATAGAGGGTATTGTGCTGAGTAAAATCAGTAAGACAAAGAAAGAAAAATGCCATATGATTTTACTTATGTGTGGAATTTAAAAAGCAAAATAACTAAACAAGCAGACCAGAAATGGACTCAATAGATACTGGGAACATTTTCACAGTTGTCAGATGGAAGGGGATTAGGAATGGGTGGGTGAAAAAGGTGGAGGTCATAAGAAGTAGAAATTGGTAGTTACAGAATAGTCACAGGATGTAAAGTATAGCATAGAGAATATAGTTAATAATATTGTAATAACCATGTATGGTGTCAGACAGGTATTAGGCTTATTGGACTGATCATGTCATAAGTTATAGAAATGTCTATCACTGGGCTGTACACCTGAAATTAATATAATCTTGTATATCAATTGTAATTTAAAAATCTAGAATTTATTATATATTTTGACAGAAATATCAATAAGAAGGATTCTATTATTTCAGGATTTTGGATTTTGTGCAATATGAAAAAGAAATTATACCTCTCCATTGATTATATTTAAGCACAATTAGGTAAGGGATTGATGTTCCTTTCATTGTTGCTTTTCCAGGGCCTAGAACATCACCTGGAATAAAGTGTTTGTTCAAAAAATACTTGTAGGAAAATAAATTTCAGTGGAGGGCATAAAAAATAGGCTTTATCTCTTTGATAAATTAAAGCAGAGTAGACTGTAAAAAAGTCAAATTTTGTAATACGGTAGGATTTTAGAGAGCTTAATACATATTATAATACTATTTATATTACAAGGCACAAATAGGAATTTAACTTATAATAATGAAGTGAAAATACTTAAAATGCAATCATAGTTTCCCTTTACTAATACAGAATTGCAAAATAATATAAAGTTTAAAAGTTCTTCAAATAGCCCTGGCTGGTGTGGCTCAGTGGATTGAACCCCAAAAGGGTTTGTAGGTTCGACTCCCAGATCATGGCACATGCCTGGGGTGCAGGCCAGGTCCCCAGTAGTGGGTACATGGGAGGCAACCACACTTTGATATTTCCCTCTTTCTTTCTCCTTCCCTTCCCCTCTATCTAAAAATAAGTAAAAATCTTTAAAAATTTTTCTTAAAATAAACACAAAAGTGCTGGTTGTTAACACCTATCACAAAAGTGATATTGTGAAAAGAAACAATCAATAGATATTCTTATAGTTAATTCTGAATTTTATATGCAAAATAGATTTAAGTAGGCAGGCTTCCATACATCCTTCTTTGGATCATAGAAATATGTGTTCACATTTTAAATGTTACAAAAGATATTCACTGTGGAATACTTGAAACTTAATCTATAGAAGCCAGGGGACAACCAATATGAAGATGACAAAAAACATGCTTTCTGTCTGGCATATATTGTGTGGTGTTATATGTGTATGGCTGTTAACAAAACAGTTCTTTCATTGATTGGTGGATAAAAAGATTACTTTGCCTTAGCTAATATTAAAAGACACACAACATCTCATTCGAAGGACCCAAGAAATCTACATTTGTTGATAAATTCTATATGACTAAATATATTAGTTTTAGAATGAATGAATATATTAGTTTATGAAATTATGCCAGTGACCCCAATTTAAGTGTTTTATGTTTCTTACAATTGGGAAGAGAGAAGAGAGGCAGAATAATTTGGCCCATGAGTAGAAGTTCACCTTCTCTAAGCAGTATCACTAAGAAAAGTATGACTAGCTGTAATAGAAAGAATGCACGTATTTCTTATTTAGAAATAAGGTCTTTTATTTCCCATAATTAAAAATGAAAGAATGGCAAAGCTAGTTGGTAACCTATTTTTTTTTTTTTGGTAAATGCCTATATTTTAGAAAGCAGGAAAGTGAATTAAGGCATGTGTCCCAAAACAAGGCAGGTACTGATGCCGTTTTGTTTAGCAGTGATGTGTCCACTGCAATACCTGATCTAGCCATCCCAACATCTACCCTTTTAAGTTGTGAAGGTCATTATTTGATATATTAGTAAATTATAATACACATAAAGTGAGAATTGGATGTTTTATGGAAGGGGAAAATCTCAACTGAATCAATGGCTTGTATATTGACTAATGTCATTTAACATTTTTAAAATCTATCTATTTGTAAAAAGAGCATAGGAACAAGGCCTAGTAGGAGGACTGTTTAACAATAAGCACACAAAATATAATTTCCCATTATTTTCCATGATGATTTTAAATGTTTCTATCCCATGTAGGTAAATACTGCAAAGGTGAGGTGATGGTGTTTTGGTTTTGAACTTTATTTTCATAAATAGTATAGACAAATATTAAGTCTGGTAAAAGATTATTTGTTTTTGAAATAATAATAGCGAAATTCTTACTTGATAAGATATGCCAAATTGGAAAGAAACTACTGAAGTTTTAAGGTATCAAGGAATGCTTTAAAATGTTTAAGAGAGTTAACTATCCTGTTTAATCACCTGTATGAGTACAAAGAAAAAATAGAAAACAAACTTCTACAACAACATACCTTATTTTTATAATGTGTTAGTTTTTAAGAAATAAACCAGTTGATATTGAATAACTGAAAATAGTACAATAAATGTGAACAAAACAAGGACAGAATGTTACCATCTATGAATGTTTAAAATTTCATTATGATATATATATATGAAAAATTTGCTAAGTTTAGGATTAACTTGAAAATGTAACTTGGAGACACTCCTCCCTTTGCCTATTTTTACATCTAATTTATATTCTCAAAGATAAAAAGGATTATACCTAGGCTTTGAGTGAATACAAATGCTGGCAGAATAAATTGGTATTTTGCTGCTCGGAACCTGGTTTGAAGCTTATGTATTGAAACACTGCTCCAGGCAGCTATGCCCCATTGATGGAATTAGTAAGTCAATCTACCCCTATGACTTGAGGAAACCATAAAAAACATCTATCAATGATGGCAGGCAATGAAGGAAAAAATGTATATAATGTCAGGTGGCTGAATACAGGAACAAGATGTATGGCAATGACAGTGTTGCAGACAATTGCAGGTAAGAAAAATAATTATTTAAAATGATATTCAAAGTAAAAATATACACATTTGGCCATTGCAATTTACTTTCCTTGATTGAAAAGAGAAAATCTTTCATCTTAAAGATAATGTTTAGATCAAATTTGACAGCTTGAATAATGCGCATTTCATATAATAATTCTAGATGTCTTGATGGAGTATCTATTTGCCACTGACGGAATGACCATACTTTGAGAGAATAATTCTCTAGCATATAATGTCCCTGATGTTAAAGAAGAAAGAGTTAATTATTCATCGATAGTAATCATGGGAATAGTAGTAGGCAATGAGGAGGTTAGTGTAAGCATGTAACTATTTTTCTAAGCTTGCAATAGCTTCAAATATTTTTAATTTCTGTGACAAGAAACTATAACTAACTTCTACTTTCATATTATTGCTTTCTTGTATACAGCATATCATTGTATAATTTACTCTTCACTTGGCAGTAATCCATCTAAAAATAGCATTAATAAAAGTTCATATTTATATCTGCATATTGTAATATATTCAGCAATTTTAAAAACTGAGATTTTGTAGAACTTGTTTATAACCATCCAGATTACTCAAAGAATATTTATACTTTAAAAGATTCAGATATTGCTCTTACTGGTGTGGCTCAGTGGTTTGAGTACCAGCCTGTGAACCAAAGGGCCATCACCAGTTTGATCCCTAGATCATGGCACACCCTAGGTTTTGGGTCAGATCCCCAGTAGGGGGCACTTGAGAGAAACACATTGATGTTTCTCTCTGTCTCTTTCTCCCTCTCTTCTCCTCTCTCTAAAAGCAAATAAACAAATAAATAAATGTTTTAAAACCAATTACCATATGTAAAATATGTTTCAAAATTATGATTGGGATTTCAAAAATATGAGCATTTTATAACACAGGCACCTTCAAAACTTGCAGTGATTTAGCCATATAACTGTTATGAGTTATAAATGAGTTTTAATAATTAAATATAATATTATAAGTTGGTTCTTAGGTTTAGATTTAATGACTTAAAAGTTCAAATGAAACATAAGCAAATTTAGAGTTTGCTTGTATAGAAATTGTTTTTTTGGGAATCATTCACCCATAAAAATGATCTGTTGATTTTCAGCAGGCAAGCACATTTTCCTAAACTGGATAAGGTCCATTCAGCCCACTTTCTAAACAGTTAAATCTGAGGTGCTTCAAAGAGCATTCATCAAACTGTTATAAGGGTTCAGAAATAAACAGTATTTTTTGGTCTCATGACCTTACAGAAAACAACTGGGTACTATTGCTGGATAATATAAGAAAGAAAAATAGTAGCTTATGTTTTGTACTTATATGGTAGGTAAATTAAAATTAACTTTACCGCCTGTGGATGGACATCTGGGAGTGGGCATAAAGTGTGGTCACCTCTATTTTTCATGTTAATATATATCATAAGAGCATCTACCACAACAGAGGCACTAAACCACCAAATAGAACAATTTGGCCAGTTGATATCTAGACAGTCACTGGCCACCACAGTGCTGGCACATAGCACGTATAAATAAAGGGATCATAGTATGATGGATGGAGGCTATGCATAAGCTTACCAACATGACACGTTTATTAAAGTGAATCCAGCAATGCTGCTGACAAAGGCCCAACCTGTCAGAATGAGACCACTCTTCAGTTTCCAATATGGCACCATCCCACAAAGAGACCACATGACCATTAGTGGGAAGTTGATTACAGTGGGAGAGAATACATTCTAGCAGGATGAGATACTTCATCAGATGGGGGTTTTCACTTTTTTCCTAATTGTCTTTAAGCTAGTGTTACTATCCCAGGGCTTACGAAACATTTTATCTACCTATATGAACTCCCATATCATATCATGTCAGAACAGGGGCCTACTTTACAGCAAAGAGGTGTGGGAGTAGCCACAAAACATGGGATTGCATACCATACCATCAGAAGCTGCAGGCCTGAGAGAGCTTTAGAACAGCCTGTAAAAGACACGATTCAAGTGCCAGACTGAAGAAAACCATACTGAAAAGAATTAGGCCCATATTCTCAGAAGTAGTCTACATTTAGAATCAGAGACATTTACCTGAATCTATGTTTTCAAAAGGTAAAATACATGAGTCATGAAACCAAGGAATTCAACCCAAAAGTGGAAACACTGCAATTACTCCCATGACCCCCTTTCAAAGTGGTGCCTTCTCTTCTACCAAATCTGGACCCTGATATTGTAGATGTTCTCATCCCTAGAAAGGGAACAATTTCACCCAGGGTTATAGTAAGCACCTAAATGTTATAAGCGATGTCACCTGGGAACTTTAGATTCCTTTTGCTAAGGGACTACGTGGCAAAAATGTAATCCTCCATCTGGGGGAATAACCAACCTTAACCATCAAAATATTAAATCTGTTATAACATGCAGGGGCAGGGAGAATGGTGCTCAGCATCTAGGTGATCCGTCGGAGTGCCTCAATGACACTCTAATCCCAAATAGAAAAGTGCAGGGACCTCACCCTGAAAAGAGCACAGTGACCTGGGATTCAGACCCTCTGGCATGCAGGTCTTTGTTTTGCCATCAGGCAACTGCAAAGGCTATCTGAGCTGCTGGCAAAGCATGAAGGGTATCTAGAATGAGTAGTGAAGTAGGAAGAACATAACTATCAGTTGTAGACCCAAGAGAAACTTCAGCATTGGGGGCTATAGTTCATTACTCTATCCTTCCTCTTCTAATTTTCTCCATGAAGACAGACCCTCAGATACCCTGAAATATCTCTTCCAAAAAATTTATGCTAAGAAACCAAAGAGAGGAGAATACGGGCTAGACCTTGGTTCACAATGTGATGTGCTCATTATACATATGCCCCTTTGAAGGACTTTTTGTTTTCCCTCCTGGGAGCACTGTCAGAAGATTGCTTTCAGCTGTTAAACCCCTCAGGAATTACTTAATATCCAAGATCCACTTCACCTAAGGTCATGCACTTTGCAAGGGTGACACAAATCAAATGATTGATGGCTGCAGAGGTTATAAAGTTCTTTCTGGTTATGTGCTCCTCTTTTCTCCTAGCTTCCACAAATGTTGATGTGAACAGCACACCTCAGTAAGCATCCTGCACACCACATTCGGACTCAGAGTCTGCTTCCCAGGGAAACCAGGTTACAGTACTGCATGACTACCATATCACAGGTTACTTTAGCTTATTGAAGTGTTTTCTGATTATTGCAATCCAAGAGTTCTGCCCATTTGACTCAACAGTCACTCCTTGTATTTATCCTTATCTATTTTCTTTCTGTTTCCATCCCTTTTTCCCTTTTTCTTTCCATGTCTCCCTTAGTATTTTTCTTTATTTTATCAACAACCAATCTTCCTTCATTCAGTATTCTGCCTTTTTTCTCCCTCTTTCTTTTTTCCTTTTCATATATCCATTTTTACAGAAACAAGTGTGCATATACAGATTTTACAGTGCCCTAAAATATTATGCCATAAATTGCTTAGACACCTATTTTGCTTGCTACAAAATTCCATGTTCCAAAGCAATGTGTCTTCTACATTACATTTTACATATTGAAATTTCATGTCTTTGAAAATAGCTTAGATGCTGTCAGCTGGTTAACAGCAGGAAGTGTATCAAACACTCCAGTAAAGAAACAATACAGAATCTTTTTTTTACTGAATTCCTCATTGTACTTTGTTTATATATTTCTTTTTGTCTTTTTCAATGCCTAACTGCAATACCAGTTAAAATCTGAGCAGTGTCTCTGAAGTTTAAAATGCAAAGAGTGGCCCACCCTTTTTACAGGTTTTCCATGATAATACTTAGAATGAGTCACTCATCCTGAAAGTGGCCTTCTAAATTACTGTGAAATAACCATGGATGCTATTACACACACTTACAGATGTGATTTAAATTCTCTGGAACTCCTCTACGCTTTGAATGAGAATTAGCAGCTTTGAAAGATTTACCTTCACATTGAAAAATGATCAAAGCAAGTGGAAAAATGAACTTGAGGTTATTCTTCAGAATTGAGCTCTCTAATGCTTTTCATGCCAAACAGCAGCCTCCAAAATGCTTCAGTCTCTGGCAAATTGTCTACATTATAGGTAATTTGATTATAGGTATTGATTTATGTTAATCAATACCTGTTAATAAAGTTTTTCTTATAATTAAACCATCATTCTTTGACTTAGAATCCTGTTTTTTTAAATGAAATCTCAAAAGCAAGAGGGAAGTAGAAAACTCAGTCATATTTTAATTAGTGCTTGCCAGAGTTCCTCCTCAATGGAGTTTCTACCATGTAAAGGAAGCTGGCTTCTGCCAATACTCAGGAGGCTTCCTCCAGGTATAATCAGAATCACAGGATCAAACACATGCCTTTTGAAAGAGACTTCATAAACATCATCATTTTACGTTTCTTCTTTCTGGCCTATCCTCTCGGCCTCCTGGAGTCCCAGGGAGCCCTGCCACCACCATCATTTGCTCAGCTAGTAAGGTTGCTGGGAACAATGGCAAGGGACAGGAATAGAGGTGCAAAATGTGCCTCAGAGCTGCCAGGCAGCTGTGGAAGAAACACGTGTCTTCACAAAACTGTCACTTAGGGCCCTGTGGGAGAATCTGAAAGGAAGTCTTGAATCCAAGAAAATAACATGGTGTTTTAGCAGAACTGCAAGATAAATCAAATAACTAAAGTCATCCTGGTTTAAAAGGTGGTTCTTAGCATTGACTGCTAGAAACACTCAACAGAAAAATAAAATATATATACATACACACATATATATAGATAAATATATATGTGTTTTTGCTATTAGAACTCAGAAGCTATAATTCTGACAAGTAAGAACCAATAATTACAGACATTTCTTTATAAAAATAATTTGCACTAATGTTACATAATTGTGTTTTATAATGTAGAGCACAGGTGGCAAACACAAGGCCAGCCGGCTGAATCTGGCCCTCCACTTGTTTTATCTGCCCGGCACTTTGTTTCTATCTGGTGGCACCAAGCTCTGGCTTAACTGTTAAGGAATAGTTACATTTATACAGTCCTAAAATTACATTCAGCCCTTTGAAGGCAACTGTGAGGCTGATGTGGCCCCCAGTGAAAATGAGTTTGTCACCCCTGTTGTAGATCATCACTGAATTCTAGGTTTTTAAATTTTATTTACTCCATAGAATACTCTAATAATTGTTATTATACATTACTTACCAGAAAAATTCATGTCATTATATTAATAAAATAATTATAGAAATGTTCTATAACAATATAGTGATATATTAGAAGAAATAAAGTTATGTATTTGATTATAGTCTTGTCAGGAGGCAGTGCTGGCAATTCTTTACCGATAACAACATATGCATGGTGTCCTAGATTTCTCATCTACAAAATTGTTTTAAAATTCTGTAACTGGTAATTCTCATTTTCTTTCTAGTTAATCTTGCTTTTATATTAATTTGTAATCTGCCTGTTATCTATTCCACTATGTGTTCGCTGGGCATTCTTAACCCCAATGCTCCCTCTTTTGTTCCTCCAGAACACTCACCTACAGTTCTAGAGCACTTGCTATGATCTGCATAGTTATGTCTTTTTATAGGTGATGAGATTGTTGACTGCTCAGTCCTAGAGACCATCTGCTCCTTGATTCTCTTCTTACTTCTTTCTGCATTGGCCCCTTAAATGTTTTGGTTTTCCAGAATCCTGTTTTTGTATTCTACTCTTAGTCTATGTCAAAGTTGTCTTATACTAATGACTTCAACTACCCTAAAATAGCTCCCACCTCCGTATCTTCTCTCCAAACTTTGTCCTTCTCTTTGTTCTACATATAATTTTGATTTAACTTTTACATGTTTCTATAGAAAGTTGAAAGTGTTTATTGATTCACACAACAAAATGTTTTATTTAGTATGTTTGCTAATATCATAAAGAATTATAATCATCTTATTTCTATGTCTCTTTTCTCTGTTAGTCTTGAAATCCTTAGGCAAAAATAACATCTTAGTGGTTTATTTTTTGTTTTGTTTTTAATTCTAATGACATGAATCTTTTAAATTAGATTATAAATGATGGGGAGCAAAGAATTTGTTTTAACTTTATACCAATAAACACGATGTCATGCAATCTGTAGACAACTAATACTCGAGTTGCATCAGCTACATATATTTGAACTCTTACTCTGGTATTATTACCATTTTAGTTCTGTATAACACACTTGATACATGTTACAGATGCCCCAGGTCTCTTCATGTATCAGAGTGAGTTTCTCTGGCAAGAGTCTTATCTTTTCCATTCCTTCATGCATTTAATAGACAATTTGATACAATTTGACATATACATGTCGGTCACATTCCTAGACACCTGGGGTTAACAATACAATCTCTCCTCTCAGAGAAATAAAATTTAGCTTGTGGTACAGACAATGTCTTATGCTGAGAGACAAAAAATTTGGAGAGGAGCCAACTTTTACATTTTTGCCTTTTTTAGAGCACTGGTGATAGCTCCTCTTGGTTCCAGCACTCTGAGGAAGTCTGATTGTCTGTTTCTACCTATGTGTTGAGGAACCTAGTTTCTCCTTTCTTGGTTCCTACAGAGAACTCACCTAACTCACATCTTCCCAACCTCAGTTAATGACAGGCACATGTTTTAACAGGTGATGCTGGCTAACATTTTCTCTAGAATTAAGTTCAGTTTTCTTTTTCCCTACCCAGGCACCATTTCTTCTTCATCATGTGAAGTTACACACTTCTGGCTCCCTCAGAGCACTCTCCTTGTTATTATACCACCTGTCTCTCCTTGTTATTTTACCACCTGTCCAAAACTGTCCAAGAAAAGGTATTTCCTCATTCATTCTCAGTGTGCAAGTACAACACTCTCACTCTGTGTTATGATGGCCTGTTATGCTCTCTTTGCTCCTGGATCCATATAAATTTTTGGAATATCTGTTCAGTTCTGTGAAATATGCCATTGGTTATCTCAATAGAAATTGTGTTGTATCTATAGATTGCTTTGGGTAGTATGGCTATGTTAATGATGTTAATTCTTCCTATCAATGCACACAGTATATGCTTCCACTTGTTTGTATCTTCTTAATTTTTTTCTTCAGTGTCTTATAGTTTTCCAAGTAGAATTCTTTTACATCCTTGGTTAAATTTATTCCTAGATATTTTTTCATGCAATTGTAAATGGGATGGTTTTCTTAGTTTCCTTTTCTAATAGTTCATTATTGGTATATAAAAAGGCAACTGATTTTTGGATACTTATTTTGTATCCTGCTGCTTCACTGAATTCATTTATCAGTTCTAGAGTTTTTTGATGAAATCTTTAGGGGTCTTTATATGCAGTATTAGGTCATCTATGAATAAATGACAGTTTTCCTTCTTCTTTTCCAAATTGGATGCATTTTATTTTTTATTCTTGTCAAACTGCTGCACCTAGAACTTCTAGTACTGTGTTGAATTAGAGTGGAGAAAGTGGATATCCCTAACTTAGTCCTGATCTTAAGGAAAACACTTGCAGTTTTTGTTAGTGAGTATAATGTTGGCTGTGGGTTGGTCATACTACTATACTGAGGAATCATGTAATAACTATCCTATTAGGCCACAATAATCAAAACAGCATGGTGCCAGTTTAAAAACATGCATATAAGGCAATGGAACATAATAGGGTTCCAGAAATAAACCCACATTTTTTGCCAAATAATATTTGATAAAGTAGGCAAAAACATATGATGGGGTAAAGATATGTATTCAATAAAAGGTATTGAAAATTGGACAGATACATGGAAAAAATAAAACCAGGCCAACATGATCGAAGACTTAAATCTCAGACTTGAACCCCTAAAATTTCTAGAAAAAAATAAAACAGGCAGTAAAATCTTGGACATTGTGTATAATAGTATTTTTTTATGTATTTGCTCAAGAAAGGAAAACAAAATAAAAAAGTAAACAAATGGAACTACATCAAACTGTAAAGTTTTTCATGGCAAAGAAAACCATCAACAAAATGAAAAGACAATCCACTGAATGGGAGAGCATATTCCACAGATACATCTGATAAGGGGCTAACATCCAAAATTTAAAAAGAACTCAATCAATTCAACACCAAAATAATGAATAACCCAATTAAAAATAAGACAAAGGACCTGAATAAACACTTCTCCAAAGAGGACATACAGATGGCCAATAGACATTTGAAAAGATGCTAAATGACATTGATCATCAGAGAAATGCAAATTAAAGTCACAGTCAGATGTTATCTTACACCTGCCAGAATAGCTACCATCAATAAATTTACAAATGACAAATGTTGGCAAGTACATGGAAAAAGGGGAACCTTCGTGCACTGTTGGTGGAAATGAAGATTGGTGCAGCCACTGTGGAAAACAGCATATAGTTTCCTAAAAAAACTTACAAATGGAACTGCCTTGTAACCTTGCAATTCCATTTATGGGAATATATCCAAAGAAACCCGAAGCACTAATTCAAAGGAATATATGCGCCCCTATGGGGTGCAACAGCACTATGTCCATTGCAGCACTATGTACAATAGGCATGATGTGGAAACACCTCGAGTGACCATGAGTAGATGAGTAGATGAAAAAGCTGTGGTACATTCACACATGGAATGCTACTCAGCCACAAAAAAGAAGAAAATCTTATCCTTTACAATAGCATGGATGGACCTGAAGTGCATTATGCTACGTGAAATAAGCTAATCAGGAAAAAGACAGGTACCATATGATTTTACTCATAAATGCAATCTAATGAACAAAATAAACTAATAAACAAAAGAGAAACAGACTCACAGAGAACAGACCAACAGCTATCAGAGGGGAGGGTGGTTGAGGGGCTGGATGAAAAGGGTGAGGGGGTTAAGCAAGGAAAAAAACACCCTCATAGACACAGACAACAATATGGTGACTACTACCATAGGGAAAGGGATGTAGAAGGATGTAAAATAGGGTATGGAGTGGGGGATAAACAGTGATGGGAAACTTGAGTTGGGGTAGTAAACACACAAAACAATGTACAAATGATGTTTTGTAGAATTGTACACCTGAAACCTGTATGATTTTTTAACCAATGTCACCAAAAATATTTCAATAAAAGAAAAGTAAATAAAAGAAATAAAGCTAATGAAAGGGAATTAACTCTAAAGTATAGTAAAGCATACAGTTTTTAAAAGCAAATAAATAATAAATAAAGGAATTATCATAAAGAATATTAGCACAGCCTAAAGCATTAATTCTGTACATCATTTTAAAGCATGTTAGGACCATTTGAAAGACATGAAATTTTTTTACTTTTGACTATTTAATGAAACAAAATGAATGTGTTTATTTATGTAGGCCCTGTTTGGTTCCAGAGATAATTTGATGTAAATAAGACACCAGAATATAAAGATAAGAGAGATTTTTTTATCAGTGCTGTCATAATGAATCAATCATTGCCATTATGACATATTTTGAAACTTCTTAGAATATTAACTTGATTTTTATACCTTTGGATATAATTAGTTATCAAGTAAAATTTCCCAGTTTCCTAAAACTCACTTTTATTTTTAAAAATTACCTTCCTCAAAAAATAGTTTTCATCTGGAAAGTGAAAGAACTTTGTAACATAAGCAGAACTTCATTACATTAGGAGAAAAATGTTGTGCATTACGATAGTGCCTTTTGTGCTCCTGTTGATCTCAGTTATAATTAGGAGATATTTTTATAGCACCTTCAGGATGAATGTGGCCAGTTTTTCTGTAAATTCATAGATGACAAATTGATGCCTATATGACATTATGGATTGTGAACAAGCAGGAAACAGAATTTTTTAAAAGAAATTGTAAGTCACAGTGAAAATCTTCAATACAAAATATTTTCATGGTCTTATTTGATACACTACTGTAAGTTTTAGTATAAAATCTTTTTAAATTGACTTCCTATGTGTAGGATGTTGTTTGAAATTAAATGCTGAGGTATAACTGGATTCAACCATTTGAGAAGCATGACCATGTCAATGAAAAAGGACAGCTCTGCACAACTTTTAAGGCATGTTTTTTATTTGTTTGTTTGGAAAAAATATAGTTTTTTAAATTTTTTATTCATTTTATTGGGGTGACACTGATATAGTTTTCAGTATACAGTTCTATACTATATTATCTGTATATTGTATTTTAACTCCATAGTTCTCTGAATTAATATTAACATAGTTGACTAGATTGGAATATGTCTCTCTGTATATATGTTAAACATAACTATATATTTAAATAAATAATATACATTCTTTATCAGAGAGTCACTTTAAATCCCAAATTTCCTTTTTTGAAGAGAGTTTGAGTTTTGAATTTTACAATTTTTTACTTATTTTTATTGTTGTTCAATTACAGTTGTCCCAATTTTTCCCCTATTATTCTCCCCTGCCCTGCCCACCTCCCACATTCCATTCTCTCCCACCCCGTTGTCTTTGTCCATGGGTCCTTCATACATGTTCCTTGACCTGATCCTTCCCCTTCTTTCTCCTATTATCCTCTTCCCACTCCCCTTTGATTACTGTCGGCTTGTTCTTTATTTCAATGTCTCTGGTTCTATTTTGTTCACTTGTTTGTTTTGTTGATTAGTTTCCACTTATATGTCAGATCATATAATACCTATCTTTTACTGTCTGGCTTACTTCACTTAGCATAATACTCTCCAATGTCATCCATGCTGTTTCAAAGGGTAGGAGCTCCTTCTTTCTTTCTGCTGCATAGTATTCCACTGTGTAAATGTACCATGTTTTTTTTTTTTAATCCACTCATTTACTGATGGGAACTTAGGCTGTTTCCAGCACCTGGCTGCTATAAATAATGCTTCTATGAACATTGGGGTGCATGGGTCCTTTTGAATTGATGTTTCAGGATTCTTAGGATATAATCCCAGCAGTGGAATTGCTGGGTCAAAAAGCAGTTCCATTTTTAGGTTTTTTAAGGAAATCCCATACTGTTTTCCACAGTGGGTACACCAGTCTGCATTCCCACCAACAGTGTACTCAGGTTTCCTTTTCTCCACATCCTCACCTGTGCTTGAAGTTTTATAATTTTGATGGCGTGAAGCAGCCGTGGGCATTTCAGCTTCAGATAGTCTGATAGAGATTAACAAGCAAAGACAAATAGTGAATCCACTATGGACAAATGCCACAATATGGGCAGAGACACCTTTGTACAATTCCAGTGCTGTATGTCATAGACTCTAATTTCTATCAAATGTAGTAGAAGAAAAAGAGAAGAGGAAGAGAGAAAAATTCTTAGTTGATCTAATGACATTTCAAAGCAATGAGAAACTATTGAAATAAATGATTTTCCTAAATTTAACTGAAACTTTTTAAAAATTTTAATAGAATGGGGCTTGAGTTGGAGAAAATAACTATTTAATTTTCATTTATTTCACCTTAGTTTCTGGTTTGTTCATTTCACATCTCCCATTAGAAGAGGTTTAAATAGAAATTCATTCAGAATATAAAGTACACAAAAAGAATAAATTTTAGTATATATCTTTATATTGCAGGAGATATAACTTGCTAGTTGTTTAACAATAACAAATTCAAAAAGGTAACCTCAGTTATAACTAGAACTTTAAACGTTTTGGAAAATGGTGTTTCATAAGAAACAATTCATATAAAAATTCATATTGTTAAGAATAGAAATGCTATAAGTGAGTTATAGGATAGCTTCATGAGATTTGATTTACTTATATCTAAGTAATTTAAAATAAATCATAGTTCACACTCATCTACTTTAGGAAATTTTCACAAATGTGTGCCTTTTCTATTTCCCATAAGTACATAAAATAGATTTAAACCTGTCAGAAACAGTGAAATAAGAGAACTATGTGTGGTTAATGATCCTCCATATAAAGTGGGCAGCAGCATCTTCAGCAAAAATTCTATCCTCACAAAAAATTTCTATCTCAAACTGTAATCCAGGCAACCATAACAGTTAACAAATAACTGATGGTAATATTCAAAAGGGTGTATCACCTCACATTCTAACCTTTATCTCGAATATACCCATCATTGGTAACTTTATAGACACTACTTTCAAAATTGTCACATAGCTAAACTATCAATGTGATTTGTTGGTCTTTATTTTATGATGAAAGCAAAAAACATGCATGGCACACATGCACTTAATTAGCTCACCTTTTAGGTGAATACTGACATTTTTGATTAAGAACTTAAAAGCACAGAACAGTATGTAGAAGTATAAGCCTCATCATTCAAACTGAAGTGATTTGGATAAAATTAGGACAGAAAACCACATATAGCCATTTAAACTAGTCAGACAAATATAAAAAGTAGTCTATAGAAAATGGTAGAATGTTATTTATGACTCAAGTTCCTGGAGTGGGATTGGACAGTAATTTACTGAATTATTTTTCACTATATTGTTGCAATAATTCTCAAGGAAGAAGACACCAGAAAAACTAATATAACTTCTTCAATTAATTGGTTTGGTTTTGACAACCAATTCACTCACCCAGATTGTTTAATTAGCTTTCTATGCTTCATTTTATATCATGTGTACATATGCTGTGAGGACAGGAAGAGATGACTCCTAATTAACAATGAAGAAAGTACATGGATCTATAGGTCAATATATTGGCAGGTATAGACATTGGATACTGATATACAGTGTATAAGATTTACCACCTGCAACTCACACTCATCTGGTGACATGAATTTAATTGCATAAATTTTTTTAGACAACAAAGTTTAAATGCAATGTCTCTGCATTTGAAGGAACATTAATTACAATAGGGAGACAGAGGAAATGTAGAAACAAATTCTTGCAGTAGACAGAGAGGTACTCTAGCTGTGAAACAGTAAAAAACATAGAAACTCCCTGATAAAATTAATATAAGAATATTTGATAGAATATATAAAGGAATCTTTTTTTCTAAATTTTCCTATGTGAGCATCTAGAAATAGGATGACTTATAAAGGCCTAAAGTCATTCAGACTTTAGCAAATTTACACAGCTCATGCTTAGAAATAGTTTACATGTATACTATTCATGTTATATTGAATTGTTCCATAAGACAAAGGAACTTATTATAATAGAAAATTATGTTTAATGTTCAAAGAACCAAATTATATTTAGGTAAAAAATAAGTAATATTTAACTGGAAATATAATTTAAATATGGTTGGTTTTTAAGTTGGTGATAATATCAAAGGTACAAAAAGTATACCAAATACTAACATTTATTTTATTATCAGTATTTAAAATCATCTGTGTGTTCTAAATTTGTTCTTAATTTTCATAGATAAATATATACACTAAACAATAACAGATGCCAATTAGCATAATTAAGTGTTCAGAAAAATAAAATTAATGCCTTTATTACTCATAATGTATTCACCCAAATGTTTTCATTGGTTTACTAATGTAAGATTAATAAGGAGAATAACTAAATTGTGCTGGCCGCCAAAACAGTGAACTGCAAGCTAATGATGAAATCCCCCTCTCACTTAGAGTTTCTTCTGCACAGGTTTTGTGTTAGATTCTCATTCATAGATCACCAAAAAAAACCCCCCAAAAAACACAACACAATTTGCAATACTTCGAGGATTGATTAAACATTTGTAGGAAAACCACTAGAGCAACTGTTCCCCCTGTGAGTTCATAAAGCTGTTTAATTTGCACTTGTATTTCCATTCACAGAAGCTGGCGACACCACAATAAAGCACAGCATGCACAAACAGTAAGCCAAATTTCTGACCAAATTGTTCACTTTCATCGACTATACTCATTTAAAAGGTGCACACACTAACAGCTCTTTACTTTACCAGTGACACAGCTGTGCACTCTGCACTCAAAATGAAAAGTGACTTTGGATAATATTCTCCCTGTCAGTCTTTGAGGGCTATTTCAGTTACATATATTCTTCTTTTGGAAAACGAGTTTAAATGTCTTCCTCTGCCTTTAGACAAAAAAATTTAACATCATTTTACCCAATGCTTAATAACTCATCTAATAAGTTCATTTCTTAGATTTTATTTAACTCAAGAAAGGTCTGCATTCTAATGAATTTTGCAACTAAAGTACAAAACATAAATTTCAGATTAGATACAAACCCTTTTTATATTTTAGTGGAGAACTGAGCTTGGGATAATTCATTCCGCTATCAAACTTTAAAATTTGGATACATAAGGATATCTTATTAATAATTCTATAGTTGTCACCTCTTGTGTCTTTCAAACAGTATGAAATCTTGCATAATGCCTACTGTTATTCCTCACAATAATACAGCTGCTTCAAAGATTGCAATGTGACACTAAAGAAAGGAACCTAGTACCTAACGCTTGAATGTAAGGACAATATTTTCTGTGTGTCATGCCAACACCTGGGCCCATCTGTGAAAAGAGCACTGTGCCACATGGAAGGTGGAATGTCAATGTTAACAGCATGTAGATGCCAATATGCAGAAGTCAAAGTGATAGCCTATGGAATGCATCGAATAGCTGATCTTTTTTAGGAAAATTGTCCTGATAGCCAAGCAATGCCAGATGAGGGCCAAAAGCTTCATTACTAGTCTTCACAGCTGCTGGGGCTCATGGGCATTCATAACAGCAAAGAATTTTTCCTCTTTTATTCCTGTTTTCAATCTGCCTGATAGCTAGTCATTTTGTATGAAGGAAAAAAGTGATAGGGACAATTTGAAAAACATTCTTATTTGTTGTGTCACATAACAACCTCTTTAAATTTCTTATTTAATATCATTGCTAAATTGTAGATGTGATAATTGGTGAAAATGTTGTTTTAATCATGAAGTACTAACTTACATATGTTCATCAAGAAATCCCTGGGAATAAAATATCAGTATTTTATATATGTGGGATTGTGTGCAGATAGGCATAGAAGTAGATGTAAATTTCTCAGATTGTAGTTAACACACAAGGAAGTGGAAAGGTGTGATGTTCTAGAAATGGCTTACATAGGTCAGATGTCATGGGCAAATAACAGATATACAAGAGGGTAACCCCCCAAAACTGGAATTATCATCCGGAGGGCAGGCCCCTTGTAGTACAGATTTCCCCCCTGTTAGATGAGTGTTCTAGGAACCCATCTGCATCAGCCTACCAGCTGATGTTGTTGTGAGAGGTAGCATTCTGCTTCAGTGAATTTTTTGAATTCTTTCAAAGTGTTTGGCCATTTCATGATAAGTGATTTACAAGTGCACCTGCCCACACCATGCTGAGTGTTCAGCAGTTTTTGAACAAAATGGGCATGACCCTCATGCCCCACCCTCCCTATTTATCCCATCTTGTCCTGACCAATCTTTTTTTGTGTGTGTTTCCCTGGGTGAGATAAGTCCTGAAAGGGAAACATTTTGCTGATATGGAAGAGGGGGACAAAAAAAAAGGCAGAAACACTAAAAGGCATCAAAATCAACAAGTTCAAATATTCTTTTGATCAGTGGAAAAAACATCTTGATAGGTGTATTGCATCAAATGGAGAGCACTTTGAATGTGACTGAAATAAATGAGAATAAATACTCAATTTTGAACAAATAAATTACTTTTTTGGGGGTACTCCTATTCAAGTTGAATTGAGCTAGTGTCAATAAAAGTTCAAATGGTTTAAGGTAAAAAAAAACAGCCAAATTTCCTTTGAGCCTTGAGTTTATGCCTGGGAGGCAAAATAGTACAGTGTTTAGAGAAATAAATGGCTTTGTTTGTGGAGATCATATTAGGCAGAAAATTTGGTTATTTGTGAAGTACAACACAATGTAAGGTTTTCTTGGTCTGAGGCATATTTAGCCTTTTACTTCAACTATTCCTTCCTTCCTTCCTTCCTTCCTTCCTTCCTTCCTTCCTTCCTTCCTTCCTTCCTTCCTTCCTCCCTTCCTTCCTTTCTCTCTCTCTCTCTCTCTCTCTCTCTCTCTCTCTCTCTCTCTCTCTCTTTTTTTCTTTTTGTGGAAGCTGCAGTAAACTGGAGAAAGTCTCCATGCTCCTGCTAAGCTCCAGCTGATTGCAAGAAAATGTTTGCTGACTGTGGCTGGATCTTGGGCATTTGGATTTTTATGTACATTTACCCATTTTTAAATGTTGTCAACTGATTTAAAAAGGGTGACGTGAAGGATAATAAGCAAACTATGTCTGTGGGCTGGATCTAACACATGACATGTCATCTTGAGATTTCTTGTATCTAATCTGTGGACTCCTGAATACGACTTGTGCTCCTTAGCTTTGTTCCTTTATTTTTACACTTTTTTTTTTTTTTTTTTTTTTTGCTTAGAATGCTCGGTTGCCATCTCTTTCTATCAGAAATCTACCCAGTTGTTCAGTGTTCAGGGCAAGGGCCACCATGGAGTCTCCCTTGCTCCAGTCTGTCAGTCTCCTCTGAGCGCCTGCGGTGGGCATCATTCATGCCTCTTCTTTGAGTCCTACAAAGTCCTTTGTCTCCTCATTATTCTCAGATATGTCTCATATTTGATCTTTGACTATAAAAATTTTGAGAACTACTTCAACCATTTCCAAATCAAAGTCTCTTGCTGACAGTGGTCTCATTTCCTACATTGGAAGATACTTACTTATAGTTTTCCTTAGTAAGTAAAGTCCCCTTCAGGGGCTGAAGACACCAATTCTACTGCATTCTATGGGCTACACACTAGTAACTGGGTTACCATAACTGCAGTTGTAAAGAAAGACACAAAACTATCCCTTATTTTCAACTTTTCTATAGGGGAAATCTTTATTATCAACAAAACTACAATTTTCTCCACAAGGAGTAAATATTTATCAACCCAATACCCCAGAAATTTCTTTCAGTTACTAATAAATAAAAATCCCATATTAATAATTCACTTTTTTCCTAAAATACATATTGATAATTTATGAAAAAATGAGCAAGCAGCTAAAGTTTCTACTAAGCATAAGAGTAATAAGAAAATGAGGTTGAGACAGACAGCTCTAGGAACTTGAACAGGGTAATTTACTTTTATGCCTCAGTTTCCTCATTTAAAATGGAAATAACATTATAGGGTTGTTGAGAGGAGGAAAATGATTTAATGGTTGTAAAGTACATAACACCAAGCATATCACTTCACTGTTCACAGCACATGTAAGTACTTACTATTATTAAGCCAGAAATCCACTTTGATCTTTATACTGTTCTTTTAAATAGTATTTTTGGTTTAGAAACTATTATATTTTTGAAATAGTTTTGTAAACTAGAGAAACATAAAATAGCTTATAATCATACCACACTGGCCTGAAAAAAATATTTACCATATGTTGCAAAGTCTTTTGTTCTCTTCCCTGACCCTCTTTAGAAAGTATCAATCTGAATATGATCTCTTAAAAATTGTAAAACAGATTTTTCATATAGAGCAAAATAAAATTTAAATTCACTCTACATGTAGTTATTTTATCTTCCATTCAGTGATTTAAAGAATATCCTATGCTTTTTTCTAAAAGATAACACAGTGCATTGCATTCTGAAATTGTATCAAAAATATACATCATCTATCTATCTCTGTGTATACATTTAAATAAACTTACAGAAAAGAAAAAAGCATTAATCAAGGCAATACATTTAGCTGAAAAAATTGATAACATGGATACATATTTATACAATATTGATGTGCAAATATTCTTTAAGTCCTGTTAAAATTATGTAACAAAAAATTAAATGGCATTTAAATTCTAATAATGTTTGCATTTGGTTGAACATGGTGCTTCTGTTGACATCATTACAGCTATTTAATGATCTCAAGTTTGAGCCAAAATTTCAAGTAGCTATGCAAAAAACATTAAAATTACATCGGGTCATTAGAAAACTATGCTTTGTGTGTGAGAGCTATTAAATCCCACAGGAATTGGGATGAAACAGGAGAAAATGAGTATTTCCTTTGACATATATGTTTGGTTCTGTTTTAGAATTTTGCATACTTATAACTATATTAGCCTAGTGTTAAATATCAAGGAGTGCAAAATATCTTTAAGATGCATAGAATCCAACTCTCAAATATTTAGTGTGGTGGAGGGTGGGATCATATGGATAATTGAAATTCACAGAAGATAAAGATGTCAGACAATAGTTGCTCACTCTTCCCTCACAGCTGCATTTATAAGAGCTGCTATTATGATCCATTGGAGTCCCCCTCCTCTCCATGAACTTGGACAGCTTCCAAGGGAGAAGACAAATAACAAAATGGCAGGTAGCTAGAGGGTAAAGAGAACTACCAAGGTGATCTGAGCAATCTGTGTATGAATAATCAGCACTGCCTAAGAGAGAAGCATCTGATGGAGAAAGTATAGGGGTAACTTATAATTAATATTTTAAAATCATTCCTCTTGACTGCTGAGCAAATAGGGGAGAAAGATGTTTAATCTTACAGAACTGTAGTCACAGGTGACTGATGTTAATCAGTAGAAAATGTTGACTGTATCTTTTTTTATATTTATGAAGTTAAAAAAAGAAAAAAAGAAAAATACCTGCATAGTGCAAAGAAGGCAAACTTTAAGGATATACTAAGTTTAAATCCCACTTTTGTTTCAACTACCTAGGTGAGTTTGAAGCAGCAGCTCAATGTTCTCTGTGCCTTTGTTATTGCAATGATAAAATAGGTATAACAATAGGTTCTTACCTGATAGGATGCTGTGAGAATTAACAAAGTTAATACATATTGTAATCTTATCTACTTCAGTATACCACATTTCCACAAATTTAGCAACTTAAAACAAACATTTTATTACTTCAGAATTTCCAGGGATATGGAGTCCAGGTATGGCTTAGTTGGGTCTTCTCTTTAGGTCCTCACAAGGCTACAATCCATGGGTCTGACAGACTGCATTCTAATCTGGAACCTGAACTGAGGAAGAATCTGCTTCTAAATTCATTCAGGTTGTTGGCAACCTCCTTTGCCTTGAGGGCCCTGGCTTCATGCTGCCTGTTTTTTAAAGCCTGCCTTCAGCATCTTGCCCCATAGATGTCTCAACACAGCCTCTTCTTCGGACACAGCTATGGAGAGGAAGTCTCTAGAGCAAGTCTGAGACCCTGATAATTTTATATCATGCAATGCAATCTCATTGCTAATATCTCATCACTTTTGCTTTATTTTATTGTTTAGAAGCAAATTACAGGTCCTGCTCATACTGTAAAGAGGTCATTACACAAGGACATGAATATCAAAGGCAGAAATGATGGGGGGCCGTTAACTTAGCTTCAGACCACCATCAAGAGGAACCACACCTAAAGGAACTCACCCATACCTTGACATGACTTTTATTTTGAAGTTTTTGGACTTTGATCAAATACTGTAATGGGATAATACTCTTGGGGACTTTGGGAAGGGGTGACTTTATTTCAGATGTGAGAGAGACATGAGTCACTTTGGTCCAGAGGACAGACTATGATGGACAGACTAAGTTGGCCCTCGATGATTCCCGTCTCCTGAAAGTCACACCTTTGTGTGACTCAGGTCCTTCCCCTGAGTGTGACCAGCATCTGGGACTTCATTCTAACTGACACAATCTGGCAAAGGTGAAGGGCCATCACTCTCATGATTACATTACATTATGTAAGATTCCATCCTGCTAGCCAGCTTGTTCTTCAGACTCTCCTTGCTGGTTTGATGACACTGAAATCATATATTCCATGTAATAAAAGAACGCCACTATTAACTTAGAATTCTATTCTGATGGTAGATATATTTCAAGAATGAGGAACAAACAAAAAAGAGATAGATCTTGCTGACATAAACTGCTTTATGGGAATAATCTATTATTAAGGAAAGGTCAAGAAATAATGCAGGATATCAAGGGGAAGAATGCCAATGTTCTTAAGTGTAATGGAAATAGATTTAAAATGTGTGTTTCCCATTAGAAAAAAAACATGGTGAATCAATTCAACATCAATAATACTTCAAAACCCCCCAAAATACAGTGACTTAAAATTTTAAAAAATATATATTTTTGTCTATGTTCTTTGTTTAACACTAGGTGGTTACTGGTTGTGTCTTCATCATGACTAGACTCACAGAACAGCCATTATCTAGAAGATCATCTCTCTCCAAATCACACAGCAAGAGATCTCTGAGGATCTCCACTGTCATTAAGTGGTCTAGGCTAGAGGTGACACATGATCATTTTCATTCTCAGTTCACTGGCCAGACTAACTCATGGACCCACCCAACCCTAAGGGTTTATGTAATGTAACTATGTGCCTAATGGAGAGATAACAGAATTCTTTGAAAATACTATTAATGCTACCGCAATGGGTAGGTAACTTATTTAACAGGAAGTATATCAGAGAACAAATAAACATATTGGTACAAGTGTAGATGTGGTGGTGGGTGGGAATGGAAAGTTTCTCTTGATTGCTTCATAAAAGGTAAGATTATCCTCTGAGATTGAAGAAGAAGTATGAAGCATTCAATAAGAAAAGACATAGACCAGAGCAGAAAATGGGGTAAATGAACTAGAGAGATAATTATGATTTTTGGTCAGGATGAGGTGCCTACTTGTTATTAATAACCATGAATGGACACAATTAACTAAAGTGTTTGTTCTTCCCATTTCCATTCAACTAATACAAAAGGGGGCAGTTGCTTTTAACAAAGGCTCCAGCTTTTCCCAAGGGAGTTTATAAGGGAGAAAGAAAAAATGAAGTTAAGAATTTATGCATTTGAATGATAGAACACAGAAAATAACCTAGGGAAAGAGGTAAGAAATGCATGAGGAGAAGCATGAAAAATTTAAAAAGAAAGATTATGAGGTACCTGGGGTTGAAATAATTTTTGGTGTTGAGGTAACAGAGAAAGTGAGATGGAAATGGTAGAATTGGTGGCCAGAGAGTGACATGCATGACACTGAAGTTACTGAAGTAGTTGTTGGGAATGATGGGGAGATAGTGGTTGGATGCTGTACAGGGATCTTTGAAGGCTACAAGTTCAAAAAATTGAAAGGACAGTGTATTGAAAGAGTCCCTTATTTATGTGGATGCCAAAATCACTAAGGGTAAAAATGGGGCAGTAGAAGAAAGATTGACGATAGTGAGAAGGCGCTAAAATTATCAAGAAATAAGGATTGATAGATAACTGTAAAGTAGTGGTAGGTGGTATGAATATGAATAGAAATGGCTTTAAAAGTGTGAAAGAACAGCCAGAAGGACTCCTACACCACTTCCAAGTTCACTGATATGAGAACTGCAGGACTGAAAACAAAGCCCATTGTAACGATGCCAGGGAATGTCAATATTGCAATTACAGCTAGAAAAGCAAAATGATCTTTTTGACAAGCACTTGAATACATAAAGAATATTGTTGACAATGGTAAATAAATGCCAGAGGCTACTGTAAAAATAATGTAGAAGTTGAATATTTGTGGTAGATAGCGGTAGAATAGGAAAATGTGAAGTCACATGGAACTTACACAGTGAAAAATAGAAAGGGATTGGAGTCTGGGTGTTAATTGGCATCAAGAAGCTGAAGGGTATAATCATATCAATTCTGCTGGTTCTATGGCAAATAGTGATGCCAAGGTTGGAGAGTAAGCAAAAGTGCATACTTGGAACCTAAAACCCATTCACAGGAGACATGGAGGGTAGGAAATTCAGTAGACTTATCCCATGGTCACTGGGCTGCCTCTGGACTCTTTCAAACACATATGAGAAAACTTTTGGGTGATAGTGTTTTCACAGACAATGAAAACAGACCTTTACTGCATCAAGAACACTATGCTGTATGACAGATTTGTATTTAATTATATTTATGCACCTGCTGGAAGTAAAACATAAATAGTTTACTCTTGTATTATTATAGTGATGCTGCATATATAAATATCTTTTATCCTGACAGTATTTTAAAATTCAAACTTAGAAGCTTTTATATTTTAAGCATTTAGCATAACATGATCCAATCAAAGAAAATGCAATTTTCTTCTTTAAAAGTAAATCTCTGCCTCAGGCAATGAGTATTCTGCTTGAGTTCCTATCCAGTAAATAAAAAAAAACTAATACTATATCTTTGATTAAAGATACAAATTCCTAAAAGGCATCTAGACTAGATAACATCACTCTCCAGAAATTTATTTTCAATGGAGGGGAAAAGTACAATGTACTAATTCTCATACTTCAATCACTAAAAATTTTAACTCAAAAATTGACTTAACTCATATACTTTCTGAAATTTAAAAAAAAGTTAAAAAGCATAGCCTCTGAAAAATGGCAGTGGCTGCCTAAAATGAACATGAATAACACTATGATTTCAAATATAAGGGTAGGCTTTCTCCAGTTTCTGATCTTACTGCTTTTAACCTGGCTGGTTAATTCACCAGGAAATGGCTCACAGGTAAGAATTAATGGAGATGGGTTATGGACATAATTCTGCCTCATAGGTTCTAAGAATCATCAGATCCATCTACCAATGGTCAATACGAGAATAGATAGTATTATTCTTCATCATTTGTACAGAAAATGCTATTATTTGTCCTTCAAATGTCAGTTGTCAGTTTAAGAAAAGTACGTCCCCCAAACATGATCTACTTTTTAATTTAAACACACACATGCAACTACACAGGAAAATTGTAGTGTGCAACTCCAACTATAAAGAAGAAACATAAAATTAGCTTATTACTGATTACATAATATCCTCACATGGGCATAATGACATCTATTAATTTTTTAAATATTTTTAGGTTTTTGAAATGAAGAGATATTTTTGAAAGTTTATGATCTGCTCTCCTATGTTCATAGCAGCAACATTTTCAATAGCCAAGATGAGGCAACAACCTAAGCGTCCATCGATGAATGAATAGATGAATGAGTAGTGATAAGTATACAATGGAATATTATTCAGCCATAAAAAGCCAAGGAATCCCTACCATTTGTGATAACATGGATGGAAATTGAAGGCATTATGCTAAATGAAATAAGCCAGACAGAAAAAGAGAAATAATGTATGATCTCACCTACATGAGGAATCTGATAAACAAACAAACAAACAAAAAACACTGCTAGAAAAAGACATCAGACTTATCGTTACTAGAGGCAGAGGTTTGGGGGAGGGTTAACTGGAGGAAGGTGGTCAAATGATACAAAATTCCAGTTATAAGATAAATAAATAGTAGGGATGTAATTTACAACATGATGGCTGTAGCCGATGCTGCTATAGCACATGTAGGATAGTTTTTAAGACACTAGATCCTAAGAGTTCTCACCACAAGGAGAAAATATTTCTCCTTTTCTTCCTATTATTTTTATTGTATCTATATTAAAAGATGGATGTTAATGAAACCTATTGTAGTAATTATTTCACAATATATGTAATCAAATTGTCATGTTGTATACCTTAAACTTATGTAGTGATTAGTTACAATGAAACCAGAAAAATATATTTAAAAATGTTTATGAAGTTAGCCAATGAAAGAGCTGGAAATAAAACTAAGTCATATAGCCCTGGCTAGTGTGGCTCAGTGGATTGAGCGCCAGACTGCAAAGCAAAGGGTTGCTGGTTGGATTCCCAATCAGTGCACATTCCTGGGTTGCAGGCTAGGTCCCCAGGTCCCCAGGTCCCCAGTTCAGGGCGCATGAGAGGCAATCACACATTGATGTTTCTCTCCCTCTCTTTCTCTCTCTCTTCCCCTCTCTAAAAAATAAATAAAATCTTAAAAAATAAAAACAACTAAGTCACATAATCCTAAATTCAGAATGACTTCAAATTATTGCAATGTGGTTGTTTTGAAGAAAGTAAGAAAATTAAGAATCAAAGTTATAGTCTTATTTAAAATGTGTTAATGTACTATATAATATAAATATAGTAAGACTTTTAAAACTATTTTTACCATATCAGCCATAGTTTTAAATAATGCCATGTAATCTTATTTCATTTATTTACTGATTTAACATGAAACTATAATTTCATATAGTTTATTCTTTCCATTCTTGGTAAACCTACAAACGCTTAACCCTTGAATTTCAAGTAGATAAACATAATAGTTTGATTTCTCTGTATTTAATGTATATTGCATTCATTATCCACATGAAAACAGAGAATTTGGTGAACTTTCCTTGCCCCTGTCTCTCTCCCTTTTCCTTTCCTTCCTCATAAGATAAAATTCCTGCATAATGGATATATATATACATATATATAAAGAATTTATTTGATTATACTTATTTGATAATTTCATAAAATTGAAAAAATCTTGGTAAAAAAATTTTACATTAATGAGATATGCAAAAATGAGATCAAGTACATGTAAAATCAGGTAGATGATCAAAATATTTTTATTAAGATAAAGCTAACAAAACATAAATTCACCATTTTAAAGTTTACAACTCAGAGGTTTTTAGTATACCCACAGAGTATGTAATTATAAGCATAATCTAATTCCACAACATTTTTATCATCACAAAAGGAAAACCCACACCCATTAACTGTCACTCCCCATTTTCCCCTGACCCTGGCTCCTGGAGATCACTAATCCACTTCTGTTTGTATGGATGTGCCTGTTCTGGACATTTCATTTACATAGAATCATCCAATATGTAGCCTTATGTGTTGGCCTCCTTTGATTTACAAAGTTTTCAAGGTTGGGTTGTATGCTACAACCCAAATTATAGCATATATTAACGCTACACTCCTTTTTGGGGCTGAATAATATTTCACTTTGAGAATATGCAGGGCTTTTTATCCATTCATAATATGGTATACATTTAGTTTGTTTCTAAGTTTTGTCCATTGTGAATAATGCTGCTATGAATATCCCTGAACAAGTTTTTGTGTGGACATATACTTTAAACTCTCTTGGGTATATATACCTAGGAGTAGAACTACTAGGTCATATAATAACTCTTATGTTTGACATATTGAGACACTACCAAATTGTTTTCCAGTGATTACACCATTTTACATGCCCACCAGCCATATGCATGTGTTTTAGTTATTTTACATACTTATCAACACTAGTTATTGTCTAGCTTTTTGATTATAATCAACCTTGTAGGTGTGAACTGGTATTTCATTGTGGATTATACTTGCATTTCCCTAATGACTACTGATGTTCAGCATCTTTTCATGTTTTTTTGAGCATTGGTATCTTTTTTTGAGAAATATCTATTCAAATACTTTGGTTATTTTTAATTGAGCTGGTTTTTTTTTCTTTTTACTATTGAGTCATAATTTCTTTATACATTCTAGATAGAAATCCATTAGCCAATATAAAATTTGGAATTTTTTCTCACATTTCATATATTATATTTTTAGTTTTTTGGTGTCACTCGAGGTTTAACTTTTTTCCATTTAGGTGAACTCTAATGTATCTATTTTATCTTTCGTTGCTTGTGTTTTTTGTCATATCTAAAAAATATTTATCTACTTCAAAGTCATAAAAATTTGTGCCTACATTTTCTTTTAAGAGTTTCATAGTTTTAGCTATTACATTTACATGTTTGATACATTTTGAATTAATTTGTATATATAACTTGAATCAGGGTCCAACTTAATTCTTTTGCATGTTGCTAATTCAGTTATTCAAGCATCATTATTTGAAAAGACCATTCCACATTATCTCTGGGGAAAATCAATCAATTATAGATGTGTTTAGTTGTAGACTCTCAATTCTATTCTGGTGATTTATATGTGTATCCTATGGCAGTACCATATTAACTAGATTACTTTATTTAGCATTAGTGAAGATCCTTGTAAGTTATGAATGATTTTCTCCAGCTACTTACATGATTATCTCTTTGTCTTTCAGTAGTTTGATCTTATGTTTAAGTATATATCTCTTTGTGTTGGTATTTATGTTTATGTTTGACATGTTTTGTTTGTTTGTGTGTTTGCTTGTTTTTTGCCTTAACTTTCATTTCCTAATTGTGCAGTCTCAGTCTTTCCTGGGCATATGCACAACCGTGAAATCAAGGTGGCCCTCTACCGAGGTCTAAACGAGTATGCACAACTACATATTGGAGCTTTCCAAAACTCCTAGGGGATACCTCAATACCTCAATTTTACTTTCAAGTATTTTTGTCAACTTCTATCTTGTCCCAACTTTTATTACTGTCTCATGCAGATGTGATATTAAAGGACTGCCTCTGATTGTTTGACACACTCACTGGAATAAAACTGGCTTTGGTGAGCAAGATCTGAGTGAGGTCTAATAAAAATAAGTAGTGTGAGTTCAGGTTTCCAGGAAACTACCATACAGGTCAGATGATGGCAGTTCTCTGAGAATGGGTCTTTGGCAAATCGCAAATCACTCCACTCCCATGGCTATGAGTCTGCTGATTTTCACAGAGGCTGTGATTTCTGTCACTGGGTGACAGAAACCTTTTTAAGGTTACTATAGGGCTCTGTAGAAGAAGATGGAAATAGAGATACTTAAACCACTATAAAGTTCATTTGTTCTGACACTTAGACATTTTTCTTAAATAAACATTTTACTTTTTGCAAGACTTTGATTGATATTCAGAGTTCTGAAATTTGTGAGTTTGATCATTTTTGCCAGTTCTGACTGCTTTTATTAGAGAAGTGGATTTTTGGAACACCTTAATCCATCATGCTCACCGACAGCCCAGGATATTAGTTTCCAAAGCAGCTATAGATAAGCAGGCTACATAATGGTTATACATTTATATGAAGTTCTTAATGTTTATAAAATCCTGGATTTTATACTTTACAAGAAATAAGTTTGTATTTGACTTAGTTCAAATTCATTTAGGTAGTCAAAATTATCCATGATTTCTGAGACCCACAGATTTTTATGAATGTTTCCCATAATCCTAAAGTTGAAAATTTATATTTTCTTCAATTTATGATTTATTTTTTTTGCATTTAGCTATGGTACATCTGAAATGTAATTGTGAATATACACTATATCTACATATATATCCACATGTGTATATATGTATATAGAAAATAGAAAAACTAATAATAAAGCATCTATTTGTCAATATTATATTATCCTTAATTTCCCCATTACTTTGAGATGCTATCTTTGTTGTCTAATATCACTCTTATGAGATATCCTGTCATCGAATTATGTATAGGTTCAAGTTCCTAATTTTATAAATTTTGCTTTAGTGAATGTATAACTTTTATATATGATGATCAAAAACTTGGATTTACTTCTATTAATTTAGAAAAAGTAGGTGAAACCTGTAAAAACTAATTAAATTAAAAATATGATTTCAAATCCTTTATTTCATAGTAACTACATATAACAAAATTAATATATGTTCCATAAAACTTGATTTGACATCATAGACTAGATGGTATGAAAAAAGTATTATATTGTGACTTATATTATAAGTATTTTATAATACTTATAAAAGTATTATAAAAGTATTATTATAGTTAGTTATTGTGATTTATTAGAAACACTAAGGCTTTTCAGAACCTTACAAACATGACCTAAATGCCAACTATATCATTTTTGTCTATATATATGATATTACTTATATCTTAATATAGTGAATGAATAATTTTCCCCAAGTGTTTCTTCATTATTTAAGGAGGAATAAGAAATGTGGGAGCTTTCAGTCAAGATGGTGGCATAGGTAAATGCAGTACTCACAACCACATCAAAATTGTGAATAAACTAGAGAACAACCATCATTCAGAACCACCTGAAATCAAGCTGAAAAGAAGTCCTATAAATATGAGTATAGAGAAGAGGCCACATCAAGACTGGTAGGAGGCAGAGACTAGGAATGGGCTGGTCCCTCACCAATGTGTTAGGCTTAAAAATCTGCAGGGATATCACCCAGCCCAAGGTTCCAGTGTCCAGAAGATAATTCCCCATAACTTCAGGCTGTAAAAAGCAACAGAGACTGGGACTGAATAAAACAAAGGTGTCCCAGGAGTTCCTCTTAAAAGGCCTGTGCATGGACTTACTTGGGTTCACTCACTCTGAGGTCCAGTGCTGAGGCAACAGCTGGAGGTAAGGGCAGGGACATATGGGGAAGAGCTGTGTTTTCTGGCTTCCAGTCAGGAGGGCTGAGGGAGCAGCTTTCTCCAAGATAGAAGTCCTGGCAGAAGCCACTGTTTCTTTGCTGAGCCCTCCCTGCACAGAGCTGGTGGGCACATGGCATGTGTGAGTTTCTACCAGCTTGGGTAAGGCTGTTTGCCCTGCCCTGGTGATTCCCTGAGATTCTGCCCTATCCATTTTGTGGGGCAACCCAAGTCACTTCCAGTGGCTTTCTCATATAAAGTGTCTCTGTTGGCTCATGCTTCAGACTTTTCTAAAATCTCTCAAACAAACATCTGGTCTCTGCATACCCCATCTCTCTTGTTAAGTGGCCCCAGGCCTGGTGTTAGCATCAGGCAGCCTCAGTTCACAGAGTAGCCTCTCTGGGGTACATACAAGTTCTACACAAGTAGCAGCCATCTACAGATCACTCTGTATCTCATGCTGGATGGTCCCAGATTGAGCACAGACAGTGGCTGACCTCGACATATAACTCTTAAGAGGCCCCAGAAGAAGTATACCCATTAGACAGCTTCATACCATGTCAGATTACAACCCAATAGTCTCTATGAGCAACACACTCAAGGAGTGGACTCAGAGGGCACCAAAGCTCCTGCAAAGTGCATCCTTCTGCAAGAAGTCAGCCTCTGCACAGCAGCTCCTCTGCAGTTGTCACACCCAGTCCTTGCAGCTGATCAGCCTGGGAGTTAATCTATCCCAGTGACATGCCAACAGCAATCAAGGCTCAACTATAACAAAACAGTGCACATAGCCCACACCCCACACAAAGGGCACAACTGGAGTGCCCGCTCAACTGACTGGAGAGGCTATACCACTGAGCCCTACAAGACACCTACTATATAAGGCTGCTCTACCAAGAATGAAAGATCTAGTAACTCTACCTAATACAAGAAAAAGAGAGAATCAGCAAAAATGAGGAGATAAAGAAACAGGGCCCAAATCAAAGAATAGTGGAAATCTCTAGAAAAAGAACTAACTGAATGAAGGCAAGCAAACTATCAGATATGGAGCCTAAAACTATGGTTATAATAATGCTCAAGGAACTTAGTGTAAACTTCAATAGCATAAAAAAAGACAGGAAAACCATAAAAAAGAACAAATCAGAAATAAAGAATATGCTATTTGAAATATGCCTGGGGATGGGGGTTAGGGGTGGAAGGATCAAACAAAAAAGGAAAAGGAATCACAACATGGTCAGTGTGGTGATTGTGGGGGTGGGAGGTGGGTAGTTGGAGGTGGAAGAGGGTATGAGGGGGATAAATTATAATGAAAAAATACAATAAAAATAAATTAAAAAAATTCATTATAGGGAATCAACAATAGAGTCAATGAAGCAAATGATTACTTTAGTGATTTAAAAAGATAAGGAAGCACAAAACACCCAATCAGAACAGCAAAAACAAAAAATGAATCCAGTAAATGAGGACAGTGTAAGAAGTCTCGGGACAACTTTAAGTGTATCAGCATTTGCATCATGGGGATCCCAGAAGGAGAAGAGAGAGAACAAAAAAATTGAAACTACTAAAAAAAATAATTAGAGAAAACTTTCTTAACCTGGTGAAGAAAATAGACATAAAAGTCCAGGAAGCACAGAGAGTAACAAACAAGAACCCAAAGAGGCCCACACCAAGATATATCATAACTAAAATTGCAAAGATTAAAGACAAAGAGGGAATCTTAAAGTAACAAGAGAAAAGCAGTTAGTTACCTATAATGGAGCTACCATAACACTTTGAACTGATTTCTCAACAGAAACTCTTGAGATCTGATGGGATTGGCAAGAAATATTCAAAGTGATGAAAAGCAAGGGGCCTACAACCTTGATTACTCTTCCCAGCAACGCAATTATTTAGAATTGAGGAAGAACAGATAAAGAGCTTCCAAGATAGGAGAAAGCTCAGGGAGTTAATCATGACTACACCAGTATTACAAGAAATGATCAAACTGTTGAAGAAGAAGGAGAAGGAGAAGGAGAAGGAGAAGGAGAAGGAGAAGGAGAAGGAGAAGGAGAAGAAGAAAGAAGAAAGAAGAAGAAGAAGAAGAAGAAGAAGAAGAAGAAGAAGAAGAAGAAGAAGAAGAAGAAGAAGAAGAAGAAATATGAATAATAAAGTGGTAGTAATAACATTTCTCTTAACAGTTATTTTAAATGCAAAAAGAATTAAATGCTCCAATCAAAAGATATATGGTGACTGAATGGAAAACAAAACCAGAGCCTTACATACACTGTCTGTAGAAGACTCATTCCAGATTAAAAGATGTACACAGACTAAAAATAAATGATAAATGGATAGAAAGATGTTTCATGAAAATGGAAACAAAAAAAACAAAACAAAACATAAGCTGGGGTAGCAATACTTATACCAGACAGAATAAACTTTAAGTGAAAGCTAAAAAGAGACAAAGAAAGACCCAGCAAATCCACTTCTGGGTACTTATATAAAGAAACCCAAAACCCTAAATTGAAAAGACATACATCCATATGGTTATCACAGCATTATTTACAATAGCCAAAATATGAAAGCAACCTAAATGTACATCAATAGATGAGTGGATAAAGGGATATGTACATATATACAATGAAATATTAGTAAGCCATTAAAAGGAAAAATCTCATCATTTGCCATAACATGGATGGACATACAGCGTACTGTATGAGTACTGAGTAAAATAAGTCAGACAGAGAAAGACAAATAGCATATGATTTCATTTACATGTGGAATCCAAAGAACAACATAAATGAACAAAACAGAAACAGACTCATAGATACAGAGAACACATCGAAGGTTGCCAGATGGAAGGGGGTTTGGAGGGATGGGTGAAAAAGGTGAAAAGACTAAGAAGTACAAATTGGTAGTTACAGAATAGTCAGGAGGATATAAACTGCAGTGTAAAGAATATAGTTAATAATACTGCAATAATTATATGTGGCATCACATAGGTACTAGATTTATGAGGATGATCCCTGCCTATGTTATCAAATGTCTAATCACAATGTTGTTCACCTGAAACTAATATAATATTGCATGCCAACTGTAACTTAAAAATAAAAAATAAAAGAAAATTTGCTTCATAAGATTACTATAAGAATTACGTGAGATATATGGTCCAATGTAGGATCACATAGACATTAATTACCACTCGTTTTTCTCTGGAGGCAAATGAGACAAAGAGGGAAGAGAGCCAGCTGCAACAATAGCTGCTAATCAGTTAAAAAGAAAAAAGATATGAAGCAGGAGGGAATAGTTGTTCCAAAACAAACAAATGAAAACAACCCAGCACTGTCTCCTAAAATTATACCTCCAATTTATTATAAAGTGATATGCTGACATTTTTTCTCCAATGTAGCATTGCCCTTATACACATGAAGTTATGAAATCAAGGTTCATGTGTTCCTTGTTTAAAATACAACTTAATGATGAAATGGCTAGATTGGGGTAACAAATCATAGAAAAATATTTTATAATGAAATTCCAAATTTAAAATCTCATTAATTCAGTATCTGATGAGAATATCCTATATCAATTTAAAATATTTCCGAGTTATAAAGTAATCATTTTCTTTCCTCAGAGTATAGAAAGGCCAGTGAAATAATTACTAAAATGTGTTTCCTGACAAACCAAATTGTTTAAATCGTAACATCACCTATTAATCATTTTTAATGTATTTTATTGATTATGCTATTACAGTTGTCCCATTACCCCCCTTTATTCCCCTCTACCCTGAACACCCTCTCCCACCCACATTCCCCCCTTTAGTTCATGTCCATGTGTCATAAGTTCTTTAGCTTCTACATTTCCCCTACTATTCTTGCCCTCCCCCTGTCTATTTTCTATCTACCTTCATTGCTACTTATTCTTCTTACTGTCCCCCACTCTCCTCCTCCCACTCCCCTGTTGCTAACCCTCCATGTGATCTCCATTTCTGTGGTTCTGTTCCTGTTCTAGTTGTTTGCTTCGTTTCTTCTTGTTGTTGTTTTAGGTGTGGTTGTTAATAATTGTCAGTTTGCTGTCATTTAACGATACAAGTTTTTTATCTTCTTTTTCTTAGATAAGTCCTTTTAACATTTCATATAACAAGGGCTTGGTGATGATGAACTCCTTTAACTTGACCTTATCTAGGAAGCACTTTAACTGCCCTTCCATTGCAAATGAAAGCTTTGCTGGATAGAGCAATCTGGGATGTAGGTCCTTGTCTTTCATGACTTGGAATACTTCTTTCCAGGCCCTTCTTTCCTGCAAGGTCTCTTTTGAGAAATCAGCTGACAGTCTGATGGGAACTCCTTTGTAGGTTACCATCCCCTTATCTCTTGCTGCTTCTAAGATTCTCTCCTTCATTTTTACCTTGGCTAATGTAACGATGATGTGCCTTGGTGTGTTCCTCCTTGGGTCCAACTTCTTTGGGACTCTCTGAGCTTCCTGGACTTCCTGGAAGTCTATTTCCATTGCCAAATTGGGGAAGTTCTCCTTTATTATTTGTTCAAATAACTTTT
>CM052539.1:131697931-131843337 GCA_028533065.1 Trachops cirrhosus | reverse complement strand
TCTCCTCATTTTTTTCGAATTCTTATTTCTTCATTCTTTTCTGGTTGTATATTTTTTCCTTCCTTCTGGTCCACTCCATTGATGTGAGACCCATCTTTCATTCCATCACTATTGGTTCCCTGTGCATTTTTCTTCATTTCACTTATTGTAGCCTTCATTTTTTCATCTAGTTTGTGACCAAAATCAACCAATTCTGTGAGCTTCCTGATCACCAGTGCTTTGAACTGTGCATCTGATAGATTGGCTATCTCTTGGTCACTTAAAAGGATGGGTTCTGAGGCTTTCAATTGATCTCCTGTTTGAGCCATCTTTTTGCTGTTTTTTTTTTTTTGGTCTTGTCGAGCACCTGTAGTGAGGGGCGGTGCCTTAGGTGTTCACCAGGGTGGGGCACCCCAGTTGCTTGGTTGTGACGCTGTATGTGGGGGCAGAGTCCGAGAAGGAACAATGGCTCTTGCTCCACTCTCTGTAGGACCCCAGACCCCTCTGCTGCTTTCTGCAAGCCAACTGGGCCCCTCTGGCACCAATTCCCGTGTGTGTGGGCTCGTACACCCAGCGGGACCTTCCTCCTCAGTCAGTGACCCAAAGCTGTATTTCCCAGCGCTGGGACCCTGAGTTGGGCACAGTGCCTTGCTTCACATTGGCTGCCTCGCTGGGTCTGCTGGTCACCAACGCCCGGCCGGGACCCGCCAGCCACTGCTGCTTGTGTGCTCAGGGTCTGCCTGCTGCAGTCCAGCATGCTGCCCTGGTTGCTCTGCTCTCTGCTCCACCTCTCCCCCGCCCCCTCACCCCCCCACCCCTGCCCAACTCCGCCCCTCCTACTGGTCTGGATGAACGTGTCTATTTTTAAATCCTTGGGTGTCCGACTTCCATACACTTCAATTTTCTGTCAGTTCTGGTTGTTATTTTGTTTCTATATCGTTGTTGTCCCTATCTTGGTTGTGCAAGGAGGCACGGTGCGTCTACCTATGCCTCCATCTTGGCCTGAAGCCTCGGCAGCACCGCTGGGGGTGCCGGTCCCGGGTGTGTCATGAGGACTCCTGTGAAGAAGAAGTTGCAAGCAAAAACAGGGACAGGAGCCCAAGCTCCGATTCCAGCGGTCGCTTGGGCACTCTCTAAGACTCCAACACCAATGTGGCCGCCGCCTCCGGCTTTATCGCCAAGACCTATTAATCAATGTTTTATTTGAATTCTGGCAAAATTACACCACCACCTGTTTGTTCTGATCTTTCCCAAATACCTCTTCAAAGCCCCTAGTGATGGGAAGGTAATGATGTATGTGAAGACATCTGGGTCCTAAACCATGGAACCTGTTAATGTGCTACTTTATATGGAAAAAGGGACTTTGCAAATGAGATTAAGGTTAAGGACTTGAGATGGACAGATTTTCCTCAATTATTCAGGTGAACTTAATCTAATTGTATAAATCCATAAAAGCAGAGAAGCTCTTCAAGCTGAGCTTAGAGAGGAAGATGTGATGACAGAGGAACGGACCAAAAAATGGCAGTGTGAAAAGGACTCAGCCTGCTGTTGCTTTCCAGATGAAAGAATGGGTCCCCAGAAACAAGAAAATATGGGAAAACATTTCCCTTTACTGTTTCCTGACAGAAAGGCAGCCCCGTCAAAACCAGGATCTCAACCTGCTGAGACTGTCAATTCTCTGGTTTGTGGAACGCCACAATAATAAATTTGTATTGTTTTGAGCTATTAAATTTGTGGTGATTTCTCACAGTGGTGAGAAAATAAATACAAACATACTTTTTCCACTCAGCATGTACCTGCAATTCCTCTAGGTAGGGCCATTATCTTGAACTTTTTACCTCAATGTCTCTACACTTATTCTCTTATGCATTTAACATGTATCTGCCAAGTGGAAAGGTCCCGGAGGCTACATCTTTGACATACTTGTTCATTTCTTCCATTGAAGCCAAAATAACACTAACACATACCTGGTTGTCAGTCACAAGATAAATGAATGCAACCTAAGGAAACTTTTAGTAATAGCATTTTAAACATAGCTATTGCTTACAAGATGAATACTGTGTTCCAGGTACTTTATATATGTAATTTCCTATTCTAATAGTCTATTGTAAGATGAGTATTATAAACATCTTTGAAGTATAAAAACTGTGGTTTTAACTGATGCAATTTGTCCTTGTCCTATAAGAGCAAAATAAAGGATTTAAGTCAAAGTCTATGAATCTCCAACTCCCTTGAAAACAAATCTGTGTATTTTATATTTTTATATTAATGAGATGATTTCTAACCCAAAGAAATATAACTACATAGCTTTTGAACTCCCAAAGTCAGATACTCACACTCATAGAACGGAATGTCAAAAGAATCAATACCAACACCTCTGCCCCTTTATAAAGTCATACCCATCATCCAAGTCTTCTAGGTCCCACAGGAAAAAAAGGGAAAAGCCTAGCTCACAGAAACAGCAAGAGAAATAATAGTACATGACAACAGCAGATAAGTTGTGAAACATTATCTATTATATAATAGAATATATAAAATATATGCATTTATATATAATATTTAGTTACACATAGAATATAAATATATAGAGTGGGCATGGGGAGAGAAAGAAAGACAGGTAATTTGAGCATGTGAAAATATACTGTTACTATTTCAGATAAAAGTGATAACTTTGTTTTTCAGTACAGGTAAAATCACAAAATTAACAAACGTTTTCAGTTTTAAGACCAACTTGAAGTTAATATGAATTTAAGTAGTTTTTGGAAATTGTTTTCACAATTATGTCAACTAATTTCTCATTATTTTCATATACATGATAAGCAAGTTAGTAAGTTTCCTTTTAATAACAAGTACAGTTAATTTCTATCCAAGAACTCCACATTATTATGATTTCAAAGGTAACAAGGTTCAAATTATGGTATTCTAGAATATCTTTAAAATCACTTTTTACACACCTGATACTTCTTTTTCAAATGAACTAACTTGCAAATTATTTTCTTATTTGATTCCTCATTCATGAAAAATATTTTTCTGCCTAGTGTTGTGCCCAGGCCCATCAGAACATCAGAGACGTAAAAGAGTTTTGAATCTTGCCTTCATGGAGGGTGCCTCCCAGACTGGAAGCATGCAAAATTAATTTTTATCAGAGAAGGAGATGGTGCTACTCCTGGGTAAGAGAAAACGTGCTGGTGGGTAAGACTGTAGATTTATAACTGAAAAAAATTAGGAATTGTCTAAAAAGTAGGTTGGGGACAGAGATAGAAGATAGCCCAGGAAAGAAGCAGGAGAGGTGATGGCATGTTTAGGAAATATGAAAGGAGCTGTGATTTGTTGAGTATAGACTGCAAAGGGGGCAGTTTCCAGAGGCTGGGCTCTAGAGGTGGGCATAGATCAGAATGTGATGGGCTCTCCAAGGCCATCCTTGTTTGTCCTAAGAGAATGGAACCACCTTGGATAAGGATAAAAGATTTTACAAAATTAAAAACCTATGAATAACATGATTTAATTTGTTTCTCTAAGCTGGCTTTAGTTAGACAATGGTTTTGCTGAAACCAGTTGGGATGCTGAGATGGCCACCAAAGTGGCTAGCTGCGTGAGTGGTGGGTAGTGGTAGAGTGGTGTTGAATGGCCCCATATGACTATTTTAGCAGCTGGATTCCAAAATAAAAATACAGGAAAGATGGTCTGAAAATGGATTCACTAAAGAATGTGTATAGATCATCTTCTTCATCGAGTACACAGAGATCCGCTTTTTGACAATGTGCAATATCTAACATGAAAAATTTAACTTGCACATCCATTTTCTCAAGGAAAACAAAAAAAAAAACTGTAAATTGAGCCACCTACAGATTAGTTTTCTCAAATATCTTTTGTACATTACCTCCAGAATTTGTGTCACAGGCAATGGGTACATAAATCCCATTATATTTCATCAAAACTCAGACCATTTTTGTTCCTAAACTTTTGGACATGGCAAAATTTGGAATTGGCATGTCATCTGTAATACAGGAAAGTTCTGACAATGAGCAGAGTACTGAATTAGATTCAGAATGAGTATTTTAAACAACTTTTATGTAATCACTCAAACATCAAAGAATATTTTCTTTAAGAGTCACAAAGTCATCAGGGGAAAAAAGCTCTCCAGTTTTAAGGATGACTGTACAAATGAATTTTAGCCATTTTAATGTAATAAAAATGACTCAGTGACACATTGATTTTGATAGCAAAATATATATGCAGAATTTGTTTAATGTTTTACAAGTAATACATTAGTCACAGAGCACAAAAGTAGCCTATTCACTTATCTCTCTGTTATGTCTACATTTTTATGTCTTAACAAAGTTTAAAAACTTTTAAACCAGATTTATTACTGACACAGCGATATGTCTCATGATAGCTTGAAAACAGGTTTACCACCCATTCTAGTCTCTCTGAAGATGTTTTGTTTTTACGGTTCTTCTTCTGCCTGAAACAAAATGCTTGAAACTAATAAAATGAATGACTCACATTTTTCTCCAAGTTAAAATTAAAAGAGAAAAAAGAGTATAAATTGCTTTCAAATATAATCATCATAATAATGTTTGAAGGGAGATTAGTAAATACTTGCACATACTTGGGTGAGTATTAGTTCTGTGTTTTTAAAACTGTGTGCACTTATCTTGGGCAACATGTTGTTAGCAGTAATATTTGTTAGAACATGTGGTTCATCTGAACTATTCCTTCACTGAACATACATTTAGAAACATAATCATGAAAATTATGTTTAGGGTATAAAATTAAAAGTATAACTTTATTTTTTTCTGTAAAGCAACTTCATACTAGAGGTTAAGAGCTTAAACATTGTACAAACTTTGTCCCTGTAATATTTGTTCTAGAATTATATTTTATAAAAATAATTGGAATAAAATATACTTTTATCTATTTCCAACTTATTGGAAGGAAATCAATTACTTTAAAACAAAAGGAAGAAAGACTACTTTTTGAAACTGTAGGAACTGTTAGTATACTGATCACTTCTAGGGGAGAAGGAAGGAGACAGGGTCATCCGAGGCATGCTACTGGCTACTTACTATGTTGTGTTCTGAGATATGAAGCAAAGGAGTGAAAACATGAACCTCTGATAAATAGGATGTGTTGTCTTCTTTTATTAAAAGTAAAAAATATTTAAAATAAGACCAACAAAATACCTAAGATATTTATAGTGCATAACAAATCAGTGCAGCATTAAACAACCCCATCGAGCTCTGCCTTGTTCTGCATCTGATCCAGAATTACAAGAACATTACTTTGAATTCTAATTTAATTATACTAATCCAATGTGTACTCTTGAAGACAATGTAATATACCCCTTTGATACAGTGGCTTTCTCTATTTGCTTTTATTAACAAAAACTCTTAAAACCTGGAACAGAGTATGAAATATTTTGTGAATGGAAAGTGCAGAAAATGTCAGCAGCCTGAAAATGAACACCATTAAAGTGATCCAGGGAGGAGGGATTAGGAGTCTATTAACAAGAAATTGCAGTTTGAAATATCCCCTAAATGTAAGATCTGGAATGATGTAGTGAGAATACAAACAAAATGTATGACATGTTGTGTTGTAATTGTATTTATAATCTACAATACTATTGGTAGAGAGAAATGATTTTATTATGGACAGTTCAGTTTCAGTAATATTTAAGTGTATACAGTGGGTATATTTTCCATCTACTTAAGATTTTAAAAATAGTATCATTGTGTCATTTGAGGAGACGTTTGTATGTTAGAACTGATATTACCTTCTTTCTTGAATATCAGAATGAAGATGGGAAATTAGCAGAGATGTGCTTTTTGTGGTCACTGAGATATTAATTTTTCTCATCATGTCTAATTAAATGAATAAAGGATGATATCTTGAAATCTGTGTAATTTTAACTAAGCTGATTGCCAAAAATGGGGCAGAAGTAGAAGAAAATGGCTCCTAGATAACCTGCCTCCTCATTTAGTGTCTCTTTCCAAGTCTGTTCTTACATGCTACCATCACTTCAAGATGACAGAGAAAAAGAGCTACCTGCTTCAGTGTCAGCGGCATCTTCCTACTGAGATTACATCAAGTCATCACCACCCTCCAGTGCTTTGTGTGAGGAAGTAATCAAATTTTGTTTTTTCTTTTTCTGAAAATTATTCTGATCCCTCCTTAGAGAATAAAAAAAATGACAAATGGATATACTGTCTCAAAAATGATTCATTTCTTTGGGCAGAGAACCAAGGGACCTAATGACATACAAGTGTGAGAAGCAGGAAGAAGGCCGAGGTAAGTGACCAGAAAAAATGAAAGCTCCGAGCTCTCAGTCCAGTCCAGGTGGGTTTCCTTCATTCTAACCACCCAATGAGTTATAACTGGGGTTGAGCAGGGAGGTGGACAGGGACAATCTGAGTGACTAAGAATGATTCAGAAGGACATACAATTCTCATTGTATATTGAGAAAATTTAGAATAGCCATTGAAAAATATTTATTAAAAATGAATAATAAATGACTGGATAGATGATATGAATAGATTAATTCATTATCTGTTTTGTAGTGATAATTCAAGAATTATATAATTTTAGGAAAAATTACATAGACACATACATTACCCAAGCATACAACAAAAAATATATACATCAAGTGATCTAGATTTTACTTTGAAATGGTTAAGATAGTTTAAGGAGGATAAAATTATTCAATTATTTTGGATCATCTAGAAAGAAAGTATACACTATAAAGTGTACTCTAGAAAGCATATTCTAGAAAGTGTACACTATAAATAATGATAAAGTGGATATAGAATTATATTATTGCTTAAAATGAAAAGACTTTAATATTAAAAAAACAAATACTGAAGAACAAAACCAGACCAAAATATAGTGTGACAAATACTTGTAAAATTTTATGTCATGATATGACATATAAAGAGCTCATATATTTTTAAAAAACTGTCTTGTGATAAAATTTGGAAAAAAGGAAATACAACCAAGACTGAATTTTAATCAAAAACACAAAAATTAACATTGAGCAGAATAAGCTACCATTTTATTGATTAATTTCTAGCACTTGGAAATAATTATGCCTAATTTTAAGAGGAAAGCCTCATTGCAAATATTGTCAACATTTTGGGGGAAAAAGGTTGGTTAACACAAAACATAATGAGTAATAATATGTACTCATTCCATTTAACTGAAAACTATCTTAAGAAAATAATACAAAATATTTTAAAAATGAAGATGTTCATGTGGTGTTAAGTATAAAAACTTAGGGGCCACTTGAATTTTATCAATTAGGAAACAATTATACTACTTTCTCTCAATGAAATACTGTGCAGCAAGTTAAATATGGGGACTCTGAAAACTAAAGTGGCACAAAAATACTGTTTGGCACAAATTCAAATAGAAAACAATATTCAGAATATGAAGATTCTGACTACAACTATTTAAAACTTATTTAAGCTGTAAAGAACATATATCTAAATTTTAATATCAGGCATAATTAGTTAATGAAGTTTTAATTCATTTTTCTTTCATACTTTTACATGTGCTTATTCTGCCTTTATTACTGGGAAAATATACAACCATAGACAGATGGATAGATAAGGCAGATAAATTTACCTTGTTTAATATGTGTTTTCTCTACATATAACACATAAAGGTAAACATATAACAAAAAAGTTTAAAGTAAATTATAAACTGTTTCTAATATGGTTTAAAATTAAAATGGTTTAATTCTCCCAGAATATGCCGCTATTGAGAAAATCCCAGAAGGTCAATTGTCGATTTTGTCTGCATTTTCCTCCTGAATCATTTTCCACTTGGTTAACAAAGAGGTAGATTTGTTGCTAAACCGCCAATAAGAAGTTACTTAATTCAATCCAAAAGTATTCCTAAAGGGGACCAGTAGTAACAGAGAAAGTATTGCTGGCATGATCAAAAGTTTTTGAGGAACTGAAGTGTTTAGTCAGGCAGTAAGAACATTAATAATTTATAATGTAAGGCAGCACATAAATCCCAAAGAGTTGACTCTTGACCACAAAAGAATAAATAAAAAAGCCTGCTGAGGAGATGTTGAGAGTGTTGACAAGCTTCAAAATAATAGGCTGTTTTGATTTCTCTAAACACTTGCAAATTTGATCACAAAGTGAAAGTTTAAGAAAGTTGTATATTTAGAGTGAATCTTCAAGTTCATAATATCAATTATGTACTATGTAAAATGCTTAATCATATTATTTTCAGAGAAAGGGTATTAAATAGCACTTATAGTAAGATGATTTATTAAGAAGATTCATATTCTTAACCTCCCCCTGTCTATTTTGTACCTACCATTTATGCTTCTTAATAGAATAATATGGGAAATGGAGAAGCCAAAAACTTAATGTATTTTTCAGACTATAAGACACCCCCCCCAACAAATTTTGGAGGAATAATGGTTGTCAGTGCTGATGCTGAGTTCTGTTTACATTTACATTGTTGAAATATTATGTTATTTATGTTATTAAATATTTTACCACATTTTTTGCTTCACAATTTTTTTCCTATTTTCCTCTTCTAAAACCTAGGTGTGTCTTATGGTCCAAAAATATGGTATATGCATGACCCATGGACATTAACTAAGGTGGGGGAATGATGGTGGGGGGTTATGGAGTGGAGAGGAATAAAGGGGAGAAAAAATGGGACAACTGTAGTAGCACAATCAATAAAATATATTTTAAAAATTGTGATACTTAAAAAAAGAAGATATATGTGTGTGTATATACATTTAATTATATTTATAGGGATGTTTATGAGTAGTACAAGAGTTGGACCTAATCTAAAATAAAGAGATTTAATGAACAAATGTATTAAAGGGTACCAGCAGCTGAAATTTGAAAATTTTTACTAGAATTGATGACTATTTTTTACTAAAACATAAAAACAATCTAAATTACAGTATGGAAATTCCCTGGGGTTCCCAGGAATATTACTGCACAGCACAGTACAAGCAAAGAGACTCCACTACTCAGCAAAAGAACATGATTTGTGTGCAGTCTACATTTCTCCGGCACCTCAAAATTTAGAATTGCCATAAATACATTAACATTTCAAATCAAACTGAGCCACTGACCTCTATTTAAATATAATTTTTTTCTGGAAAAGCAACACATTAAGTTGATGAGACATCTTGGCTCCTCGTGCAGTCTCTTGCAAGGGTACATCCACCATGGATACAAACACACAATTACCCTGAGTCCATAGGTTGGACCCCAAGAGAAAGCTTCAGTTAGGAGTGATTATTTATTCAAATAGATGTCTTCCTTTCTTTCACAGTTTTTAGCTAACCAACTGGTTGACTATAGCAATGACTAATTTTCTGAAACTAAGTGCTGTCCAGTAGGATATAAGTAGAAGTGATATTTGCAGCTTCTGTGAACATTCATTGGAAGATAAGTTGCCATTTGCTTTTAGACCATTCTTATGATATCCTTTCTCTATCTTACTGCCTAAAACATAGATGTTGACATTTTGGACAGTGAGGCCAAGGGCCAGACCATAAATATTTGATAATTGTGAGTTAAAAGGCGCCTGGCTTCCTGACAAGTTTGTGGGGTAGAGCCAACTTACTAAACCTAACCTCATATGTCCAGGCATTTATGAAAGAGGGAGATAGATTTCTGCCTTTTGCCAGTCACTGTTATTTTAGATTTGTGAAACTAACTGTGAATCTAATTCTATTACTTTATGGATGAGAAACCAAGCCTGGATATATCAAGTACCTTTAGAGATGTATTGCCCAACATGGTAGCCACCAACCACATGTGGCCATTGAGCACTTGAAGCATGTCTAGTCTTAATTGAGCTGCACTCTAAGTGTAAAATACACAAAATATTTTGAAGACCTAAAACAATAACATTTAGGATATATTATATTAAATATACTACTAAAATTAATTTCATATAATGTGTGCATTTTGTTTACCTTTTTAATGTGACTACTAGAAACTTTTAAATTACTTGTATGGCTTAGTTTAAATTTCTATTGGGAAGAACTGTTCTAGAAGTTACAAAGTAAACTAGCTATCTAAACTTCTACCTCTTTGTTATAGCCCTTTTTTATCAGACCGTACCACCTTGGTTGTATGGTAAAAGGAACAGCTGGGTTATGTTGGTAGAAAACATTAGGACCAAAATTAGCAACATAAAAATCATACCTTCACCTAATTTTTAAAAGGCCCAATTCAGAAGGATGCGAACAACTTTCAGAACATGTATATTTGCAGAACAAGAAACAACTGGAGAATAGAATCTGAAAGATAACTGTCTCTGAGTTGGCATCAATGTCTAGATACAATAAAAGGGTATGGTTTGCTCAGGGAGACAGGAAATTAAGATGCTAAGAGATAGTCAAGGAATTTATATAGTAGTAGGTTAACTAATTTTTATGTAATTCTGACAAAAATTTGTAATTCATTGCTGCTTTTTTTTTCTCTATGGTTAGAACACAATGTGACTTCTACCTTCTTAACAAAATTTTCAATGTACAGTGCAGTTGTACATTGTTGACTATACAATATTATAAAGCTGATCTCTAGAGCTTACTCATCTTGCTTAACTGGAATTTTATCCCATTTATCAATAATTTCCCATTTCCTCCTTTCCTCTGCAGCCACAACTCTACTCTTTGATTCTGTAAGTATGAATTAGACCATTTTAGCTCCCTCACATAACTAAAATCATACAATATTTGTCTTTCTGTGACTAGCTTATTTCATTTAGCATAATTTCCTCAAGGTTCAGTCATGTCATTGAATATTGCAGAATTTTCTTCTTTTTAGGACTAAATAGTATCCCATTATATGTATATACTACATTTTCTCTATTCATTCTCATTGCTTCTTATGCTTAAACTTAAAGCTAATGATGATTATTGTTGACCTAATAAATTATACTGCTTCTTTCAGTTGGCCCCTGTATACCCAGCTACTGGGATTCAATAACCATTCCCCCCATTCCTCCTTCACTCCTTGGTATTGATTATACAATTAACCTTCAAACAAACTTAAGAGAAAGTTATCATCATCATCATTTATCATCATCATTATCACTTTTTAAAGATAAGGAAACCATAGCATACAAAGACTTAAAAAATCACAAACATTCAAACAGCTGAAAATTTAATTTCCATCATAAATAATCTCCATATTTTAGGAATAAACACATTGCTCTTTTATTAAATATTAATTATAATTAATTCCTTTAAAGTGCTTAAGAATAATATAACTCTCCTCTTCAATACAACTTTTTGTGCAATGTGTATCTGACAAACTTTTAAAATAATCTTGAGTAAAAAATTATTTTATTACTATTTAAAAATTTAGGAATTACATTTTGTGTTAAAAATATAGTGTTCCTGGAAAGATATTGACCATTATTTATGAAAAAACTTTAGCATTGTCATAATTTTAAATAACTCACTGCAATAAGAAAGCCAAGCAATATATTTAGCATGTATATTGATAATATGATATCTCTCAATTTTTTACTTAGAAAAGTTTCATTTTCAAAAACCTATATGGTGGCTTATATGAGTTAACATGGAACTAAAACATACTTCTTTAATAACTGGGTTTTATTCCAATACTTAGACAAATGGAACAGTAAAGACATCTTTAAATAACAAAACTACTTTGAGCCTTTCCTTATGATAAAGCTAGATGACAAATTTACCAGCTTCTTTAATTTTTAAAGATCTTTGAAAGAGTTTCATTGGATCACTCTGAGGTTGTCCTCTATATCACTGTACCAATATGAAAAAATGGAAGATTTAAAATAATATTTTATTCAGTGCTATGGCAGAAATTTATTAGGTACATTTCAGCTAGAAAGCAAAAACATTCCTTAGGTTACTGAAATTCTTAGTACAAAGAGGAGCTTTGATAAAGAGAATGAAATAGATGGTGTTTTTCAGCAAATATTTTTGTCTTGGACAGTTTTATTGTTGTGTATGGTGACATCTGCAATCATAATTTTTGTAGTCTTTTCCTTACCATCCGTAGATGACTTTTATCAATAGCATTAAGCCATCTATCTTTGTAAAATCATGTTTATATTTTAAAAAGAATTTTTTATTGCTGAAATCCCAGGACCAGGCAAAACTCTATTTATATAAACAGACCAAAGGTAAATGGAGAAATTAATGACAGGCCTTTAAATTGAAACATACAGAGAAAAGAATCCTTTTAATATAAAAGAGTTAGATATCAATAATATGCAAAATAGATAAATTTTAATTTTATATAAAAATTAGATTAAACAATGTGTGGTAGATAAATGTAGAGCAACAGCTAATGTGTGACTGATATGTGAAAAAAACTGTCTCATGTCAATATGTGTCCTATCTAATCTGCTCCTGAGATCTTCTTTCCCCAAAATGATCCAACTCATTGCATTATAGCTGAAAAAACTGTAAACTTGTTGAAGACTAATTTTTAGAGCTTATATAAATATATTCTAATATATAAATAAGCATTAACTTCCAAAAATATATCAGGGTTTAGAACAGAGAAATCAGCAGCCACATAATTATTGGAGCCAGTATATGAACAAATAGTCTTCATTTGGATATGAAATACATTGTAAAGAAAGAATTTTTAAAATTAGAGTTATTAATGCTTCAGAAACAAGGTTAGTAATATATACTAACATGAAAATGGCACTAATATAATAAAGATACATATTTGAAGAAATGTGAACTACCAATGGATCAGAAATCTACTTTTCCTAGATATTGCAACTCCATAATAAGTGGATTTTGCTTAAAACTCTTTTGGCTTTGCTCACCCATAGGAGTAAGAGAATTCCCTAAGTCAGGGAAACCAAAGGAAAAGCTAAGACATGAATAGGAGCTGATGAAAACACCTCATGCAACAGAGCTGAGAGTGATATACCACACCTAGAGACAGGTGTCAATAGGCATATTGCAAAGGAATACGCAGTAGTAAAACATAATAATACGATTTTAGAAATAAAAAGAGATGGTTTAATCGACTTAGAACTGAAATAAGAATTTATGAACAGAAGATAGAACTGAAGAAATTATTCAAATAGCAGAGAGGCACGGAGACGAAAGATAGTAAAGAAAGGAAAAGGGATAAGGATGATAGTTTGAGGAAACCCTAGCATAGACCTGAAAGGAAGCAAAGGACATAATAGTGTAGCATTTTTCTAAACTGTCATACCTACTTCTAGTCATGAGGTTAAAAAAAATCCATACTTACATATCTTATAGTGAAATTGTACAGTGCATACACACACAATCTTAAAGCAGAAATTAAGGTTGCCTTATATACAAATGTCAGCCTACTACTCAATGGTAAAAATGAAAGCAAAAAAGCAGTCTAATCAAACTATGGTATATTTGCAGAAAAACTATCTTGCAGAAATAAAGACAAAATAAATCTTTTTGCAGATAAACAAAGAGTAGTAGCACTGCCACCCCAAGACAACTTAAAGGAAACTTTTAAAGATATTACTTGAAATAAAGGAATATGACCCTGAAGGATAGTTTAAGATAGAATGTTAATGCACAAAGGAATTAGTAAATATTTAAATAAAACTAAAGAAATATTGTATTGTATGTGTAAGATATTATTATAATGATACCTATGGTTGTGTTAAAATATCAAATTAAAAACTAGGTAATACTAGCATATAATTTTAGGTGAAGTGTTTTAAGGTATATATTCAACAGTGGATATTTGGTGTAGCCCTTAGTGGATCTACTCCTCTGTATTATAAAATGTTCTGTTTATAACAATAATGCGAGTAAATCTTATAAACTTACTACAAACATCACCTCTATAACAAATCAATATTTCCTTCTCTGGACTTTGAACTAGGTGAAGGCAGACCAAGTGTAAAAGCAATTTGACTCATCAGCTCTGAGTAATAGTACCTGGTGATGGCTTGTAAATAAGATCATTGAATTAACGAGTGAATAAAAGGAAAGAACACTAAGAACATTCCTCTATTACCACACAAATCAATAATTTGTTTATAAAACCATTGAGAATAAGATTGTTTCATTTACTTTATGTAAAAAAGTATAGAATGTCTGTAATTTACTTGTGAGTAGCTAAGTGGCATAGGGGTCTTGCACTCAACTTGACCTCTGTAGATGTGGAATTCATTTATACCTCTGCAATGAAAGTAACTGAACTTCTCCATGTCTCTGTTTCCTTGTCCATAATACAGTGTACTAGCTAGCTGAGCTTGGTTATTCATGAAGTTGTTTTTGTGAAAAAGTTAATGAACTGATGTATACAAAAAAGTTTAGGAAGTTATGAAAGCACTGAAGATATTAATTAAGTAAAGCACTATTATTATATACACAGATTATATGTAAAGATACTTTTATCTGAGAAATCATTTTTTAAAATAGTAATAAAATATTTTGTTTGTACTCTGATGAGAAAAAGCAATGAAACCATAATTGGAAAAAAATTAAAAGAATAAAAATTTAAAAATTTAAGATAATACTATATATCTCAGATTATGTATGGTTGTATGGCTTAGAAGCAAAATAGGTAAAGTGCCTAACATGGTGCTTGACATTTATTTTTTATTTTTTATTTTGATCCTCATCCAAGGATATGTTTATTGATTTTAGAGAAAGGAAGGGAGAGAGAAACATTCATTGGTTGCCTCTTATATGCACCCTGACCAGGGACCGAGCCTGTAACCTTGTATGTGCCCTGACTTGAAATCAAACCAGCAACCCTTTGGTGTATGGGACAACACTTCAACCAACTCAGCAACCTGGCCAGGGGAAGTTTGACATTTGGTAGGCACTCAATAAATGGTATTTTTAATTATTTGCAAATATATATACACACATAAGTGAAATCATGCAGTATTTGTCTTTCTCTGATGAAAATCTTTAAAACCACCTGTAAACCCTGAAAAATATCAATGAGCTAGGAAAACATATTGCAGAAAATAAACATTAAGTGGGAAAGCGTGTTGGACTGATTTCACTTTCAAACTCTCGTTGACATGAAAATGCGCATGTTCAGAAACATACTACATAATATTTATTTCTTATATGTTTTATACAACTTTGTAAACTCAAGAAATGGTGGCATCATTGGCAAAGGTATTATCTGTATTACAAAATTTTCTGTCAACAGCTATGTTGTACATTATAGAATCCCCATATATTTGGACTATATATTAATTTTTTCCTACTTGTAGTAGTAATAGTACTCTATTGCAGAAGTTTAGAGAAAAGATAGCAGATAATTAGACTAGACTGTGTGTTTGTATATGAATGCATTCATGTGTCTTTGTGTGTGTTTGAGTTTGTTTTGTGAGTTAAGAGTAGGCAAATAAAGGGAGAAAAGAGTATTTAAATGCCCTTTGACATTTAGGCATTCTTAAAGGAGCACTGTACCTGAAAGGATAAAGCAGAACTTCAAAAAGAGACTAAACAAAGAAAATAATAAATTGGGAGAAAAGGAGAAGTCAAGGAGTGCCAGAGAATAGGGGATAGGCAGAGAAAAAAGGGAGAGGCTGATGGTCAACAACAAACAAGCTTCTTATAAAAGTCTCTAATAACTTCATTTTATTACTAATTTCAATTTATTGTATAAAAAGAAATTCTGATATTCAAAAACTGCCTTCCTCATAAATGCATTTAAATTTTATTACCTGTAAAAACCAGAGGCTATTTTAAGTCAATAATATAATTACTAAGAAGTAGAGATACATTACAAATCTTTACCAACACAATTTAAGCATTAAAATAGAATATCTTCCAACATTGTTACCCATCCTAAAATGTATCCAGCTTTAAGATATTTTAAACTCTATTAAATAAGAGAATCATCAGAGAAAACATGGAATTTTTCTTTCCTTTTGTGACCTCAGATAAACTAAATCTATCTGCAGAGAATTTTCATAAAAGCATAAAAAATAATTTCCTACATTTAGCTTTGACATTGGGAGTGCTAAGTTGTGCCAGGGGATATATAACCATAAACTATACCTAAGAGAGAATGTTCTAACAAGCTATAATAGGATACATTCCCATTTTTTTATTTTTCTCTTCATTAATTATACTACTGTAGTTTATAATCATTATCAGTCACAGTTATAAACCACTGTGTAATTATTTTTCTCCTCCACACTGTATCTAAGGAATAAAAGAAAAAATCAGTTGAATAAGCTAAGGATGCTAAATAACCTGAAATCACTTATATTGGATAGTCATGGCAATAAAATATTCCTTATTTATTGAAAGAAGTTAAAAGTAAAATATAGAAATATTCTTTTTATACAGTACAAGAAAAATAATGCCATTTGTCTTAAATAATAATGTTGCATTTTGTGAGGGGAGCTAATGAAATTTTATATTTATGGCTAAAACTCCAAGATGTTGTTAATATTTCTTCAAATGTAGTTTCAGCTAAAAGATTCTTTAAGCTAGATATCCATTAAATTTTTATTGGTTACTTGTTGAATTGAAAGAAATGCTGAAGCAGAAGGTATCTGTGAGAGAAAGAATATTGATAGCTGCTACAGCAAGCATAAATAAGAGTGTCTTGCTGAATGTGTGTGGAGAATGGAGATATTATTTATAATCAATGGCAGTTCCAGAATGGTTTTTGCCAAGAAAAATCAAAAAGAGATGATTTATGGGCTTAAGAGTTTAAGGGGCATTCTAAGGAACTAGCCTAAAATGAATTAGTTGGGCCACATGACTAATCGTAGAAAAATTCTAATTCCTTTTAAGTGAGAATGTCTACACATGCACAATTATGCCTAAGCACTCTACTATTTTAATAATAGTAATTTAGTTCCATTTTAATAAAATGTTTTTTTATCAGCCCTGGCTGGTGTAGCTCAGTGGATTGAGTATGTGCCTGTGAACCAAAGCGTTGCTGGTTCTATTCCCAGTCAGAGCACATGCCTGCGTTTCGGGCCAGGTCTCCAGTAGGGGGCACAAAAGAGGCAACTACACATTGATGTTTCTCTGCCCTCTTTCTCCTTCCCTTCCTCTCTCTCTAAAAATAAATAAATAAAATCTTTAAAAACTATTAAAAAATGTTTCTCTATGAAAACTATTTGGACAAAGTTAAGTTAAACCACATCCCACTCATACAATAGACTAAAATAATTAAATGTCCCTGAGTCAGACAAATTTTTTTTCCTGAAATATTTAGTCATGTAATAAATTTGAAGACAGAAGACAGAGTTTATTTTTGTTAATGCAATTTTTCAATAAGACAACTTTTGTGAAGGAATAAATGTATAAAGTGTGTAAATATTATAGTACATATAATGTTAATATAGAAGCATTATTCAGTTTATATCTGGAGATGGTTGTTGCAATTGACCACAACATATAGGTCTAACTTTTCTGGCAGTGAAGGTAATAAAGGGAATATGAAGATTTGAGCTTATGTTGCTTTCATATCATATTAAAAAAAACACATGAACTCGTGGAGAGAAAAATATTTGTTAACTCCAATGCTAAGAATTTATTGTACATTACCTTCAAAAGAGAAAACAGTTCAACATAATAATTAACATTTGCCAAATGCATTATACAAATCAAGTGATCACTAGAAGGATATTGAATAAAATGTATATGTGTGGATTATCAAAAATTACTGAAATGACTTTGATATGAGCTTTTCTAATGTATATCTCAGAAAGAAATCAATATTGTATTATCAAAACATATTTCTGTTAAAACAGGACTGCATAATATTTAAGGGAGAGCACAGCTTCCTTTAGCAGTTGGGGAGAATAGTTAATAAATATATAATATTAAAAAATAACATTGCAAAGAAAGCAACATCAAAATACAGTTTTTATTTTTTTAATTGTGTTATACTAATATAATCTCCAGTAGCTGTTGTTCAAAAAAGGCCCTCAGTCAACCATACTTCCCAGTCTTCACACCCTTGTGTAGATTACCCCCATGTTGAATCTGGACTAGCGGAAATAACAAAGTTAGGTCATAAGAAATTTTGCAGCTTCTAACCTTGGTGTCCTGGACCAAGGAACCTCTTAGAACTGAAACACCATAGTGTAACAGGGAAAAAATACTTCACACTACTCTGACATACCACACAATGGAAATAGAATAAAATATACTAACAAACTGATGAAAAGAACTCACAGACTGACAGTTTCTTTGTAAGCATATTGCAAGTGCTGGCCATTCCAATTTCTGCTGGTACAAAAAAGGGCTGTGGCCACAACTTTGGGTGATGCATATCACCCAACTGCAGGGACTTGTCTGGCACTGACCTGCTGCAGGATGCTGACATTAAGGACCCATATAGGGACCAGCAAGGATACTGCCAGCATGTCCACAGCCCATTTCCTGATTTCTTTGCTCTCCTCACGCCTCTCCCTCCTTATAAAATTCCCTGCTTGCCTTGAAGTGTTAAGATAGGCTTTGAGATGACAAGAGTCCCCTATCTTTCAGGTGGACGGCACCTGAATAAAACCACTTTCCTTTATTTCCATCAGCATCTGCCTCTAGAGTATTGGCTTTCGAAGTGGTGTGCAGCTGGACCTGTGTTCAGTTAAAATGAGGCAAAGAGAAACTATGTGTAGGTGCTTTGGTTGTCAGCACCAGATGAGCAACCAGCCTACTGTCAGTAACGTCAGTTGACATCCAGTCCAGCAGAGCCTTTTGATAGCTGCGGTCAAGTTGAGATTTGACTGGGGCCTTAAGGGCTATCCACCAGAAAAACCAAGTCTAGTCAAATCACGAAAGTAGGAGAGATAAGTTGTTTTAAGCTACTGAATTCTTGAGTGATTTATTTGACAGCCATACATAACTGGAGAAGTGTGTTTTCTTAATACATTAAGTAATAAGACCATGCAATATCTAATAACCTTAGTAATTTCAAATCAGTGATGAGCATAAAATATTCAAGGTTTTTATTACATCTATATTATTCTTTGGACTTATCTGAGATTTCCATTTAAGCTAAAGTCACAGATATTTATTGTTTATATAAACAATTAATAAAATGCTAAATACATTCAGAAATGTTTGGAAATAGAGATGAGTTTTTTTCCCCTTTATCTAAGCTCATGGATTCTCTGGAATCCTAAAAACTGGATTATGGATTCCAAGTTAAGAACGCCTTTGCTAAACTAGCTTTGTGATGCTATAATATTGAAAAGGATTACTCTTACTCATTACATAGGCATTGACTTTTAAATAGAGAAACAATTGCAGTAGGATAATTGATCCAAATGTAAAAACAAACTATGAGACTACAATATATGAGTTAAAAAAACTAAAAGGTATACAATATATTAACATGAACTCTTATGATAAATCCTCCATCAAAAGCTCTGGAATATTTCAATGAATTAGCAGTTTAAATATTTATTTCAGAAATAGTTAAATATCAAAAGTTCTAGGCTGACACATTACTGTCACCAAACTTAATAACAAAATCCATATGGTTAGCATATGTAAATTTTTTCCTATGTCCACTTTCAAATTTTACTGAAATATTTCCCTGAAAATATTAAGTGATACAACATCTTTGTCACTATCCTCCCACATGTTTAACATTTTTCCCCTACACAGTTTAGCTGCATGATGAAAAAAGTATGGTTCTTTAGTACTGAATCTGATTAGTGATGTCAATCTGAAGACATATGTTAAGGGTGTAAAGACTAGATCAGAGCCCCAGGAAAGAATAACAACTTGAACCATCAATATTTTCCATGTGTATCAGGGGGGTGAAGGGTAGAAGCTTTCACAAAATTTACATTGTTTAAAAATATGAAAATTAATGTACCTCCAACACAAAAAAATTATCAAGGGAAGTCTAGCTTAAGATTTAATTGAAAACAGACGGTCAGTAAACAATGATTCTAGTATTCCCTCTATAACCTTTTAATCAAAACACATACAAATTCATAATCTTTACAGAAGAGGATATAAAATTAGGTTAAATCAGTGGATAAGAGAGAACTTATTTTTATTGTTATCCATTAAGTTATTGTAGTATAGGAAACATATTTTTAAAGTAACATGGCAGTATATTTCAAGGAATGAAAACAATGTGACATCTTTACAAAATTAATTCAAAATTTTAAAAGTTATAGATGAAAGCTAATCTATCTGTATATATTACAAGATCAAGTATCTAAGGGAAAACTATGAAATAAAGTGACCTCTCAGGAAATTTCAATAATCTAACTTTGCTGTCAAAAAATAAATTCATTCTCTCTTATTTTCCCCAATTTCCAAGTTCCTAAATGATCATTTTATCAAATGTTTCATTCCCAATTGACCACAATATAGAGCTAAAAGCAATGATGCATTGTACACAAAAAGAGTTTACCAAATAAATTTTACTTAGTGCTTTACTCTTGAAGTCCACAGGCATTAATGAAGATATCACAGTTTAAGTGCCAACTGTTGCTTTTGGCCAATGTTTTGTTTTCCCTGAGTGGCTGATCATTGAAGTTAATTATCACCATTTTCAGAAAAAGCTCCTGTTGCATAGTCAAAGCCCCAACTCAACCCTTTACCTGGTCAGTGGTAACCTCCTAATGCCTTCAGAAGCATTAGTAACAAACAAATCAAAGTAGTTTAATCAGCGGCTGATTTTTTTTTTAATTATGTGGTCTCCTTCTCTCTCTACTTAATGACTTTTTCAGCTCAATTCCACTGTCTTTGTCACAGCAGTGTTTGGATGGCTCATATCATTCCTGCTTGAATTACAGTATGCAACCCACTCGGGTCTTGATTACCATCAATGCCAAGCAGAGGTCACCTATGCTCTGAGTAGGGAGAACAAGAGTCAGCAGCCCTGTTCATAATCATCACAGGTACTGCTCATAATACTGTATTTGAGATGCAGTTAATATACTTTTAAAAAATAGTGATACTTAATGGGTAACGATTAATATTTTTAACAACCAACCATAGCTATATGGGGAAAAATACAATTAGTATTATTAGTTTTCCTATTCATAAGAAAGCCCATCTACACCAGTACCATGACCCTCACCATTTCCTGGCAATGCTGAGATGTACTGGGATTAAACTGAAGGAATGTGTGTGGAGATCTTCTTATTTATGACCTAAAGGCATCTTTCTTTCCCTTGGGATCAAAGGTGAGCTTATTTTTCATGCTAACTCTTTGTTCTCAGGCAGAGTCCCTCCACTCTGCCACATTTCTTCTGCATCATATGATGATTTTGAAATGTGAGTTGCTGTTCCCTGGAGATAATGTTTTAATCAGATTCACTTCAATAAAAAAAGAATCCTGGAATGACAAAATGCACTGACAATATGTCACAGACAATATGAAGGAAGATCAGATGTATTTGACAATTACCAGATCCTTAAGATAATGGTAAATGCAATTAGGTAAATACAATTAAACCTCTACCCCCTAAAAATAGGCTTTTCCAACTTAAGAGAATTGGACATACTGTGCTTTATGTTTCAGCCCTTCATAATTTCACATTTAGATAATATATGTCATGTTGCACTTCATTATTTTAGGTATTTTGATACTTTGGCATCTAAGATGATAATATTATATCAAAATCACATGAATAACAATTACCTCATGTAATTACAGAGCAAGAAGCAAAAAAAAAAACAACTCCATAATATGAAATTTAATTAAAACTTTAAAAGTAATTTAAATGTCTTTCTATGAGGTTTATTTTCAGTGATAAACATTAAGTTGAACCTTTTGCATTATAAACCATATTCAGTTTAAAATTAAATTATATGAGAAATATAAGTTAAGTTACTCCAACACTCAAAAATACAGACAAAAAAGCACTTAACTGCCTTTTATCCTCACCTAAGGATATGTTTTATTGATTTTGGAATGAGAGAGAGAGAGACATCATTATGAGAGAGAAACATCGATTAATTGCCTTTTGTATGTGCCTTGACCAGGGATTGAACCCACAGCCTACATATATGTCCTGACCAGGAATCAAACTGCAGTGACCTTTTGGTTTACAGGGACAATGCTCCAACTAACTGAGCTACTTGGCCAGGGCAAAAATGAATGTTTTTATAAGATGTCTCTAGAGATGCTTATTTTTGAATGAATTGTACTAATAAAGTGTCTTGGTTGTTCATTTTTCACAGTTCTCCATTCCTCACTTTTTTTTAGCATGTCACTAACATTTGGTACTATTTTTAAGGTTTAATTCTGGACTTCTGTGTGAGCATCTAAAATAGCCCCCAATGATGACTGCCTCCTGTTTTTCCTTTTATTGTTCTCTGCCCTTGAATAACTTGCTTCCAATTAACTAAATAGAGCAAGGATGAGGTAGCATGTCCAGGACTAGGTTCCGTAAGACTGGGACTTAGGTTTTGCTAGCAGACTGTCTTTATTGCCTTCTCAACTTGCATCTGTGGTAAGGCAGTCAGCCATGTTAGGGAGGCTCATAGGGCAAGGAACTCAGAGCCTCTGGCCAACAGCCAACAAGAAATTGAAACTGTCAGTCCAATATACTAATTCCTGCCAACAACTACATGAGTTAGCTTAGAAGTTCAGGCTTCAGATGAGACCCCAGCTCAGCAGACCCCTCAATTGCAGCCTCATGGAGACAAGACACAGAGGACCAAAAGGCCAGGCCTAAATTCCCAGAATACCCAGAGAGTAAGAAACAAATAAATGTGTATTAAGCCTCTAAGTTTAGAGTAATTTATTATGCATCAGTAGATAAGTATGTAATATACTTCCTTAGACTTTATTTACCTCGCATTACTCTGATGCAGCCATTATGCAACCAAAAAAAGAGCTATTGTTATTTCAAGAGTGGCAAAAAAGATGAACATCATACTTATGATGTTGTAATGCCACTAAAGTTATCATCCTAGAATTACCATGCTTCCAGAATTTTTTTGTGTGCCACAATTAAGTTAATTTTATATGGGTCTTCTATAACTGTACTAATATACTTGCTAGCATATATGACTTAACTGATACTGAAAATATGCAGTTTATTTCCACGTACCAAGACAGATTAAGAGTAAGGCATATACCACACCTTTATGACACCGCTTAATACAATCAAGGTCACATAAAGAGATACTTGTATTTATTTTTTTCTTAAAACTTCAAAATCATATCTGGCACAAATTATTTGATCTCAACCACAGTTTGCAGTGCTGGAACTTTAAGAAAATCTCATGTAATCAAAAGAGGAATGGTAGGCTAAACTCAAACAAGAATCTAACAGCCTTTCTTAACTGGCTCTTCATCTAAATTTCAGAACACAGAATGTGATATGAATGACCACTGTATCAATTCTGTGGATGATGGTGGTACTTAAGCAGGGCACTACCAGGAGATAAGTTAATTCGTTGTAGACAAGAGGTGCCTTCAGGCACTTGGATTTAAATCTTTCTTGGGACAGAGTCGTAAAACAGTGTTCTGGTTGTTAATCCCCTAGTTTCTCAGCTACACTTACTCCCCCCACCCTCCACTCCATTTATCTCTCGCCAACAAAAACTGTAATGGTGGAACATTCTTCCAGGAGTGTCCGATCCAACCTTTGGCGTCTCTGCATCACACTGGAAGAAGAACAGTTGTCTTGGGCCTCCCATTAAGTACATTGTGACATATAACCACAAAACAATCTCATAATATTTCAAGTAAATTTACGATTTTCTGTTGGGCTGCATTCACAGACATCCTGGAGTACATTTTGTAGTGACATCGGATAGGGATGCTAATCTATAATATAATGCCCTGACACATAGTAGGATTTTAATAAATGCTTGATATTGAAAGATGAAAAAGAGTAAGTTTTATATTAGCCCATTATGATCATAGCAGTGTCCAAAGTCCAAATTTCTACAAAATAAGAAATGATAAAGTCAATTTTATTATGCACTAATTCTATATCTTATCATTCTCATGTATTTTACTTTTAAATTGCTTTGTTGATATTATGACTATAAAAATGAGCTTTCACAATATTCTATTCTATTTGACAACATCAAGGTTTTGATGTTGTTTTTAATCAAGCAAAATAATTTGTGTTTATATTTCTGACAAAGAAAAACTATCTTTTTCTGTGATAATCTATTTTTATGACAATAAAGTATAGAAAAGTAAAATACGCACAGGGGTTGTCTGTATTTAAAATTGTAGTACTTATTTTTATATGTGGGGGAAAATAAGACTAATAAGGACATTTTAAATACAAATTACAAGAGAGCTTTGTGATACAATGTAAATTCCATCTCATAGTCTTAATGTTGACTAATTGAATTGCTATTGATAAGATGTCACTTAAAGAGATATCTCTGCATTGAAACATGAGTCTGCTGTAAATGACCTGTCATTAAAGTCAAGGTAATATCTGAATCTTGATTGAATTAAAATGTACCTACTAGCAATGTGCTCAGGAGAAGTTAAACCAGCAAGGATGGAAAGACCTCAGCATTCACAATCCACTAGAGAATTATGCCTCAGGTGTTGTGTTAATTTACTTGATGGGAAACATTCACTGAGGCCAATCAATAAACCAGGTAGAAAAGCTAGGAATTGCAGCTCCATTAATTGCTAACTACATTCAGACATTTTTACCTAAAGCAGGTGGAATATTAGTTTTGAGTTTTTAATTATATCTGTGTAGGTAATATAATTAGTTTTATATAATTTTAAACAGAAATGGCATTATTGAAATTACAATGAAAAAACATGGTTTTTAAATAGGGTTTTTCTAAGCAGCCCATACTTGGCCAGGTATCACTTAGAAAACTAAAATTCAAATTCAACCAGTATGTAAATATTACTTATCAAAGGGCACAAATTTATTAAGTACTTACTCTGAAAAAGGAAACTAGGAGTGTTTCTATGTCTGTGAGGAATTTTAGTCATTTTGCTATTTTAAAGAAACATCAACTAACTACACAGATAGGTAAAAGGATTTTCTACAACCTGCATCAATAGCAAGATATAAAAAAATTTTCCGTTAAAAAATATATATATAAATGCATTTTAATCCTTCATCCTGGGAAATAATCCTTTAAACCCCCAACTCCTTTCTTCCAGATCTCAGGAAAGGTATAAAATACTGGCCCCCATATTCTTTCTACTAACATAACTAATATGCAATATGCAACTCCTATTACAAAGAAAATAACCATACTTTTCAAAACATATTTTGGAGATAGACACATATTATCTACAAAAATATAGTAACATATTTTTATGTAAAGCAAAGCTCTATATATTGTAATCAACTTTTAGTTTCAAACATATTTTAAAATTGCTGAGTCACTGAGAGGCTAGTGTTTCTCAAGACTTTTCAGTGACTTTAAAATGAAAGAAGAATAATTACACCTCAAGTTCTTATCACACTTATACACAGTTACATTTATGAGGAACCAGCTATGTCAAAGGCTAGAAAATATGCCTATACTGGGTCATCACTTAATAAGAGATATATGTACACCTAATGTCACATCTTAGAAAATTCTAAATTATTTTCATCTCTATCACATTTCATCTATATTTCTTTATTTCATTATATTATCTATGACCTTAATGTTATCCTTTACTGTTAACTGAGGGAGATTAAAAAGGTATAAAATTATAACTAAAAAGGTAAAAACATTATAAAGCAAGCATGACAGACTGACTGTAGATGAGTGGATACAAAAGCTGTGGTACATTTACACAATGGAATACTATGCAACTGTAAAAAGAGAAGGAATTCTTACCTTATGCTAAAGCATGAATGAACCTGGAGATTATTATGCTAAGTGAAAGAAGCCAGTCAGAGAAAGATAAATACCATATAATCTCACATAAGTTTGAAATCTAAAGAACAAAATAAACCTAATGAACAAAATAGAAAAGGAGGTATGAATATATGGAATAGACTGACTGACAGTGGTCAGAGGGGAAGAGGATGGTGGCTGGGTGAGAAGGGTGAAGGCATTAAGAAAAAAAAAGAAAGAAAGACTCACAGACACAGACAACAGCATGGTGATTGCCAGAGGGAAGGGAGGTCAGGGGAGGTAGAAGCAGAGAAAAATGGGGTGAATGGTGATGAAGGGAGACTGGACTTAGAGTGGTAAACGCACAATACAATATACATATACGATGATACATTGTAGAATTGTACACCTGAAACCTGTATAATTTTTTAACCAATGTTACCCCAATAAGTATAATTTAAAAAACCTAAAAACATTAAAAATAAACCAAATTTTAATATGGATAATTATTCATATCAGAGTAATATTACCTCCAAAATATGACTGCATTTCCTCATTTGGTATAAAAAACATGTACACACAAAATTTCTGTATATTTTATATAATTTCTTTAATCAAATTTCAATAACATCTGCCTTTAAAAATTACTTTTTGTATTTTTTAAAATATATTTTATTAATTATGCTATGACAGTTGTTTCACTTCACCCCCTTTATTCTCCCCTACCCTGCACACCCCCTCCCACCTGCATTCCCCCCTTTAGTTCATGTCCATGGGACATATACCTAAGTTCTTTGGCTTCTACATTTCCTATACATTCTTACCCTCACCCCCACCTATCTTCTAACTACTGTGTATGCTACTTATTCTCTGTACCCTTTTCCCCTCTCTCCCCACCCACTCTCCCACCGATAACCCTCCATGTGATCTCCATTTCTGTGATTCTGTTCCTGTTCTAGTTGTGTGCTTAGTTGTTTTTGTCTTATGTTCAATTGTTCAGAGCTGAGAGTTTGTTGTCATTTAACTGTTCATTTTTTTTATCTTCCTTTTCTTAGATAAGTCCCTTTAACATTTCATATAATAAGGGCTTGGTGATGATGAACTCCTCTAAACTGACCTTATCTGAGAAGCACTTTATCTGCCCTTCCATTTTAAATGATAGCTTTGCTGGATAGAGTAATCTTGGATGTAAGTCCTTGCCTTTCATGACTTCAAATACTTCTTTCCAGCTCCTTCTTGCTTGTAAGGTCTCTTTTGAGAAATCAGTATTATGGGCACTTCTCTGTAGGTAACTGTGTCCTTTTCTCTTGCTTCTTCTAACATTCTCTTCTTATCTTTAATATTGGCTATGTAATTATTATGTGCCTTGGTGTGTTCCTCCTTGGGATCAACTTCTCTGGGACTCTCTGAGCTTCCTGGACTTCCTGGAAGTCTATTTCCTTTGCCAGATTGGGGAAGTTCTCCTTCATTATTTGTTCAAATATGTTTTCCACTTGTTGCTCTTCCTCTTCTCCTTCTGGTACCCCTGTGATTTGGTGTTGGAACGTTTAAAGATGTCCTGGAGGTTCCTAAGCCTCTCCTCATTTTTTTTGAATTTTTATTTCTTCATTCTTTTCTGGTCGAATATTTCTTTCTTCCTTCTGTTCCAAATCATTGATATGAGTCCCAGTTTCCTTCCTGTCACTGTTAGTTCCCTGTACATTTTCCTTTATTTCACTTAGCATAGCCTTCATTTTCTTGTCTAATTTGCAAGCATATTCAACCAATTATATTAGCATCCTGATTTCCAGTGTTTTGAACTGTGCATCTGATAGGTTGGCTGTCTCTGCATTGCCTAGTTGTATTTTTTCTGGAGCTTTGATTTGTTCTTTCATTTGGACCATTTTTTTTGTCTTCGCAAACCTGTTACATAGTAAGGGGGGAGCCTTAGGTGTTCACCAGGACAGGGCAACCCTGGTGGCTGTGTTGTGATGCTGCATGTGGGGGAGGGGTCCAAGAGGGAATGATACTGCTTGCTCCTCTCTCTGCCAGTTTTCAGTCACTTCCGCTGCTACCCACAAGCAAATCAGGCCCTTCTGGTGCTGATTCCCGGGTGGGTGGGCCTGTGTATGTTCTAGGACCCTGTGCGTCTCTCCAGCGAACTCTCCTATGAGACTGGGATTTTCTCTTGCTGCTGCCTCAACCCCCACAGGTGTTTTCAATCACAGGTTTGAGGCTTTATTTCCCTGCACTGGGGTCCTGAGTTTTGCGGTCTGTCTCGCTGCACAGTTATTCCTCCCAGTTTATCCACACATGAATGTGGGACTGCCCAGTCCACCAGCTGCTGCTTTGCTGCAAGCTCTCTCTGTATTGGCTGTCTCTCTGACCCTCCTATCAGTCTGGATGAATGCTCTTTCTTTAAGTCCTTGGCTGTCGATTTTCTGTCAGTTCTAGTGGTTTTTTGCTTTTCAATTTTTTGTTGTCCTTCTTTTGGTTGTGTGAGGAGACACAGTGTATCTACCCATGCCTCCATCTTTAATGGAAGTCCTGCCTTTAAAAAATTTAATTTTACTCACTTCAAAGTGTTTCTGGTTGAAAGTCATGATTTTACTGATTTCTTTGAAATTCTATATTAAGATTGAATTAAAATCTTTATATAACAAGTTCTGTCCCAATAATGCTCCATAATTTGTTGTGATTTTATTTATTTCTGACCAAAAAGCTTCATAGATTATGTCAAAGTAATATGAAATAGTGTCAGCTGTTATGTTTTGGAAATTTTACAAAAATGGGTAAAATGTTAAAGCATATAGTAAATATAGGGTGGAGCAAAGTTGTTCACAATTATTCATATGGAAAATAATACAATAATTAATAAATAATAATATAAGAATAAACTGTGTTTCATGTACTCAAAACATACTTTTGCCCCACCCTGTATATGATAATCAAATGATAGCCATAGGAAAAGTGAAACCTTTTACATATTAGACATATTTCTCATTTTCATCACATTTCTTGCACAGTGCATTTTATGTGGAAATTTTTTAAATTTTACTTTTTAATTAATAATTATGCATTGTTCTTAGTTTTGAATGCTGCTTATTTTCATTTCTATATTAATCTTGTTTCATTTTATGAAAAAGTATTTCAAGAAATGCTAACATTTTGCTTGTTACAACTGAGTTTTAACAGGGATTCAGATAGCCCTCCCCTTTTGCCCTCATTCTAACAACCCATGCTCCTGCCAGGGGAGTAGTCAGCCTGTGGCTGCAGGAAGGTTAAGGCTGTAAATAAAAGTGAGCATCAAAGGCCACACTGACAAGATTTTCCTGGCTACGGTGAGCTCTTCATGAATTAGAGTGCATGGAAATTCCTATAAAATTAATTAAGGTCCCCATATAAGGTAAAAAGCCACTTAAGACTTGTTAATACATATATCTTTGAGAAAAACAATCTTGCTAAGAAAAAAATGCTTATTAGTTTCATATTGACTGCTTCCAATAACAGTGTTTCAGCAAATTAGAGCAAATTGAGAAGGCTATTATATGTTTATATCCATGCATAACCTCTGCATTTTTCTCATGTTTGACTGTTCAAAGTTTTTACTTATAATTTGCTTTTCATTTTGTGTTGCACAATTGTCGAAATTATGTCAAGTTTTATTATATGAGAGAGAGATTGTGAAGAGGAAATGTCTACCACTGGAAAAGAAAGGTTGGCATGTGGCTGTCTGCTAACTAATTAAATGTCGCTGAGTCCAGAGGCTAAGTATGCATCAGGTGATGATTTGGTAGATGTTACTGCTGCATATGTACATTTAATTATAGAGTGATTGAAATTAATAAAGTGGTAGCACCTCCCAGAAACATATTTTATGACCAATGATCTCTATGAGAGAGCTTGCTAACCACTACCCTTTATAGAATGCTATACTTTGCCACATTCATTAGAGAGACAATTAAATAGCAAATTAATAAGCATTCACCTGTGTATTATCTACACTGATGATTCTCTAGTTCATCCAAAATTCACATTTTTGCTCTTTTACGTAGTAAGTACTAAGGATCATTCCCCAGCCATCTTGGTTCTGAGAAGTCTTCCTAATATATATCCTCTATACATATATACATTATTATATACACCATAATCCAGGAAATTTTATGCTTTTTCCACTAGGGCGTATATAAACATATGTATTTTCTTACAATCATATTACCTAAAGGAAGAGAGGGGAGACATGATTTAGAGAGTGCCCTTTTCTCAATTATCTTTGCTTTTTATCTTCTATTAGACGTGATAATTAAGAGTCAAAAATCGAGGAAACTGTCAAAATCAAAGATGTGCACTTCCTATGTAATTCTATAGCCACCCACTGATCATTCCAATGCAACAAAACAGATGCATATAATCAAGATTACCAATTACACATAAACCGTTTATATTTGAATTTGGCATTCATTTCCTTTTGTGATATCTACAAAGCAAGTTTTACTACCCCACCATCCTACCTAATGTGGCCAATAGGGAAATTTACCCTGGAGTGTATATATTGGTACAAAAAGAGCCAAGAAGTAGACACATTTGATCTAAAAATGCTTTCTTCAAAACACACTTAATTTCTTCAGAAAGTAAATGATCAAATCTCTAACATCTGGCAGAAACATGTATCAAAATTTCTATTCTTCCAAAGACTGGCAGTTAAAAATATGATTTGTAATTAATGTGAAAATATCTGTTTCCTATATTCAAGGTTAGGTCATTTCCTCTTCCACATTTTATAGTCAGAAAACATGCTAGACTGGTGACTTTTAAAAAACCAGTAATATTCATTTTATATAATGTTCCCTCTTTAATATGTCTTTGTCCCTTATGAAATAAAGTTGTGACATCAGGTACTAATGAAAGAAAGTAATATAAAAGTGCATGTGGGAAGGGCAATTAGAATGTTTAAATGCTCATGATTTCTGCTATTCTACAATTAAATGCTTAGAAAGATACAAGACACCTAATAGTATGGTATTTTAAGGGAATCTTCCTGTTTTGCTACAAAAGATATGCATCAGAATCATCTGTAAAGCATCAAAAGTATGTCCCTGGTCTCCTTAGATCTACAAACTCAAATTCTCCAAGGCTCAGATAAGGTCTGGGTACTTAAATTTTAAAAAGCCTGACTATGTGATTTGGATGCTGACCCCTGGTTAGAAGGCACTGTATTAAAAGTAAGGGAGAGATGAAGCAGATAAAATTACCCAACACATTCCATCCCAGTCACTGCACAATCTGTAATCTCTGCCACAAACAAAAACCAATAAAAAACCACTACATATCTAGGAGATAAATATTAACCAGACCTATATTACAAGCTAGATTGTTATATAAGAATATAATATGGATGTAGCACCTAACATATCCACACAACATAGTAATTATAAACTCTGCCTAAAGGGTTTCTAATGTGTATGTTGTTAATAAAATTCAGCCCTGTGGAAGTATAAAATATATCTGTTCAGCTGTTTTGAAAACAAGTATGTGAGTGAAATAAGATTTATAACCTTAGGAAATTCCTAAGGGAGAGTGGGTGAAGAGAAACCAAAACAAATATTTAAAATCTGACTGGAAGAACTATTTAAATATAAATATCACATATAAAATTACATAAATTTCATTCACATAAAATATTTTAATATTTCTTATTTAAAAATAGTTTTTAAAAAAATGATAGACACAAAAAAGGGACCAAAACAATGCCCTGGGCAGTTTTCCCATGAATGTATACTCTCCCAAACCTCTGTTCTCGCTCTCACTGTTAGGCAAAACACGGGAAAGAGTTTTCCACTTTTATGATCCACAAATTGCAAATGTGAATCCATCTCCATCTTCCTTGCTCTCACTGCTCTCTGAAAATCTCTATCTCTGGTCAAGAACTTCCTTTATTTAAAAGTCAATTTTAAGAAAATAAGAATAATCAATTTTTATTTATATTCTTATTTCACATTTTAGATTTCAAGAAGCTGACAAACTTTTTCTTTGACTCTGTGACACTGTTATCTATGTTTTCCTTTTACTTTCCTCCATTCAATTTAAAATTTTAGTCATTCCTTAAAAGTGATATTCCTAAGGATCTTGCCCTAGGCCTTATGCTGTTTCTACCTTTTTTCCCTGTTCACATGGTCCTCCTGGGTTAGTACCTCCATATTCATGGTTTATACTGCTATATTTATGCTGAAGACTAATAATTTGTTTCTCTTTCCCATATCTCTGTGATGAACTTCAGACCATACATGTTACTATCCACTGAATGCCATTATTTGCAGAAATCAAATCATCTATACCACCCTGCCATTTCCCAAAATAACCAAACAAACTCCAAGTTCTGTGTATAGTATTCCATGTGTTGGTTTAGACACCCACCTGTCATTCTTGAATCCAGCCCCCTTCCATCCATTTACCCTTGTAAATGGATGTGTTTCTGCTTCCTAAAGTTCTCGAATTATTTCATTATCTTCTCTTCTTGCACCAGCACCTAGTGTAGGCTATCATGATCTTTACCCAAATTACTGCAAAACTCAGATTTTCTCTTTATCATCTGTATTTCACATCAAGATAACCTTACACTTACAAATACTTTCTCATATGCAAATATACTCTTACTTCCACTGCTATTAAGATGTTTTTGTCCAGGGAGAAGCATGACAAAATTTTTCCTGAAGAGAAAGACCCAAATACCTAGTCACCTTGAAGAATTCTCCATAAACTCACTTGTTTTCAGTCTAACCCTTCAGCACACCCACCTCCTCTTCCTTTTTTGCCCCTCTCTTCCCTCACCCGTTTAAGTACTCAGTGCTAAAGGTGAGCTGCATCGGATTCAAATCCTTAAGTGCAAGTCCTTCTTTCTCATCTCCAGACCACTTCCTTATGCATTCCTCTGGCTGCATCCCTCCTTCCCATCATCCTCTTCATTTCCAGTGTAGATTTTTGACATTACTCCTTCCAGACAACCTCCTTAACCAATCCCAATCATGCTATAAAACTACTTTTTTCTGTACTATCACATTCTCTGTACTTACCCCATTTATTACTTATTGCACTGCTGTGTGATTGCCTCTTTTTTTCCAGTGTTTCCTAGCATTTCGTATTCCCCTTGAAAGCAGAATCTGAACTATCTTGTTCATACCTGTGCCCAATTTTCAGATTCCCCTCCCACTTCTTAGCGCTGTAATGGTTAAACACCTCATGGTAAGATCTTATCATCACTATCATTTAATCCTTCCATTCTACTTTTAATCATTTTTTTCTGACCCCATCTACTTAGTTTAAAATATACACATCTCTCTCATTTAAAAACTTAGAAACAAAAGAAAACACACAACCCAGTGCCCACTGTGTACCACCAACCTGCTAAGTTTCATGAGAATTTTAGTTATCTGGTTCTATTTATATTGTCTTATGTGGAATATTTCTCTGACTGTAATTTTTTTCCACTCAAACACTATACCAGTTCGCAGAAAGTCGTGAATCACCATTGCCAACACAGTGAGCATTTATATTCAGTATTTTGGCTATGGGTCATAAAGCTCTTATATAATAAAGAAGCTCCACTGGATTCTTGCATTGCTATTTATACCTGAGAATACAGCTTGGTAAACAAACAAACAGACAAAAACAGATTGCTCTAAATCAGTATTTTAAAGCATACACTTTAAATCTCCAATTTTAAAGTATATACAGATCACCTGGTTTCTTGCTGAAATGTAGCAATGACTTCAGTGGGTCTGGGTTCTGACCTGAGATTTTGCTTTTCCAACAAACTGCCATGCCAATACTGCTCATCTGTGGATCACATTTAGAGTAGCAAGTCTCTGCAACTGTCTTGGAATAACTTGAGAGGTTTAAAAACAGCAGTCTCTGGGCACTGATTTAATTGGTCTGGGTGTAACCTGGTTACCAGGAATTGTTAATGCTCCCCAGGTGAATCTAATATGCAGCAAAGCTTGAGAACCACTATAACTATAGTCATAATGCCATACATTATATTACCAGAATTACTTATCTTATGGCTTATATCTTATTTAGAGCAGTATTTAAAATATAAAAAAGAATTAAGGCAGTAACTTTGGTAGCCCAATTAGTCACTCTTTTACTAATTTCGTCTAGGTGTATGTAACATACTATGAAAACTATTCCTTTTTCTTGTTTTAATGCCTGCTGATTCCTACTGAATTAGTCCAGAGGGAGCATCGTGTAGCTGAAAGAGCATGAATGTTCAAGGCAGACATACCTGAATTCAAATTAATCGCTTTGCTCTATTATTCTGAGAAAGTCACCCATCTAGTGCACATTACTTTCCTTAACTTTAAAGGGAATAGATATCTTGTGGATATCTTGTGAATTTAAATGCGAACTTTTGTAAAAATGCCTGACACATATTGAAGGTCCATAGGTCCATTCAGTTATTTAATCATCCAACAATTTTTTGTTGAGCACTTAATGTTATAATTAAGTAAACATAGATGTTTAAAAGAAAAACAAGATTGTGTTTTCTGCCCTGGCTGGAAAACACAGTGGAATGAGCACCAGCCTGTGTTCCAAAGGACTGGCAGTTCGATTCCCAGTCAGGGCACATTCCCAGGTTATGGGCCAGTTGCCCAGTAGAGGGTGAGCAGAAGCAACCACACACTGATGTTTCTCTCCCTCTTTCTCCCTTCCTTCTCCCCGCTCTCTAAAAGTAAATAAGTAAAATCTTAAAAAAAAACCCCACTGTTTCCATAGAGCTCCTAGTCAAGTGTATGTATGTACGTCTATAGGGGACACAGAAGATTTCGGAGTGTGGGAATCTGATTTACAAATAGAAATCAGTAAAATCCTTTTTGAGATAAATGATATGGAAAATGATCACCCCTTCAAAAAATCTGGGGAGAAGTACTCCAGGTAGACATCAGAGCAATCACAAAGCCTCGGAAGCACACGTGAGCTTGGTGCGCCCCAGGGACGGACAGCATATGAGAGGAGAGCATAGTGGGAATGAGCCTGGAGGGTTAGGAAGGACCCACATCATTTGGGGGTTCAGAGAAAATGCCTAGGGTTTGCATTTTATCCTAATTGAAAAGGACAGACATGAGAATTTCAATTAAGATATGATCTTGTTTTCATTATTAAGAAATTGTACTGGCTGCTGTTAGAATTGACTATAGTGGGGAGGAGCCTGAATGGAAACACTAGAGCCAGTTAGGAAGTTAGTGTCTATAACCATGCAAATGAGAAATGATAATAACTCAGATAAGCAGGAAATGCTGACTTTCAATGTCTGTCTTTCATTATGTGCTCCCTGGATGTACCTTTTCAAGGTGACAAATGCCTTATTGTCCAGCAGGTCAGTGACGTTTCATATCAGACTCCTCTTGGAGTCATCCAAGTTTCCTTCACATGATCTACTTATGAGAAAGTACCATAAAAACAGACTAAAATACAGTCAGCCCTAATAATTGCTAGGTGATTTACAGTGGAGCTCAAAATGTTTCTCTAAATATATAGTGCAGTCTTTGTGACTCAGCAGGCATTACATTAATGGCAATGTCCCAGAATTATTAATCTCATTCACAAGTAATTTGTAGGACAGTTTAAGCAACATATATTTATTGTAATTGTTGACTGAATATATATATACACACACAATATTTTCTCTGCTTCCAATATTAAAAATAAATTTGTTTTAAAAATAGTATTACACAGTTCATTTACAATGATTTATTAGTTTGCTATTATATCCAGATACCAAACTAAATACTAAATAAAATTCGGTGACCAAGATAACATACATGCTAATCTTCACAGATCTTACTGTTTACAAAGAGGATAAACCCAGAATATAGTCTGTCCCAACCAAATGCAATAACGGGCACACAAAGTGCTTTAGGAGTGTATGTGACACAAAGATAGTTAGGGAAGCCTCCCTATAGAACAAAGTGTTCTAACTGTGAAGCAAATAATAAACAGGACAAAGGAAAAGAGTAGAAGAGGAAGAATACAATACCAGAATTGAAAGATATTATGGTACTGTCCACAGTTTCTAAATGTACATATGAGAACCCACAACTAGTCAGATGGCTGATACCTGTGTTGAAGCAGGAGGAGAGACAAAAATTAACTCATATATCAGTTACACATATAGTGAGCACCTGCCACACACTGGACACTAGTAACTGAAAACAGAAGTGAGCAATAAAAATACTCCGTAGAGCTTAACTTCCTGAGGGCATGGGAGGAGGGAAGGCAGACGATAAAGAATCACTTCTTCCTAGTTCATTGTCTAAAGGCAGAAATGTAAAAATATAACAGATGTTCTTTGTTCTATCAACAAATTCCACCTGTGGGACACTATAGTTTTTTGAACAGGTCTGTCACAAAATAAGTGATTCATAAAATCACCTGACAGAGTGAAGCACATGAAGCACATATGATGAGGCTGTCAGGGCTTCCAGCTCACCGAATGATGAATGTCATAAGGAATAAACCTGCTTTAATTAATTATCCCTGGAGTCTTTCTACAATACTAAGGATCTTTTTTCTTCCTTTGATGGCTTGAATTAATACCTTTTGCCACCTATCTCCACATCTCATTCCCTCCAATTTCCACACTCCACTGGAAAAAAGCCTGTTAGCCATCTACTTGGTCAAAGATTGACCTCGGATCCCTTTGAGGACTGACAATTTATTTTTTCAAATAAGCCAGAGGGCACTGTTGATCCTGGGGAATGGTCAAAAGTTTTGCAAGGCCAATTTTATTTTTTTCAGCAAACTCTCTAGAATAATTAAGTTTAATGCAAAAAAATGATGAGGTGGTTTCTCCTTTCAATTCAGTAGTGCAGTATTTCAGAATCCCAGCATCTACAATAAATGATGTCCCCACAAGGAAAAGAAGTATGTTACCGAGATTTAAAGAATGCAAGGTGAGGGACTCTCTCGAAAGGCATTAGAAATTAACTAGTGGTTTAAAATCTAAAATGGAAATGCCACAATGAATCTGAATTTTCTCAAATATAATTTAGTCTTTGATACAAATAAATCCTGCACGGAAACTCTTTACTATTCCCACCACCTTAGCCTGCAGATCCAATTATCCCCCAACATTATCTGCTCAGCCATGCTGAGCCTATTCGCCAGCCCTCCAGTTAGAAAATAATAAAAGGTCTGCAGGTGTATTTACACTCAGAGGAAAAAAGTATAGGTGTGAGAATTGCAATCATTTTCTTCATAGTTATAAACAGCAAACAGTTCATGACTAGCAGGATATCTATTTACAAGTTTGGCTAATTTTATTTTTCTGTTTTGAGTAAAAATGGAGGGAATTATTCAAAGGCAATATGACATGATATTTTGCCACGGAGTTTCATAATAAAAGAGTAAAGCTCTTACATTTTGTCTTCATTATCATTTAGAATTTTCATTCATTCACTTGTAAGCAATCTCCACCAGAATACATCCTGAGGAATAAGTTCCCTACTTTATTCCCTACCAAACATAAGTGACTTATGTTTTCTGGAAGAGACAGACTGGCCCAAAATAGATAGGGCCAGTGCAATGGAATACATGTTATAAAATGATATGTGCTAGCTACTACTGGAATACAATTAATTATGTCCCGGTTTACTCAGGACGTCTGTGTAAATGCATAGGGCACCCCATACATGTGGTGGCTTCATTGGTTGCCCACAAATTGTTTCTGGTTTCCTCAGTGTTACACAGAGTTTAGGGAAATAAATTTATGCAGGTAGATGTAAGTCTGTTAGTAGGATGGTCTGGTGACTGAAACTTTATAAATTGAAGCAGGAAAATATGAGGTTTTATAAGAAAATATAAGCATAAGAAATATTAGCTATTCCCTGAAGTTTTAAGCTCATTGGTCTTTATGTCCATCACATGTGTGAGATGATCAACAGACTTTAAAGTGAAGACTGCTAAAATAGTCAATTATTAGTGAGGCCAAAGCTAGAGTGGCTAATCAGTATATATTGAAGAGGTTTAAGCTTGAAGGTGGAGACAAAGAGACTATAAAGAAAGTACATGTTCTCAGCATGGTGGTCCTGGAGCTAATTCTGCAAATACTCCCCCATTGTTAAGTTGTCCTTTTTATATGCTCTACGTCGGAGTTTGAGTTCATAGGTGGAGCATAAGTTTCAGGGACTCAAAGAAATTATAGCAAGTCAATAGAAATAATATGTGAATGGTGTTAATATAATGAACTACCACAAAACTCAAAATAAAATATTTCAATTGAAAAACTGAGGTCACTCCACATTAATTAATTTTGAGTATAGAGAAAACAAAAATGAAAAGCAAAAAGACTTCAGTAAAAAGAGAGAAAAATAAGGAAAAGATAAGATAATTTTTTGGAAGATTCTAAAGGGAACTCTATGGAGAGTATCCGTTCTTTAAGGCCCTGGATATGGAGTGCCCTACATCTGTTGCATCCGACCTGGGAGGCTCACCTCTCAGTGCGTGTGAATCATTTTCCTGGGATACACTGCTAAAGCAACGGACTGATAATCAAATCAGGGATACTATCAAAGCCACTCAGCTTTAATGATTTCGAGTTTTCAGATTACTCCTTGACATCTAAATTAGCTTTATGTCTGGGGGAGGGAGGGAGGATATGTCTACGTCAGAATGACAGCATCAACAACTCTAAGACCAATTATATGATTTAAATTATTTCTCCCTCATGACAAAACATTTCTTACATATACAATAGTCCTAATCACAAACTTTGATATAAAAATAGTAAATTGAAAAAAATTCTAAACTTGAATGAACTTCTAGAGGTCCTCCATCCATTTAAGGCACTCCTTCAGACCTAGTAATCTCTTCTTAAATCCTCTATTTTTTAAGAAGCATATATATGGAACTACAGGCTGTGGTGAATTTTCAAATTTTATATAATGTAAATAAATACACCTATAAATAAGTGATATTGCATATAGGAATTTGTTAAGTAAATGTCAGTGTGTTTGATCTTTTAATATTCTTAATTTTCTATTTTTACTAGAAAAATTAGTGTTGAAAATTTTGTATGGAGAATGTTTATTTTTATGTACAAAAGTTAAAATTATGTTCACTCTACCAATCAATATTTTGTACATTACAGGAGGATTGACTATATTAATATCTATAGAAATTATGAAAATAACTGGTAAACAGACATGAAAAGATTATGTGGTAGACTATAAAAATGGTTGCGAGTTACTCCTTTCATTAAGACCATATCCTTCCAAAGAGATGTTAGAGTCTCCAGTCAAAAAGTGAAGTCTGTTTCCCCAAATGCTGAATCTGGGTGGTCATGTGACTTGATTCAGCCAAGGAAACATTAGCAAACTTGGTACAAGTGAACCTGAAACAGCCTGTGCTTTGGGGCTTTCTCTCTTGCTGCACTTGGAACTCAGATCACTGTGTGAAGAGCTCAGCGGTCCACCTGCCAGAAGATAAAAGGTCATTTGGCACACAGACCACCCACCTCATTTTAGTTGTGTCTCCCACCACCAATTAGCAGTTCAGTAGTTCTGGTGTTAATGATGAAACCTGCTTTGTATGGATACTGGTAAACCTTAGCAGGGTGTTGCTACAGAGGTTTTCTTCTCCTGCTACATCTCTATCCAGATCTCCTAATTCATTCTGTTTAATTCTGTGTTTCTGATAAGAATTTTCATTTTCTTTTTTTTAATCTTCTGTCCCAAACCAAACTGATTGCTTCCTGTTATCAGACTTCAGATTTCTTCCCTAGCTATTTAAAAAAATAGCCTGTAAACAGTAAATTCTCTGTAAGTGTTGCAAAATTTGGCAACTATTTCTATGATTCCCTTTTCTAATTATTTTTGCAACACTAGCAGTGTACTTATAGGAGTTTCTTTCAAAAGCAATCGTGCTTGGTGAAGTGCTCTCTACCCTAAACTCTGATGACAGAAAAAGCATTGAGTGATTGTTTGGTTTGGAGATGAGTGTTGAAGGAGACCAAGTGACTTTATTTATTTTTTTCATATTTTTTATTGTTGTTCAAGTACAGTTGTCTCCATTTTCCCCTACCCCACCCACCAATCCCTGCCTCTCACCCTTGGCAATGGTATTTTTAGGGTCAAGAAGAGTCAAGAAAACTGTCCCTCATACTAAAAATCTCTTGATTTCACTGTTGTTTCATGTTTTCAGCAAGCATTTTCCCAAAACGTACATTTTTCTTCCTGAGGTAGAGTTTTGTTTCATTGCTACCATCCTTCCACCCATGTATTTGTTTAACAAAATAATATACGAGGTACTTATTAGGAGCAGGTACCTGTGTGAGGTGCTGGGTATTCAAAGGCTGACAAGAATTAAATTCTGTCCTCAAGGAAACCTTACATTGTCTGTTTCCAAAAGAAATGAGTTGCACATGGACACAAATAACTATTAGTAAGGAGCCATTTATTTAAAATACATACAATTGCTACATCTTAAACCTCCTACTAGCTTTTTGAGTAATAAATAATAAAAATTATATTATTCTTGAAAAAATATATATATCTCCTCCCCCAGGGTGCAAATTATACCCAAAAGTTGTTCCTTTACAAACCTTCTGTTTCATCCATGAGGACATAGTCAAAGGTCCTTGTGTTTGGGAAAGGTAAAAGGTGGCCCCGCAAGCATTCCGAGTGTTTTTTTCTTTAAGTACAGCTTCTGTCCATCGTCCTAAAGAGTCGGTCACAGAGATGGTTCTTATCACCCCACTGTCATGGGTTTTCACTGCCCTGCCTTGGAATATTCTAGATGAGACCAAATTCTTCAATCAGAACCTTGGTATCTATGAAATATAACTTGTAACTAGAATACTCCTTACAAGATGTTTCTTTTTAAAAGGAAAATAATGTCATTACTCTATTCACGTACATTATTAGCAGTTACCAACACTGGAAAAAAATAAGAGCTGGTTCTTGTTTTATGTTTCTGTATGTTTAAACAACCCAAATGCATTAATGTAATTCTTCAGTTCTTACAACAGTTGTTTCTGACAGCCAAATGTACCAGAGCAGTCTGTAAAGTAGACCAGTTCACTGTCAATGGAAGCAACACGAAGGTGTTTGGCATAGATAATTTAGAGCAAGACAGAGGAAGGAACGAAGCCAGCCTGTGCTTCTGATAGGTTGCATTTGTAAGCCTCTGTTTCTTCACATTTCAAAATGAGTGAAATGGTATCTATTCTACAAGCCTAGGAAAAGATTAAATAAGGTAACCAGGTAAAAACCTTTGCACAAAACAGCAAGAGTTCAACAAATGCCATGTGCCTTCTGCTTTTTTTAACATGATATCTAGATATATATCTAGATAGATGTACATATAGTTAATTAGAATATCATTACAATTGTAAGGACATAAGTTAGTTCATTAAGGTCCATGGGAACTACATATGTACACGCAAACCTCAATTTTGTGTTTCACTTTACTGCACTTCACAGATATTGAGTTTTTTACCAATTCAAGGTTTGGGCAACCCTGTGTCAAGAAAAATCTATCGATGCCATTTTCTCCAACAACATTTGATTACTTTGTGTCTCCATGTCACATTTTGGTAATTCTTGTAACAATTCAAACTTTTTCATCATTATTATATTTGTTATGGTGACTTGAGAACAGTGATCATTGATGTTACTGTCATAATTGTCTTGTCACACCACAAACTGTGCCAATTAAGGCAGCAAAATCAATCAATAAATGTGTGTGTTCTCACTGTTCCACTGACTGGACATTCCCCCATCCCTCTCACTCTCCTGAGGCCTCCTGTTCCCCTGAGACACAGTATTAAAATTAAGCCAATTAATTATGCCACAATAGTTTCTAAGTATTCAAATGAAAGGAAGAGTCAATTTAAATTAAAAGGTAGAAATGATTAAGCTTAGTAAGAAAGGCTTGTCAAAAGGTGAGACAGAACAAAAGCAAAGCTTTCTGAGCCAAACAGTTAGCCAAGTTGTAAATGCAAAAAAAATCCACAAAAAAAACAAAAAATGCTTGAAGGAAATTAAAAGTCTACTCCAGTGAACACACATATGACAAGATAACAACACAGCCTTACTAGTGACATGGAGAAAGTTTTAGTGCCTGAGAGAAGATCAAATCAGCCACTTTTTTTTTAAGCCAAAACTTAATCCAGAGCAAGCCCCTAACTACTTTCAGTTTTGTAAAGGCTGAGAGAGGTGAGGAATTTGCAGAAGAAAAGTTGGAAGTTAACAGAGCTCAGCTCATGAGGTTTAAGGAAAGAAGCCCTCTGCACAACACAGACGTGCAGGATAAGCAGCAACTGCTCATGTAGTAGCTGCAGCAAGTTATCAATATCTACCTAAGATAATTAATGAAGGTAGGCACACTAAACAGATTTTATGTAGACAAAACAGCCTTATATTAGAAGAAAATGTCATCTGGGACTTCCTGTGTAGAGGGGAGAAGTCAATGCTTGGCTCCATAGCTTCAAAGGATGGGCTGAATCTCTTCTTAGGGCTTATGCAGCTGGCGACTTGAGTTTGAGAAATCAATGCTTATTTAACATTCTGAAAATCCTAGGAGACTTAAGAATTGTTAAATGTACTCTGCATGTGAGGTCTGTAAAAATGAGACTGTGTGCATGGGATAACAGAGTCTGGATGACAGCACATCTGTTTACAGCATGCTTTACTGATATTTGAAGTCCATATGAAGACCTACTGCTCAAAAAAAAAAATGATTCCTTTCAAAATATCACTGCTCATTGACAAAGCACCAGGTCACCCAAGAGCTCTGATAATATACAACAAGGTTAATGTTGTTTTCATGCCTGCTGACACAATGTTCATTTTGCAGCCCACTGATCAAGTAATTTCAGTTTTTAATTCTTACTTAAGGACTATATTTCATAAGGTTATAGTTGCTATAGATAGTGATTCTTCTGATTGATGTGGACAAAGTAAATTGCTTTTGAGAAGAATTCACCATTCTAGATGCCACTAAGAACATTTGTGACTCAAGAAAAAAAGGTCAAAATATCAACATTATCAGGGATTTACAGGAAGTTGACTTTGACCTTCATGGATGACGTATTAAGGGGTGCAAGACGTCAGTGGAGGAAGTAACTGCAGGTATGGAAGTCGCAAGAGAACTATAATTAGTAGTACACCCTGAAGTGTGACTGAATTGCTACAATCTCATGATAAAATTTTCATTGATGAGTAAATGCTTCTTACAGATGAGCAAAGAAAGTGGTTTCTTGAGATGGAATCTATTCTTAGTGAAGATGCTGTGAAGAATGATTAAATGACAACAAAGGATTTAGAATATTACAAAAATTGAGTTGATAAAGCAGCAGCAGAGTTTGAGAAGATTAACTCCATTTTGAAAGAAGCTCTAATGTGGGTAAAATGTTATCAAATGGCACTGCATGCTACAGAGAAATTGTCCATGGAAGGAAGAGTCAATTGATGCGGAGAACCTCACTGCGGTCTTACTTTAAGAAATTGCCACAGCCACCCCACCCTTCAGCAACCACCACCCTGAGCAAAAAGATGACTGGTTGAAGAATCAGATGATGCTTTTTAGTTATAATGCATTTCACACTTAATAGACTACAGTAAAACTTTTACATGCACTAACAAAACTAAAATTTCATGTGAATCACTTTATTTCAATATTTGTGGTGGCGTGACACTGAATCTACAATATTTCCAAGGTATGCCTATATATAATTGGCTTAAGGTCAAGCTTGTTTGATTTGTTTCTTCATCTATGGCTTTTTTTCCTCTTAAAATGTTATTGATTGTGAATCTATGTTTTCTTCTATATAATTAGTGGATGTTTTCCTTTATGTAGTTGTAATTGATATAAGGGTGCAATATTGTAAATTGCTTTAGGTTTGCTTCTCTACTACTTTATGGATGCACTGGCAATACAATACAAAAACATGTTTTGGTCTGACCTGTGTGGCTCAGTTGCTTGGGTATTGTTCTGCAAAGCAAAGGGCAGCCTGTTCAATTTCTGGTCAGAGCACATTCCTAGGCTGCAGGTTCTATCCCCAGTTGAAGTTCACATAAGAGGCGACAGGTCGGTGTTTTTCTCTCACATTGATATTTCTCTCCCTCACTTTCACCTTCCCTTCCCCTTCTCTAAAAATAAATGAAATATTTTTAAAAAGAAAATAAATCATCAAGACAATCCATATAATTTTCTACTATTTCTAAAGAAAGCAGAACATTTGGTTGTACTCACCCTTTTTAGTATTTATCATAGCTTAACTTTATGAAAACAATTTCAAATCTACTCTTATCCATCCATCCAGAAATAAAATGATATATTTTTGTATAATGTAGATGCAATTCATATATTCCCTTCAATCCTTGAAAATACTAAAATTTTGGGGGCTATAAGGTTAGAAAAATCTACATTTATTTGTGGAAAGAAAGCAGCAGGCTGCTTTAATATGGCTTATTGAAAAATACAAATAACTAACTTGTGATAAAAGCATCAAATTACAGCATTAATATTAAACCACAGATTTTTACAGTCCACCTTCTAATTTGGAATTATTCCAACATCTACTCCTAAAACAACATGTTTATAGAAGACATTATCAAAACAAACATGATTTCACTCATCAATTTATAGAATATACATTTAGGCTTATATTACATCAATTTCTACTTCAGTTTTCCTCCCTTGATGTCACTTGCAATTTATGGGCCTTTAGTTTCTAATATGTATACCAATTGCCTTCATTAATGAATCAACAAACAAGAAGTACTAGCAAGGTTGTGGAGAAAAGGGAACCCTTGCACTGTTGGTGGAAATGTAGACTGGTGCAGCCACTGTGGAAAACAGTGTGGAATTTACTGAAAAAACTAAAGATGGAATTGCCTTTCAATCCAGCGATCCCACTACTAGAACTATGTCCTATGAATCCTGAAACACCAATTCAAAAGAACCTGTGCACCCCAATGCTCATAGCAGCATTATTTACAATAGTCAAGTGCTAGAAACAGCCTAACTGTTCATCAGTAAATGAATGGATCAAAAAACTGTGGTACATTTACATAATGGAATACTAAGCAGCAGAAAAAAAGAAGGAACTCCTACTCTTCATGACAGCATGGATGGAACTGGAGAGCATTATGGTAAGTGATATAAGCCCAGCAGTGATAGACAAATACCATATGATCTGACCTATAAGTGATCAGATCATATTACTACTAATCAACAAAACAAACAAATAATCAAAATAGAACCAGAAATTTGGAAATAAAGAACTGACAGTGACCAGAGGGGTGGGGGGAGTGGGATAACAGAAGAAAGAAGGGGAAGGGGCAAAAAAAGGAACAGGAATAGAGGACTCATGGGCATGACAATGGGGGCATTGACTGTGGGAGTGAGGGGGCAGGGGAGAGCAATGGGGAAAAAGGCAGGACAACTGCAACTGAACAACAACAACAAAAAAGAATATAGAATAGATTCTCTTCCACCTTTAATATTTTGGGACTTTATACCTAATCATTTTACTTTATTTGCATGTTTTAGAACCACAAAAATTGGAAATAGCCTGAAGTATTAACTTCAATAAATACACATTTGTAGCTCTGATAGCATATATGTGCATAATACATGGTTGATGATTATACAGAATCCTAGTATAAATTATGTAAATTCTAATTTATGAATTACTTTCATATTATTTCCTTTATGCAAAGCAGTATTTTGGCCTATCAGTTATACTCTCCTAAATAAGGAAGTTGGGCATAAATACTTATTTAATTTCTGTTATATATTCACTATAATTTTCTTAATACAAAGGAGTATTTAAGTCCATAAATCATACAGACCTAAGTATGAAAAACTAAACTCACTTCTATTCTACAAATTTGTTTTTTTATTTTTTTAAATTTTTTATTTTAGTTTATTCATTACAGTTTCGATACTTTATTCCCATTCCAGCCCACCCACCCATTCCTCCCATCCTCCCTCCCCTTTCCAACTCCCCTAGTTTAGTCCACGTGTCCTCTATATTTGTCCCTGTAAACCCTTCCCTTCTACCTTGGAATTCCCTCCCCTCTCCCCTCTGGTCACTGACTACCTGTCCTCCATTTCAGTGTCTTTTGTTATATTTCACTTGTTTCTTTGTTTTGTTGTTTAGGTTCCTGTTAATGGCAAGATCATATGTTTTTTTAACATAGTGTGTTTCTCTTGCATATGCATTTCTAGATATTGGTGTTTGATTAGAAAGATTGTGAGCTGGAAACAAAATGTGCTCAAAGAATTTTAGAGCATTCAGTCCTTTAATTTAATTTATTTAGGAAATACATTTATTTGGACTTATATAGGATATTGGGACTCATACAAGAAGTATGGAAGTGGAAATAAAAGAGATTCTGTATGTTTGTATATGTGTATATAAACACATACAGATTTAAAAACACTCTATATTAATGAACATGGAGAAAGTACAGCATATCTGTAGAGAAAACTTTATGACTTATCTATATGTAAACATCACACAATTAAGCAAAAGCAAAAATATGTAACAGAAGGAAGAAACTAAGCAAACAAATCTCAGGAAGCTAAAACTGAAAAGAAAGTAAAAATGGATGGTACATATATTATGACAGAAAGACAAGGCCAAGTTTGTAATATTTAACAGGGGGATCATGGAATCTGAGATCATAGTTCCTCTAAGTAGGATACTCTTATTGCCACAGATAGAGCAATCTATTCATTTATCATCACTTCAAAACCCAAAAGACATCCAAGAAAAACTGAGAATAATAAAAATAACTAAATGTCAAGTGGAACTAATATTTGAGTAATGTGCAAGACCCATGGCAGTTTGCTTCAGGAAAAAAATAAAATCTACAAGTTAGAGGTAAATAGTAGGACAGAAACTGAAGATAGGATAAATGATAAGTAACATCACTATAAAGAAAAATAGGAAGAAAAACAGATGAAGTAGTGTTAAATTATCAGTATAAGGAAAACTATGAGTACTAAGTAAAATTATTGATAATATGTTTAGAAAAACTGTCCTCTCCTCTATTTTTACTTTTCCTTTATTACTTGGGTTTGTGAATACTCATAAAATATGTAGCTGCTCAATAACCATGAAAAGTACAGTCAAATCCTTGCATAATGCCATTGGTAGGTTCTATGACATGGAACAAAACAACATATTGCAAAACCAATTTTACAATAGGCTGTTTGATATAAGCAAGAGTTAAGTTCCTACAGAATCTCATCAGTGTTATAAAGAAACAATTTTGAACAAAATGATGTTGTTCCAGGACCTGCTGTATACTGTCACAGATTTTCTTAGATTCAAACGGATTTGTACTTCAATTTTGAAAAAATTTATGGGCTTAATATATAAATTTACATACATGAATTATTTCAAATAAACAGATAGTATAAATTTAAATAGATCTTCAAATTGTGTTAAAGCAATTTCAAGAAACAGTTATCTGACAGTGAGTTACACTCTTAGCAAAATTATGTTTTGAGTATTTGGATTGAGAGTTTATAAAGCAGTTGTGTATAAAAAGGAAAAAATACATTGCTACAAATATTTTTTAAAATAGATCTCATATCATAAAACACAATTTTATTATCTGTATACATGGAGGAGATTATTATAGGAACTTGTAGTCATTATATGTGGAATTATATTATCAGTATGGTTCCACATGCATGTTTAAATTATGTTGTTTAAATATAGTTGATCTTATTCCAAAGTTTTAGCTTGAAATAATAGATATGCTACCAAATGGCAAAAGCTTGCATTTTTTTAGGTCTTTTCTGCTTTCTTAAAATATATGCATTTTCTGAGTGTTAGGGTTACAGTAACATTCAGGCATTATAAAACTACTTGTGTGCCATGTCAAAAATTTTATGGCTGAAACAATCAGTTCAATGTGCAATATATTCAATTGTTCTAGAGTACCACTAATAAATGAATTTTTGATGAGTTTTCATATCTAGGTACGTGGTCTAAGCCTCGGGATATTTCTTCTTTCTGCTCAGAAAGACTGGTTGACAGGGTAGAAGACACAAGTGTGAGACTGGTTTTATCTTCCATGCACAAGAGGAGGGGTAAATAACATATACTTGAGCCCTAATCAGTGTGTTGGTTTTATAGTTTTCATCACAAAATACTTCTCTTGCTTTAAATCTAAATACTTTAGTATTTTCTTTGAATTCATTCAATATCTTATAGCTGAGTACACAAGGCAAAACTAAGTTGGTCACTAATTCTCTGTAAATACAAATTTTATAGATTGTTCATTATTCATGTTGCCTTTCATTCTCAAATAATATGTGAATTTAGTCATTCTATTGCTGCAGAATTTAATTCATTATTAAATACAAGGGTGTTTGTACATTAAAATATAATCCTATAGCTCTACAATCTAAACATAAAATATTCAATTTATTATCTACTAGAACATAAAATTTCATTTTTTCAGTATATCATCATTGAAGTGAAAGAAACTTGTTAGTAAATTCAATAGTTAAAATCCCTTATGTGTGTTTGATAATTTAGCTGTGTTATTATGTAAATGTGTAGGCTCCCGCAGAAGTAAAGCCTTTGAGTGTGATTAGTAGGGTATGTGAATGTCTTGCATGAGATGGACAGAAATTTGAACATTTCACCTAAAATGTCATATGGTGTGTGTGAGTGTGATAGTGTCATGTTACAGAAGTACATGCTTATGATTTTGTAATATCAGATTTATATAATAAAAAGGGCATTATTTCTGCCAAACTCTGTATTATAAATTGTATATAGAAGAGCAAAATGTTGTGTGTATGATATATGATAAAATGAAAAAAAAAACTAAAGGGTATTCAAGGTCACAAATTAAGAGCCATTAAACAAAGCATGTATCTACACTATCCTCAGGTCCATAAAAGACTATTATATGTTCTTAAAGGTATAAATAAAAAACAAAAATCATTCCTCCCTCACAAGGGAAGCTGGAGCCTCTTCTGTAATAGTTAAGGACACCAGTCACACTTCATTAACCTGAAAATTTGTCTACAATAATAGAAACAAGGACTTACAAAGCACTGAAAATCCAATCTTTCAGTTAAACATTCAAAATTTTGCTTACTCATACGATTATTGATGAATGGTCACAAAGTATTAGATACTGCTATATTTTTCCAGAAGAAAGACAAGCAAGTTTACCATTAAAACAAGCTAGAGTACCACTGACCAGAATCCTTGAATATACTCAATAATATATGAAACCAGACATTCATTCAACAAAGAATTTAAGTATCAACTGTATGCCAGGCACTACAATATGTTCAGAGGTAACCGATAGAAATAATATATAAATCCAACTTTTCAGTATTAACTTGGAAAGGAGAAACAAGCCAATACATTAATTCATAATATAACTCCTATTATAGTTTTAGAAACCAAGCATTGTAAACCAAAAAGGAGAAATCTACTATTTCTGTCTGGTAAATTTTAGAAATATTTCTCGTGTGTGTTACTTTACAAAAATATCATTTTACCAGGTAAAGAAGGGAGAGGCAGAGTATTTAGTCATTTCACTCAGAGAGAAACATGGGTGATCTGACAGAGCTATGAAAAGTTCCTGCATACATCCTTTCACATATACATTTAACACACATCTTTAGAATAAATAACTCCTATGTTGCAAAGCACTCTGCTAGCAATGAGGAAAACACTGACACACAGATGCCCATCTTCCCCCCCACCCTCTTGCTGACAATCTAGTAGGACAAACAGGCATTGGATAATCATGATAAATGTTTTCTTAAAAAAAGAAAGCATGGATGCCATGGGAGCATAGGGGAGGCTTTAGAATGTATTTCAGTCAAGGGAACAGAAGTTCCGTTAGGGGACAGGTATATCCAGGAGGTAAAGGTCTCATAAATTAAGGTGTTTGGACTGAATTCTGCAGGCAATGAAGAGAATTTTGTGACCAAAAAGTGGCACAATGGATTGCTCTACTAGAAAGGTAGCACTGAAAGTAGAAAACAAGACAAAAATAAATCAAAGAGAAACTAAAAATTATGAAAAACATAGTCTACTACAAAACTGCACATGAGAGATGAGGATAGCCTGAGTAAAAATTTACAGATGTGATAAAGAGGAGAGGGAATATTGGAAAGACATTTCTGAGATTCAATGAAAAATCAGATTCTCAAATATGAGTCATGAGAGAAGTCCCAAACTGAGAAGATGCACCACAGGTTCCACTTAAATGACCTGGGGCCATTATGAGGTGGGAAGAACTGAAGAATGTTGGGGATCTAGAAGATGAAGATTTAAGGGTGATCAAACGAGGAAGAGTTCATTCTGGAAATGAGAATTCCCACGGTGGGTGGCAATGAGAACAGACAAATGAAAAGATAAACCCTGACAATGTATGTTTAATGCTGGGGAGAGTGATCTGTGCTGGAGAAATATGCTTGAGTGTCATCAAAATATTTACTACAGCAATGGTTCTCATTTTTGATGCCCAGTATAATCACTTAAATCAATTAAAAAACATCAAAGCTGGTTTCACATCCCCAGAGATTTCAACTTCAGTGATTTGTTGTGCAGGCTGGACAGAAGGATTAAAACTTTCCCCATGTGATTCTAATATGCAGCCAAATTGAAAACCTCTGCCATCAAGGGAAATATGTGATGAGGTCTTTTAATATTAGAAGTCTAGATTCTGAAGTCAAACAGAACAGTGTTTGAATGGAAGTTCTGCCCATTTAGACATGAAACCATGCACATGAATGTTACAAGTCTCTTATCGGCAAGACAGGGTCTACTCAATGATTTGTAGGATTGCATGCAAAAGATAAAGAAAGTATAACAGTGCTTCTCAGAATGCAGAACAAACATCTATAAATATATTCATCTGCAAGTATCATCAATTATTATTATTAATATAACATCATCTAATTCTCCATTATGTAAAGGTTGAAGTCATAGGACTCAAAGGGATTGCAAAAAATACACAAAATATAAAGAAAAAAGCTCTATGGGCAGAATCTAGGGAATACACAGCATTTAAAGACTGGTAGAAGAGAAGGAGGCATCAAAGGAGAAAGTAGAAAGGTCAAATGTTGGGAAGAGATCTAGAGGAGATTGGTGTCTTAGAATTTATTAGATAAATTTCAAATGTCACAAATATTTGAAGTAGGATGAAGTCTATATCTTATCTATTGATTTGGTAAATTCTAAATCTACAGGGTCTAAATTTGATCAGATTAAGGCTGTACAAATCTATCACTGTCTGATGGGTGAATAATTAGGGGCAGTCAAGGGAAGGCAAGAGAAGAAGACTCTTTCAAGATGTTTATTTTTTAATGGGGGTTAGTAGATAATTCAAGTGGATACTTGAAGAGAAAGAAATATGATGGAAAATTTGAAGTACTTTATTTTGAGTAGAAATAATTATAAAAATAAGTAAAGGAGTTAGTTAATGAAGAGGTTGAAGATATAGAAAGAGGAAAACCAATGAGCTATGGCCCCAATGAAAATGTTCATCTAAGAAGAGAAGAAACCATGATATTTCTGAGACAGGAGTGTGTGAGAAGTGGGGAGGGAAGCAGAGAGAGAACCCCAAAGCTAATGCTGTGGGACTGGAGACATGCTATGCCGTAACCTGAATTTCGTGAGGGAGGAGACCACATATATTCTTTCATGCTTTTGGTGTCTAATACCCTCTTATGAAGAGACTGATATTTAGTATATGCCTGATGAAGTCAACTGTGACTTTCATATCAGAAACCATTCTTATTCTGAGTAAGTAATGGAAGACAAGAATGTCACAGGAAATCAAGGAAAAGCTATAGAACCCGAAGGGAATAGTCTGTGAATGCAGGAACATTTCAGTAGCATAGAGCTGTATGCCTTCTTTATTTTCTCTTACATTCCCTCCCCCCCAGGATCAGAGAAGGAAATTAACAGAGAAAGAATAATAGTGAAGAAGAAAAGATGAAAGAAAATGTCTAGTAGAGATCTAATATACAGGATGGTATTTATAGTTAATTGTACAGCATTATATACTTGAAACTTCCTAAGAGAGTAAATCTTAAATGTTCTCACCACAAAAAAAAGTTAATTATGTGATGTGATGAAGGTGTTAACCATTTTGCACTATATAAATATTTCAAATCAACATTTTATATACCTTAAACTTTCACGATGCTATTTATATGTCAATTATATCTCAGTAGAAATAAATAAATCAATAAATAAAGTGCCTGGACTGTAGAAGGACAGGGAACGCTTTACAGTTTTCTGACAAAAACATTCTTTTGCTGCTCTAGAAGTTGCAACAAAGTCAAAATAAAGAATATTTTCACTAGTATATTAGCTATAGCTACAGCTCTAGAAAAAAAAGTACGAACAAGCAAATTCTTTCTTAATATTTTCCTCAACCTCTTCCCAAGTTTTCATCCCCTCATGCCATTTCAATAATAGTTTTTCATACTTCCAAATTCTTTTACAATGCCCAGAATGAAAGTGATTAATAAGGTTGTTTAATTAAAATATTTTCTAATCAGCTAATAAATTTAGAGTTTTCTTTCCACATTCTTGAGCTTATTACATTAATTTTCATTCAATGGAAAAACACCTGCATCATCAGGTAAAAGAGCTTGGCCAAGACAACCCAATGTATTACTCTCTTGAAAAAAAAAAAACAATTCACAGCTCATGCCCTTAGCACACATATGAACAGGCTTATCTTTGTGTAATGTAAAAAGAGTAGTAGAATTCAGGGCACTTTTTAAGTCTGATAGATCGTCATCCTTCAAGAGTTATCCATAAGATGCCAAAGTGTATCTGCCTAGAAAATTTGGTGGTAATGGACTAGGAAGATGGATTCAGGCGATATTATGTCAGAAGGTAAATCATTGCACTAAGGAAAGAAAATGTAGAAGGGGAGGGTGGGACTTTTGCTTCTTTATTTCCAGTACCAAGAGAAGTCAGTGTTCTCATCATCACCACCATAAGGCCCTTTGATTGTAGACATCCAGACTCAAAATACAAAACAAATATCCAAAGATCAGATAAATTCTTATATACCAGTAAAGAATAACCAGAAATGAAAACTAAGAAAACAATCTCATCTATAATTGCATTAGAAAATACTTAGAAATAAATTTAACCAAACAGAGAAAAGTATGTACTTAGAATATTATAAGACACTGGAGAAAGAAATTGAAGAAGTTATAAATAAATGAAAACTTATATCATGACCACAGATAGGAAGACTTAACATTGTTAAAATGTCCATACTACCCAAAGCAATCAATAGATTCAATGTAATTCCTATCAAATAATCCAAAAAATTATATGGAACAATGAAGACCTCAAATAAGCACAACAATCTTGAGAGAAAAAAAAAAAGTTGAAGAAATCATGCTATCTAACATCAAACTATTCTACAAGGCCATAGTAATGAAAATAGCATGATATAGGCCAAAAACAGATATGTAGATCAATAGAACAGAACAGAGAGCCCAGAAATAAATCCACATTTATATGGCCAATTAATATTTGACAAAGGAGCCAAGAACATACAACAATATAAAGAAGCCTATTCAATAAATGGTACTGGGAAAATCAGATAAAAGCAAAAGATAAGCTACGTTACCTTCTCACACCACATGCAAGAATAAATTAAAAATGGATTACAGACTTAAATGTAATACTCTGAACCATACAAATCCTAAAATAATTCATATGCAGTAAAATCTTAAAGAATTTCCTTTAGTAACATTTTTCTGACATATCACTTTGGGCAAGGAAAACAAAAGAAAAGTTAAACAAAGGGGTCTACATCAAACAAAATTTTTTGCACAAGAGAGTGAAAAGATAGCCCAATAAATGGGAGAACACATTTGATGATACATCTGATAAAGAGTTACTATCCAAAATTTATGAAGAAATCATGCAACTCAATGACAACAACAACAAAACAATCCAATTATAAACGAGACAAAGTACCTAAGTAGATGCTTCTCTGAAGAGGACATACAGATGGCTAATAGACCTATGAAAATATGCTCAACATCACTAATCTTCAGAGCAATGCAAATTAACACCACAATGAGATGTTAGCTCACACCTGTCAGAATGCCTATCATCAATAAAACAATAAAAAATAAGTGCTGGTGAGGATATGGAGAAAAGGGGACCCTGTTGCACTGTTGATGGGAATGCAGACTGGTGCAGTCACTTTAGATCACAGTATGGAGGTTTCTCAGAAAACTCAAAATGGAACTGCCTTACCACCCAGGAATCCTACTTCTGGGTTTATATCTGAAGAAACCCAAAATAGTAATTTGAAAGAATATATGCACCCCTCTGTTCATTGCAGTGTTGCTTACAATAGCTAAAACATGGAAGCAACTCAAATGCCCATCAATAGAGTGGATAAAAATAGCGGTACATATATGCAATGGAATATTACTCAGTCATTAAAACAATGAAATATTATAACTTGTGACAGCATGGATAGACCTAGAGATTATTATGTCAAGTGAAATAAGTCAGTGGGTGAAAAACAAGCACCATATGATTTCACTTGTATGTGGAATCTAAAAAACAATGAACAATAAATGAACAAAGAAAAGAGAAGCAGACTCATAGAAACAGAGAACAAACTGATGGTTACCAGATGGGAGTGTGTGGTTGGAGGACTGGATGAAAAATTCGAAGGGATTGAGAGGTATACATTGGTAGTCACAGAATAGTCATGGGGATATAAAGTACAGCATAGGAAATAGGGTCAATAATAGTATATAAATATGTTGGTACCAGTTGGTTTCTGGAAACACATCAGAGGGAACACTGTAAGGTATATGATTGTCTAACAACTATGCTGTAAACCTGAAATATCAGATAACATTGAACATAAACTATAATTGAAAAATAAAATAAAAATGTCACAAAATAAATTGAAAGTTAAAATAATCAAATATACATATAATTAAACATTCAATACCTCCATCATACTAGCTATATTTTAAGTGCTCAGGAGACACATACAAGCAGTGGTTAGAGTGTTAGTATAACTTTGGACAGGTACACTGAGAAATTGTTCATGATCTTTGTCCTAGTTAAAGCACAGTCAATAGAAGTGACACATACATATTACTTATAATAAAAGGTAGTATATATAAGTCATATTGAAACACAAATTTCCTTTTTAAACTTTTCGTGATTGAATTAATACTTTAGAGTGCTTACTCAAGGATTATACATTGATCAGAAGCTCTTGGCTTCTATGCTGAAATGTGGTTCTGCCTAAGGGTCATAATTCACCTAGCAAGTGGTCAGTCATGTTTCACTCCTAGAGTGAGTCATAATTCTTCCTTTGATGTATTGAAATTAATTTCTAAGGTTTACCTTTCCTATGTCGTAAAAAAAAGATAAATGTGTCTTTAGGATATTTGCTAACATTCTCTATGAAGAATTAAAATGAAGGTTATGACACTAGACAGAGCTAAAGACTCATTACACATGAACACAATTCATGTACCATTTAAAGAGATTATATAGTTTGTCATAAAAAGCATTGATTTTTTATTCTGGTCAAATATAAACCTATTTGGGTCAAAATCTTAATTGATGCTTTCACTCTGGTTCATTAACATTGTAATGGTTCGATGAGATGATGGCCCACATATTAACCAGGCAAGGCACATAATGGCCAGAAAGTCGTGTCTCAAATAAGGACAGTTGCCAAGTATTCTGACCGGAAAAAAACAAAAAAACAAAAACAATCCACCCACATATGGAACAGTCACATTTCTCAGCACAACCCCCCCTCAAAAACTAAAATCAATTCCAGATAGATCAAAGACCTAACTATATGAAGTAAAATTTAAAAACTTTTAGAAAAAATATATGAGAATATTTTATGATTTCAACATAGGGAATGACTTCTAAAACAAGATCTAAAAAGAGGAGCCAAAATGAAAAAGGTGTATTACTTTTAATGAAACACAATATAATTTCTTAAAAATAACAGACATTGTTTTAAGAAAACAGGCTAAAGAATACAAGCTACAAAAATTATTTGCAATGCATACACCAAAAACAAATTAGGGTGGAGAATATATAAAGGAATTCTATACATCTATAACAAGAAGGTAAGTGTCTCAGTAGAAAAATGAGTAAAATATTTGTTTAAGCAATTCACAGTAGAAGAAACCTGAATTCTCAATGAACAGATATTCACTGAACATATAATCAGAAAAGACAAATGGAAACCATTGAATTGGTAAAATAAATAAATGTGCCAATATTCAATGTTGACAAGGATAGATAGAATGGTAGCTCTCACGAATGTGCTTGGAAACTCTAAATACTGCAAGCACTGTGTGGGATTTAGGCAATATCTGAAAAACAAAAATAAGTAAATTCCACATAATTAATCAATTTCACTCCTCGACATGTATTTAAAAATATATTGGATATGAGCACAGTGATGTATATGCAAAAAAAAAAACATTGCTACAAGGAGAAACAGGAAATGTCTATTAATGAGACAGGAAAAAGTAAATCTTAGACTCATATAATGGAATACTAAACAGCAGTGAAAATAAATGAAGTAAATCATCCTGAACGAGCTTGAATAAATAATATAAAAACAATATTCCTAAGAATGCACATAAGATATTACAATTTATAAAAATGGTATACTTATTTAATGCAATGCTATATATGCTTGAGAGGTATACATATACATGGTCAAAATCAACAGGAAATACAGGGGAATCATAATAGCAGATTTACAATACTGGTCACCTCTTGGAAGGAGAAGCAATCTGGAAGAATACAAAGAGGCCTTCAATTTTGTTTAACATATTCTTACTTGATTTGGGTGGTAATTTGCAGACATTTATTCCACTAATTTTTCTATCTTTGCCAAATAAACACACCATGATATTACAAAGTCAGAGTCATTAAAAGCTTCAAGTGCAGCAGCACCTCAAATCGAAAAGCCATTTTCTATGTGATTACCAAAATTGTGCTCTTGACACATGTGGCTTTCTGACGCAGACCTCTCTTGTGTCGGTAAATGAACTGAGTGATTGAACTTGCTATACTCTGAGATCAAATCTTCCTTTGAAGCACAGTAATCAAGGAAGACATGCTCACAGCTCTCAGTAAGATGTAAGAAGCTATGCTAATGGCTACTCCCTTACACTGCCAAATTAAGCTCCAGATTGGCCTGGCTGAGTTGGGAAGCAACTGTTGATAAATTCCAAGGGCCTGGTTACACCTGAATTGCTTGGCAAAATGTGGATCCCAGACTCCCCCAACATATTCTAATGATTTCATGGACAGAGGGGGTCCAGGGAGTGCTATTTTCAATGTTATTTATGTTGATTCTGGGGCTTTCCTTGATTCAATGGCCAAAGTTTGAGAAATATTGCTTTAAGAATTCATAGTATCACAGTAGAAATTAATAAATAAAGGCAATGGAATTTCAGAGATATTATTGTATTAAGAAAACAACAATCTGACAGTGGCCAGAAGGGGCGAGGAAAGGGGATAATGGGGGACAGAAGGGAAAGGGTCAAGTCAAGGAAGAAGTACAAAGACCCATGGACAAGGACAACTGGGTGGGGGTGAGAATTGAATGTGGGGGGGTGGGCAGGGCAGGAGAGAGCAATAGTGGGGAAATGTGGACAACAGTAAGTGACCAACAATAAAAAAATAAAAGATCAGAAGGAGAAATATTTATTTATTTTTATTTTAAAATATATTTTATTGATTATGCTATTACAACTGTCTCATTCCCCCCCTTTATTTCCCTCTGCTCTGCAAGCCCCCTCTTTAGTTCATGACCATGGGTCATACATATAGGTTCAGAAGTACAAATATTTAAACTTATTTGCTTAGCATAAAGTTTTCATAGAACTGACATCTGTTTTGTACTTTGAAGATCACCCAAAGGTCAAGAAAGGGAGAACTATTCTGCGGAGAGTTCTAAAATAAATAGCAAAAAAGGAACAATGAAATAGTTCATGGAATATTTGAGAAAATACAAGTAGATTTTTATGGTAACTCATGAGCTGAAGAAGGAAGAAAGGAATTTTGGGCCCAAACAATAGCATACTTTGAATGGCATGATAAGGAATTTGGACTACAGCATTTGTCCTCCAGAAAAAAGTCTCTGGCAGACACGATGTATGTGAATTCAAGTGGATGAAAATGCAGGTGAAGTGATGGTTTAGAAGGGTGATCCCATAAAACAGAAGTAGGAGTTGGGGGCAGGCCTGTCTGTGGGAAGAAGCTAGGCTCAAGAATAGGCTCAAAAATAAAATTAACACTACATTTTTTTTCCATTGCTTGACTATAGTGGATGACACAGAGGAATATGTCAAAGGTGAATTTGCCTGGATGAATGATGGCTATTTATGACTTGGAAATCCAAGCATTGTAGAAGAGCAAGTTTGGCAGAAAAAATATGCATATGGTTTTGAATACTTTCCTGACTATATTTTCCTTTAAAATATTTGGAATACATTTTTAGGTAAAGATGTCAAGAAGTCCTTTGGAAATATGTGTGAAATTCAGGAGCAATGTAGGGACTAGAGAGATCTAATTGGATTTCATTACTGAAATTCTAGAAATATATCATCTGGTGTAACTGACAAGAATAAGAAGACAATGATGGGTAAATGAAGAAATATAATTAACAACTAGAAAATCGAATTTGACAAATAATTTATGTAAAATGATTGAATATAGAGTGAATCCTCAAGAAAAGTTAGCTTACTCCTCTTAACCTCCAAATAAAGACCAAATTAAATGGCAGGAGTTATAATCGATTGGAAATTTCAGAGGTGTATAAAAGCTATGAGGATTGAGATAGAGAAATTTCATGGTGGAGGGAGGAGCATGAACCACTCTAGACAGAGGAGGGGTTTTGCCATTAAATGGGGGAAACACCCAAATCAGATAAGTCACATGCATAGACTTATGCATAGAAATGTGATGTAAAGGTATATACTGTAAAGGTAACCTCTGTAGGAGAATAACATGATGGAATCTTCCCAGACTCCCTGGCAATACTGGTACAACCTTAAAAACAAATGACAGAGGTCTTAAGTTTTACCCCCTCTTCTTTGACCCCCCAAAGGTGTTGATGCAACTAGGGTGGTAGTTAGAGGTGAGGCTGTTCTTTCACACATGGAGAGTCACTGTTTATAGAAGATTGGTATGGGGAAATGGAAAGAATGATTTAGAGGTGGAAGGGATATTTAGGAGATCCAAAAATTATGAATATTCAAACAAAATTCAAAAAATAATAAAATCTTGGCTTAAATATGAGGGGAAAATAGTGCCATGATATACTGGAAAAACATGTATTCTGTCATAAGCAAGACCTTGCTTCAGTTGTGAGTCTGCCCCTCATTTGCTGAATAGCTGTGTATATTTAGCTTCATACATTAAAGAAATCTAATAAAGCCTTACTTCAAACAAGTGATGTGAGGGTTGAGTAAAATACCTATTGCAAGTGAGGCACCTAACACTGTGTCTACTGTTTTCTCCTATATGGCCTTGGATATATGTCAGTCCCTCTTCTAGGACCCTTATTTCCTATAGAATTAGGAGCATTGGCCAGCCCATTTAGCACTAATATATTGTAGGTACAATCAGGAGTACAAGAATACTAATATTGCTCACTCACTTCAACAGCAAGTTTAGAGAGAAAAATCATTATGTGGCCAGGTCATAATTGTATCCTATTGTATGCTATTGTGATTTTGTTTCTGAACTCACAGATAGAGAGATAGAGATAAAGAGAAAGAGAGAAAGAGAGGTCAGGTGAGTTTTCTGGGTGATAAGGAGGCACTAATTCTCTCATTCTCTAGTGGATTAGTGGGAACCTCTTCCTAAGTTACATTTCAAATGGTGCATTGCACTTGCTCATTCATCAAGCTGCCAGAGGTTCTCTTTGCTTTCTTTTTTTTTCTTTTACAATTCACATCTTTGCCATGCCTTGAGTTGCTCAGCCTCTTGATGAAAGTAACATATTAAATCTTGCTGAAATAAAAAAGAGCTCTTAATGTATGAAGTATAGATGGATGTCAAAAGGTGAGCTTTCACAGCTGAGTACACTAGTTTCCAAATTGTTGCAAGCAAGTGCTTAGCTTCCCTTTCATCTCTGACCAAAGTTATTTTGTATTTGATTTGATTCTATTAAAACATAAAATAAGACAATTATATAGGCCAACACAGTTCTCTTTGGGGAGATATTAGGATACTTATCTTTATTTTGTGCAGTACAGGCTAAGAGAAAGTCAGCTTCAGACCTGTGAGAGTCCCTAGGCAGCTACTGACACACTGCCCTCCTCCCACACTCAGCAATGTACTCTATCACTAGAAATCACTAACCCTTCCCAGGATACAGCCTAAAAAAATGGTAATACTGGTTCAAGGGCAGGGGAAGGGAAGTAGAAGGAAATAAGTGGGAAAATATAGCAAACATGTGATTAACAGCTGTTTGCTGGAGCAAGCTTCCATCAGGAAACTGCAGCTGTGCCATTGTGCTTCAGTTTTGCAGATCATCCAGGGCTGGATTGGAAGACGTCGGAGAAGGAAGACGCATGGAGAAACATTAAAGGAAGTCCAAAATCCATGGCAACGGTATGAGGTGGATGCCCTCATTCCTTAAATTTACCCTCCTCAGCTTTGCCCTCCCTTCCTATTGGGAGGCACATGATTCCTAAGAAACAAAGTCCTCCTACCAACTGGGTATTTATTTATTCTGGGTTGCTGCTGTTGATGTTTTGGTCATTTTTCCCCCTTTGGGGGAGAGAAGAGTTTTGATAAACATCCATCAATCTTTTAATAATCCCTTTGAATAAAATCAACATGCTGCATACTTCCAGAATGCTTTCAAAATAGCTACCTGTGCCTTCTCAAGATATAAAAGAGATGCACGTCTTGGGGTGGCAAACTGAGTCTCTCTAAATAACAGCTCTAAGGATCATCTAAGTTTGGACCTAAAACCTAGTTGCCAGGCTTCTAGTTGGCCTCCTAATAAAAAGGTGGACACAAAATATTTTCTGTTTAATATTACATCCTAGTTCCCACAATGAACGGGACAAATGGAAACTGGGAAAAGAAAGCAATGATATTGTCTTCTCCTTGTGCTTAGAGGAGTATATTCCCCCTGAAAAGTCCCCTTTAAGCAACCAGCATCCCCAACTGGAACATTCCATATGGTCCGGCATCTATGACCCTTCCTCCAAATGCTCAAGGCAGGGTTGGTAATCCACCTTCAAATTAAACGATGCACACCACTACTTGGGACTACACAAACCATCCCCAACAGACCTTTGTAACAAACGCATGGTGTGATTTAAAAAAAAATCACTTAAAAAGAAGCAGGACAGATAATTCAGAGGAGTTTGCAAGGTCAGGGCACTCCCCGGCGAGAGCCTGAATAGGTGGGAGGTGTTGAGGTCAGGGTTCAATGACACTGAAATGAAGACCCCTGCTCTGCAGTCTCCTTTATCTGTAAGAGTCTCCAGTGAGCTCCTGCGTCTGGAAGCCTGCCCCTTCGGGGCCGCAGAGAGGCCAGGAAGCGCATTTCAAAGACGCATCTAAAGCAGCCCACTTAAAAGATCCAAGAAAAGCCTGACATATGACCAGAACTGGCCCACATCACTTGCTATCTTCCTCCTTTTTCATCCTTATCAGCATTTCCCTTCGCTCCCTTTCGCCTTTGGGGATGCAGGTCTTCTAAGACATTTGGGATGCACCCTAGGGATTTTCGGGTAGCGTAGCCGCTGGGACCCAAGGCTGAAAAGGAATGCCTCTGCGTTCCGTCTGCCCATCCCACCTGTATGCCTGCAGCACAGTGGTTCCTAGAGGGAATAGCCCGGGACCTCTGCGGCCAGGTGTGCACGTCCCTGGCATGTCCGTGCGCTTAGTGGCCGAGCTCAAGCGGCCTCCGCAGCGCTGCAGTCCCGGGCGGAGAGGCAACTGGGGCTGCGGCAGTGAGTGGGATTGCCACACGGAGCGCCTGGCTCCGCCCGCCCGCAGGGCTCTGCCTTCCTCGCCCCATTGTGTCCGCAGCGCTGCGGGACTGAGCTCTCGCGCCACCGCACCACGCCAACCCCGGAGCTCCAGGCGGGAAGAAGGACAGAAGAGGGGACAGGGAGAAGGAGCAAGAAGAGACCCCAAAAGGTCAGGGCGCTTCAGCAGTAAGTCAGAGGCGCCTGGACATCCCTGCATTATGTTTTGCAGCTAAACGCCACCAACTGGAGCGCTTCCTGGCACGTCCCACGCGTGTGTTTTTTTGCATGTGAAAGATGGCACGCGCCTTGTTCATTCATCTATCTTCCCTCTCTTTTCCCCTGTCTCGCCCTCAGATCCAGTCCACCCTGTCTCCACATCAGCACTACACCTTCTCCATAACAGCTCTACATTTCCAAGCAAAAAAAAAGCTGCATGATAGAAATGCATGTCTTGAAAAACCTCATCACCTATATATCACCAAGAGTTTACCAAAATGCATCTAGTGATGCTTCTTTTCAGAGCTTCATTCTCATTCTCCTTGGAGAATGCTTTCAAAGTTTGCAGGCGCAAATAGCCTCGGAATTGCTGGTTTCTGAGCTTCAGTCCACGTCCGGAGCCCCAGAGCGGTCGCGACTTCGGGATTACGCGGCAAAGTTGCTCGGCACAAACCCAGCAGGCTGCTGGTGACCGGGGCATCCTAATAAATAGTGCTGTACGTTCCCGGGAAGCCCCAAGGTGCCACGTAACCTCCTCCAAAAAGATTAAATCAGCCTTATGCAACAGACCCAAATTCCGAAACTTCTTTGTGAAGCTGGCTCAACCCACCCAGAACGGACACTCACCATAACTTGCAAAGAAATAAACGTCTCAACCCTGCAGGGAAACTTGTTGATTTCAGCCCAATCATGGGGCTGCAATTTCCGGTCTAGCCTGAAGGTTTTTGATTCTGCACGAAAATTCCTGGTGCACTAGGCACAATTTCTGACGAGCGGCGGAGTCCTTCCCGCACCTATTCTACACCCCAACAACCACTGCTATACAACCAAGCCTGTGCCTTTTGACAATTCTAAAGCCGGTTCTCACATCCTTTACAATGATTTGGGCGACTTACCCTTTGCTAAGACTGTTTTCAGAAATCTAGCGGCTCGGTGGTGCAGGCGCAGCCCTCCAACTTTGCTGTGCACAGAGACCTCCCCGAGTTTAAACAGGCAAAAGCAGTCTGAGACTTATAAATGTGAGAATGGGGAAATAGGGAGAGAGTGAAGTCGCGTTTCTTCTCAGTATCAGCACGCTGAAAAAATCCAATCCTTCTTCAGTACAGAATTCTTTCAAACCCGTTATCTGTATTACTATTAATGCGCAGAGCAGACGGCATTGCATGCAAATAGGTCCAAGTGCGCGCTACTATTGGTGGCAGCGGAGGCCCCTGGGTCCTACTGCTCAGCCCTAAGTAACAGCTACACTACACACGCAGCTTTGGAGGCGCGGAGGGGAAAATGGATTTAATTGATTCGTTACCTCTGGTATTGTAATGCTTGCTGCGATGACTAACCCAGGAAAAAACCCTCATATTTAAACTCCTGTCATGTGGTCTATCATTTCATATTTGCTTTTAATTGTCTGTGTGAGTGGCTTTGAAAATACAAAGGCTTTAAAAAGAACATCTCCCCCACCCCCGCCTCCGAGGAAAATTTACACATACTTCTGGCAGGAAAACCTTCTTTTATGCATTATTTTGATATAAATTCAGGAAATACTTAGATACACCTGTACTTCACTTACTTAAATAAAACAGCACCTGAGTTTATTATTGAAAATGCAAGGCGATCCAAATAATATAACCAGATTAAAGTGGTAGAAGCTAAAATATGGGTGTACCGATTATAAAACAGAATATGTTTTTAAAACGCTACCAGGAAAAAAAATGCTATCAATGACAATGCCCTGGGAGTCATTTTTATTTTGCAAACTAAGAAACTATGAAATATTTTATTTCTGGATATTGACAGGAGACATATAAATCAACTTAAGGGTACTGGTAATGTCATAATATGTCAAGCATTTACTATTAATTGTCACATTTTATTTTTACAGTTTCTCTTTTTGCAAGCCCATTAGTAATGCAAATTGGCACAAAGATTTACAGTGAGGCAGGCCTATGGTGACTGGCAACTTGAAATATGTTATTGTGAAAAAACACTTCAGTACATCATCATTACAAGTAGCTACCTTAAAAATTAGAATAGCTGGATCTTAATATGTATGAATTTAAAGCCGTTATACATGCTTTTTTCTGACCTTTAATTTTGTAGAAAGAGAAATCCTCATGTAAACTAAAATGACACAGACTCCACCACATTCCACCAAGATATTTGCTGATATTACAATCTAGAAAATGACATAATTTTGTTTCATTTCAGATGTAAATAGTAATGGAAACTTAATTACAAAATTATGTCTATAATCTACAGCTCAATGATGACACAAAGTGATGTACTGAATAAAGTCAGTATCAAAGAACTCGTAAATTCACCAGCCATGTGTAAACTAAATAAATGGAAAGGCAAAATGCAAAAGTACAGCAGAATTGAGATCTTATTCCAAACCCATGTGTAGTGTTTGAATTTATGTAGCGTGTGCTACAATCCTTCTTCATTTCCATAACTCCTTCCCTTACAGCCCCTTCCCTTCCCCCACCAGTAACCCTTGACAACAGAAGTGTTACTTCAAGTCCAGGTTGCCTCTGCTGCCTTCCAGTCCTAACTTACAAATTACATCCTTGTAGGAAACAAAATTAACTCTTACACGACTGAGATGCAAAAAGAGAGTTTTCTTCAGGACTTAGAAAATCCAGTATTCTTATATACATTTCCAAAGTTTTTACTAAACACATTTTTGAAATATCAATAAACACCATTTCAGAGTGAAAAGATGCTGTCAGCTGGCAGTGCGTGGAGCCAGTGTGCTGCCTTTCCCCGTTGCTGCTGTGTCTCCAGAGCTCCTTTTTGGGATGACTTTTATTTTAGGATTATTATCACTTAAGTCCAGGTTAAGAATTTTTCAATTTACAATAGAGTTAACATACACATATCAATATATTACTATAACCAGTATAATTATATAGGGACTCATCTGTTGCTTTTCTAAAGCTATTATTTGTATAGTAAAGAGAGTATAATGACTCTGCAAAGTTAATGGCAATGATTGATATTTAATTCTTTTTCAAAACAAGTATATTACTCGTCTTTCAACTTTCCGCTACAAGTGGACTTGAAAAAAATAATTATTTGCAGTCTAAGTGTGAATTGAAAGTTCTGTACTTAATGAATATCTTTATAGAAGTGAGAAAAGATGTGTTTTATTCAGGCAGAGTTTGCACAAAATTAATACAACCTGTCTATGACTGTAAAATAACAGAGAAGTTGAATAGTGGACAAATATGACAGTGAACAAAAGAAAAATATATAAAAACCAGCCTATTAACACATTTACCACACAATTGTTTGATCAGTTCACAGTTTCTGCATATAAAGACCCAATCAAACATACAGGAAGTGAATCAGAATCACAAATTCAGCTGATTAGTTCTTCAGGAAAAATATGTTCCATTCTTCTTTAATAAGTGGCTTGTGTTTATTCTAATTATTTTCATATATTTGAGATATACATATGGTACCTACTCTATTTATAAATGCTGAAAATATTTTACCTTCTTAAATACCTAGGCAAAAATATTTTAAACAATAATTAAAGCCACACAGGTTTCATCATTTCTAGATCTGTAGGAGTATCCTGTCTATTCTTCACTATTTGAAGTATTGTTGAACCCCTCATTTCGTCAGTGCAGCTTTCAAGGACAATATATACTCTGTCAGACACTGATTTCCATTATGTCCTTGGACCACGGTGACAATGCCTTCTTATGGCTAATGCGACCATCTACAAAAGTTGGAAATCAAAGTATACCTGGCATGTACCCATATGCCATTATTATATTCCGCTTGCTTTCTAGATTCAGAACTTTAGATGAAATCGAGTGAATCCTAATGACATTCAGCTACTATCCAAGCTCTTTTAAAATTCTGAATGTTTTCAATAATTTTGAAATATATATGAGTTAAAAAATTTCCAAAGCCATAAACATTAATTCATTTGTTTATCTTAGATAGATATTAATTTATGTTTGATTTTTGACAGATGAAAAAGAAAATTAACAGACATATAAACTGTACTTTGGAAGTAGAAATATAAAAATAGACATGTAGCCCTGGCTTGTGTGGCTCAGTGGACTGAGTGCTGGCCTGAGAACCACAGGGTCACTGGTTTAATTCCCAATCAAGTCACATGCCTGTGGGCCAAGTCCCTGGTAGGGGGCATATGAGAGGCAACCACACATTCATGTTTCTCTCCCTCTCTCTTTCCCTTCCCCTTGTCTAAAAATAAAGAAAATCTTTTAAAAGAAAGTAAACCTGTGGTCAAATGGGCATTTTTTAGGTGTGAATCAGTAGTAAACAGCAATATATGTACCAATTGTTCATTGAGATATTACGATATTTTAAATAACACACTAAAATGCCTTCTAAAAATGTGGAATGTTACAGAGATTACATTTAAACACATGGTTTGTTAACTAATTTGGCTGGATTGCTTGCTAAATCAGAGGAAGAAGGTACAACTCAAAAGTTAAAAATAAATTTACATAAGGTAGTAAGTTTGAAGAGAAATATGATACCTAAAAGAGGTAAACTCAATTTGACAGTAAGCAGAAGAGATGAGAACTCCATGTCACAGTGATTTGGTAAGATGGTCACCATGAATGGAATGGTTGTAATATGTATAACTGTAATAAAAATTGGCAAGGAAATGAGACATGGAGAATATTTTACACTATATCAAATAAAATTGTACAGAAAGCAAGATAAAAGTCAAGAATAAAAATGTAGAAATGAAATACTTTGGCAAAAGATGAAAGAACAAACAACAAAACTAAACAGAAATGGTGTAAACTATTATAGTAACTAGAAATTAGATAAAATATTAATAAACATTTCAATTCAAATGCTAAGTTCTTAAGAACTGTGCTATTATTCTAAGAAATCTGTGACTCAATATTCCAATTTTTTTGTCAAAAAAAGACAAAAATGTAAACCCAACTAAAAAGGCTGATAAATGTCAAATAATTTGTTGTTACAGCAAAAGACAAATAGATATAGATATAAAAATACTATGTGACCACTATTTTCATGCATTGGGAACTAAACATACAATTTTCTGTATGTTTGTTTTATTAAGGTTGATAATTAGATGTCGTAGTTTGTCCCTCAAAAGACACAAATGGTTATACTATTTAAAAGAAACACTACTAGCCAAAAACTAACACTCAAATCTACTCTGTTTTAAGAATTACTTTAGGGCTTGCTTATAAAACAATGAAACAATAATTGCTCTTGCTACATTTTTACTCATATAACACAGTTTTTAGGTAGTTAAATTCAATCAAACAGTAATGTTATTTGCTTTTGTCCTACACCAACCTCTGCCTGCAAAAAAGCTAATATTAAAGTCAAGGGTTCCCTGCTCATTTTGTGAGTATTGAATCTACTTTTCATATGTCACTATGTTGGGCACAAAAAAAGTAGATAAAACCATTTCTATGGTTTTTATTCTATATAAAGGGAAAGGTAGCACTACTCTCCAGATTCCAGGTAGGTTTACAAAGTACAAGGTATATTTGGACAAAAGAGACTTGTTTAAATTAAACTGAGTGTGGCCATTATCCATCCCTGGGAACTTCTCAATTCCAATGATGCACATAATTTTCAAAAAACCCACACCACACTAAACAGTGACAAACAACCAAAAGAACTGTCCAGAAAGGGAGAAATGAAGAGGATGAGAAGGATAAAGAGTCTGATATGTATAAGTGATGATGTTAATTGTATCATTCAGCAAAAAAACATGCAAAATAGACTAACAGTATTCTTTTGCAAGGAAATTAATGATGGTGGCATGAATTGTAGTAAAATTCTGTAAATTTTTGGAACCAAATATTATTCTATGAAGACTAATTTCTTAAAAATAAAGAGTTTCATTAAAATAATTTATTAATTATTACGTGCAGCAAAAATTCAGCGCTTTCTTTGGGCTACCGCCTGTCCCTGCTGTTTGGCTGAGCACACCTAACAACTCCACCATTGTAATGAAAGATGGCACACATTTTTTTCTGTAAAGTGACATTCTGCTTGTACTTACTGGCTTTTCCAATATGCATACCCTTGATGTCCTGGGCAGTTTCATAGTCTTAAAGTGAACACAAATTTTGAACCCCTGGATTTTGTGGGATTTTCTAGTGTATACAGGACCATTTTCAGAGATTACTTCAGGCCCCAGAATAATTTCTAATTTCTAAAATGCCAGTGTATATTTCTACATGCACTTATTTTTTATAATAAGAAGAACATGAATGTTCAAAAATTCATTAATTAGTACATTCCATAATATGGATGAAGAATCAACAAATTAAGTTATGGTTAGATGAAAAATTGTAAATGATATAGGCTATTTCACATGGTATTTTATGATATAGATATGACCAATTGAATGTTTATCACATTATTCAATGAACTAGTTGTTAAAAATCTTCACTGAAGATGAATGGACTCCATAATTTAAATTATACAAAAATGCTAGAACAAATTCTAGTAAGGGAAAATAATATAAAAAACACACTAAAATATTAGGGTGCTAGATTCAACAAAAGGGATAAAACTTTAACTTATGATCATACTTTGAAAATAATTAAATGTGTTAATCAGAAAATAATATTACTGATGCATTCAAGAATCCTGTATTTACCCAGAAAGATAAGTCAAATTTCTAAAGTGATCTAGGATAGGATAAATACCCTTACTTATAAAATTGTTTATGAAAGACTAGTAAAAGAAAAGTTAAATAAGCAGAATATCAAGTAAAAAAACCCTCTAGATTGAATATTTTAAAACTTTAATTAATTAAGTTTTTTGGGGAAAATAACATGTTATAATCCACACGCACACACACAGGTTAAAGGACACATATAACATGTGTGTTACATGACACTATACTTAAATTAACTGATCTCTACATTTGAACTCCTAGTATCCTTTTGCACGGAAGGAAAATTTGAGTAGACCAGACACCTAAGGAAATGGAAGATAATGTCGCTGTATTATAGTGAATAATGTTTGACAAATAATCTAGTGTCCGTCCCTGCCATGCCTTTCCTTTTAAGAGGATCACACATACATATGTGACTAGCTATGATTTGTGCAGTTTTGTCAGAGTTTTAAAAAACAAACACATGAGTTACTATGTTTTCCCCCCTTACCAGATGATGGGTCATGTTTCCAGCAGAGGCTGCCCAGCACACCTGGGTTCCAGTGAAGGTGACAAGATAAAGCCACAGATGATCATGAAGGGCATAGTGCAGGAACAAAAATCAAACCTTCATTATGTTAAGCATCTAACACTGGGGGAAGCACTAGTTATTGCAGCATAAGGTCGTCCTCACTAATGCAGGATGGGAGTGAAGAAACAAGATTCTGTTAATTACTTTCTGTGTACAGCCAGTCAGCAACTGGAAACTAGATTCAGTTCTCGGGGACCACTACTGAAAGGAGCTGGTGTACATTGCTACATCTGCGGAGCTCTGAGGATGACACCTCCAAAACAAGAGTAGCCTTAACTCTCCTCCTAACTAATTTCAAACTTTGAGGCATTTAAGGTTTTTTAAATAGCTTTTATTTAAAAGATAATGCTGACAATAGAAATACTAATTTAGGGGCCAAAATAATCATGCTGCCTACTTTGAGCTCATCTTAGGTTTGAGTTTTCAAGACATTTATTTTTCTTGTGCAGAGTGTAGAAGGCATAGGAGGTCAAAATACACTCAATTGATGGTAAAACTCTGGTAGCCTGAGACTGTAAGGTTTTGCTTTTAAATGCAGGAGGAAATTCCCAGAAATAATTTTGTAGATGATTAAATATTTATCTAAAAAACAAAAATCAAACAAAAACAATGGAATTAATGATCTTAAAAATAAAATCAACCTCATTTCAAATAACAATTTATATAGAAATCAAGTTTATCAAATTATGGGACTATAGACTAATATCCCATTAAAAATTGTTTAATCCAAGCTGTTCAAAACTAAGAAAATAATAGAGGTAGTATGGAGTATTAAACACAATCATAAAGCACCTAGAAGACAGTGGAGCCACATACTAAAATTAGATGCAGCTCATGAGTAATAAACCTTGATAAAATATGACCACTAACTACTTTGCTTGCATTGTAAAATTTAAAACACAATGTGTAATAAGACACACCAAATGAATAACTCATGTTCAAATATTACATAAGTATTACTGTTGAACTATATTTGATAATTGACTACAAGTAAAATAAAAGTTACAGAAAATCATGTGATCTTGTCTCACAGCAATATAGGGATTAGCAGGGTACAGCAAAAATCAATAATAAATTATTTGAATAAAGATGTTTGTTAATGTTTTATTAACCATTATAGAACATAAACAGCACATTTTGCAATTGCTCAATTTTGCAAATTTTAAATGACATGCTTTTTAGTGGACATATGTATTTTAGTAGTAGTTAGAAAAATGTATGTAAATAGAAAATGTCTATGATCTTGATATCATCAGGGGCAGCAATGTAGAATCTCTGGGCAAATTTTGAAGGCTAATTTTGCAGAAAATAAGTAATACTACATCTTTGTCAATAATTCAGCTACAATATTTTAAATTCCATTGGCTACATTATATATATTGTTTCTTATTCAAGTTACATGGCATTCAGAAGAGAATCATTGACCCATGAAGACAAATTGCTACTTTGAAATCCACTATGACTGATATCTTTTGGATTTTTTTTCTCTGATTTTTCTTTTTCTTTTTGTATTTTTTATATTATCATTTACTTCCTTTATATTCCCTCCTCCCTGCAATCACCACACTGTTGTCTGTGTTCATGAGTCCTTTGTCCTTTTAGCTCAATCTGCCCACCCTCTAATCCCCACCCCAGAGGTGTTGGCCTGTTCTCTATCTATGAGTCTTTCTGTATTTTGCTTGTTAGATTCCACATATGAGTGAAATCATATGGTATTTATCTTTCTCTCACTGGCTTATTTTAGTTAGCATAATGTTCTCCAGGTCCATCCATGCTCTTGCAAAGGGTAAAATTCTCTTCTTTTTTACAGGTGAGTAGTATCCTATGGTGTAAATATCCCATAGTGTTTTATCCACTCATCTACTGATGGACACTTGGGCTGCTTCCATATCTAAGACATTGCTCGTAGCAATGTTTTTTTCTGATAGATCTCATTAGGCAAGGAAAAACAGAAGAAAAACAAATGGGACTGCATCAAACTAAAAAAAAAAATGTTGCATGGCAAAGGAAATTATCAACAAAATAAAAAGACTACCCACAAAATGAGAAAACATATTCGCTAATGGTACATATGATACGGGGTTAATATTCCAAATTTATAAAGAACATATAAAACTCAACACCAAAATAACATACAATACAATTTAAAAAATGGGCAAAGGACTAGATTTGACACTTCTCCAAAAAGGACATGCAGATAGCCAATAGACATATGAAAAGATGCTGAATGTCACTAGTCAGTAGAGAGATGTAAATTAAAACTAAAATGAGATATTACTTCACACTGAACAGAATGACTATCATCAATAAAATAAAAAACAGCAGGTGCTGGCGAGGATATGGAGAGAGGGGAACCCTTGCATCCTTGGTGCACTGAATGCAGACTGGTGCAGCCACTGTGGAAAACAGTATGGAGATTCCTCATAAAATTAAAAATGGATCTGCCTAAAGACCCAGGGATTCCACTGCTGGGAATTGAACTGAAAAAATCCCAAAACACTAATTTGAAAGAACATAAGCACCCTTGTTTTCATTGCAGCATTATTTACAATTGCCAAGATATGGAGGCAGCCCAAGTGTGTTTTTTCTTAGAATTTTACTTTACAATGAGTTACTAAAACACCACAAGAATAACCATAATGCCATCTTCTTACACCATCTGGGAAGGATGTGGTTCATACCACATTCAACTCCAGATTGCCTTTTTAACATAGAAATATTATTATAGATCATATTCAAAGTAGGTATCTTTTACTCTGTGGCTAGTGTATAGATAGTGCAACAGAGAAAACTTAAAAAAGCCCTAAAATATTTCAGCCTGAGTCCTATCTTTTCATATTTATTATTGTCATTGATTCTCAGGATCTCTGAGACTGGAAAATAAAATATTTTTAAAAACTAAGACAGAAACATATCTTAAAAGCAAAAGGACATCCCTTATCTGTCTATTATTTCAGCCCTCCTGTGTCCTCCAAACCTGCTCCTTGTCCTGGACTATACAGATTCTCTCTGCTGGAACATTCCAATCTTGGCTACTGACTTTCCTTCCCTACGTGGAAAAACTTACAAGGTTTGTATATTCTCTCAGCCTACCTTAACAAATAATCTACTGCACATCTGTAGGGTAAATGGAGGCAGTCTGGCTTCCTCGCCCAGGTGTCTGAGTAACTAAGGGGAGCAGTGCTCCCATAACCATGAAGAGGTCTGGTAAGTAGTATTCTCATTGCCTTGAGACTGGGTCCCACAAACTGTTCCCATAACATGAAGTGGGTTTGAGTGCTCAGAACTATGTTATGTTCAGTAATATTCTAGCATTTTTCTGGCTTTGATTCCCTCTAGTACTTAAACAAGTAAGGGCTTCTCACTAGAGAGACACATGAGGGGACAGGTGCCATGATAAGTGCCACACAGAGATATGGAAGGAGACATACAGCTTGCAGCATGCGTGGTCCTCCCATCCATGAATAAAGGCATGTCAGACATCCCAACAGCTCTGTGAATATTATCCTGTCTGCATGAATACCATGTACCTGCCCAGCCTTGATCAAATGCAACACAACATCTCATTCTCATTATGAGCTGTGAGGTTTCCATTGAGAGGTAAAATATTTCATCCAATACACATTTCATGTATTCTGTCTGCTTTAAAAGACATACATTTATCTGGAAATCTTCAACAGATACAACAGACCTCAAATTTTAAGCAATAATACTTTATAAGGTATGAAATATTAGATACTATGGCTAAATATGTTTATCTTTCTCAAAATTGCTCTAGCTTGAAAATCCTGAAAAATTTACTAGGAGGGAGGGAAGTCATTGATACAAGAAAAATTTAAGTAGCTACAACCACTCCATGACTTAGTTCTTAAGCCTGGGGCATGTACTTTATGGGCTTGTATAAATGTAGTTCCTGGCTAAAGTTGATGAACCAATATGCTTTTGAAAATCAACTATATATAACAGCTCAATGAACAGTATAGGCCCCCAAAAGAAGGAAAAGCAATCTATCCCATTAAAAGATTTATGAAAATTGCATAGTCATGGAACAAAACTCCCACAAAACTAGAGGGTACATAATTAATTATGTAGCTATTAAGGTGCAACCTAGGCATATATGCTATTGAGAACAGAAAAGAATCATCCCTGGGAGGTAAGATTAGGCTAGGTAGAAATGACTGGTTAAATTTAAAAAAATATATTTTTTCCCACAATACAGAGAAGAAATATAGGTTTCTCAATGTCAGAAAAATGCAAACAAATGAAACTTCAGGAAGGAACAATAAAAATGATTAAAAGTCTAAATGAAATGATTAATAGTCAGAGATTAACAGACAGTATCCATTTAATTTGGTGAAAAGACTAATGGGCAATTCAATCACTCAATACCATCTGTAGGGTAAAAAAGGGGAGAAGGAGCTAATTTTAGGTTATACAAGAGAAAATAACTAGAAGTAATCAGATGAAATTGAGTATAGAAAAATTTTGAGGGACTGTTGTAGAAAAGATAGCCTTTTTATGTCTATTAGTCTGAGGAATTGTTTCCTAAGGGACATAGTAAAAAGCCCCTTCTTGAGCCATTAATGTAAACCAGACAAAGAAGTGGGTAATGGTATAGAAAACAATTCTGTACTCACAAAATTATGGATATTATGATCTAACAGCTCCTATCCTGTCAGCACAAAAAGTCTCTAATGCCTGTAATTTGTGGGCTTCCAGCTTTTGTATTTTTCTTTTTAGGAAAAGCTGGTGGAACTCTAACCAGGACCCTGAAAATGGACTTCCTGCATATACTACCTTAATGGCTTTTGTGATTGTATCACTTACTGTTCACCTATTATTTACTGTTAGTTTTTGTGAATTAAGATTCTTTTGGCAAGAGCGATAGTAAAATTTATGATTTCCAAGTAAATGTTGGTTTACAATACAAGGATATTATGATATATTTTATTGATTTCCTAACAACTTAAAGCTCAATAAAGATTACTTTTATTCTGTTGGTTTGATCATGTTTTTAAGGTATCTTATAATCATAATAAAGTTTTCATTTATCTAGAACTTAACTGAAAAGGTCTAGCATATGAAACCATTTTCTTGACACACCATCCCATCAAACTGATAGTCACAAAAATTATTTTGGATACATATATCTTCAGAATCATTTCATTAACAGCATTCATATCTTGGTTTATTCTAGTGTGTTTGATCTGATTTAAAAGGAGGGAAATCAGTGAATTTGATGAACATTAACCATAAACTGTAAAAAATGATAATCTACAATAATACAGTACTTAGATGTGCTAAACAAATAAAAAAGTTTTTGTCTAACTAATTTTATATATTTTTTTATCTTGAGGGATTTTTATCCAGGAGCATGAAAAATGTACCTGGCATTTCATTATATATTAGGTCAATTAGGACTGAGCTGCTGAAACACAGCTGTTAATACTTTAGAGCGTTTTTTTAATCCTCACCTCAGGACAGGCTTACTGATTTTAGAGAGAGGGGAAGGGAGGGAGAAAGAGAGGGAGAGAAACATAGATGTGTGAGAGAAACATTGATCAGCTGCCTTTGGTATGTGCCCTGACCAGGGATCAATGTTTCTTGGCCTGTGCCCTGATGGGGAATGGAAACCCACCATTTTTTGGTTTTCAGGACCATGCCCAACCAACTGAGCCACACCAGCCAGGGCCATATCTTAAAGATATATCTGCACATTCTCTCATTTAATCTTCATCATCACCCTTTAAGAAAACTCAACTCAGTAAAATTAAATGACTTGCCCACCATCACTCACTCAATACCAGAATAGGTTGCTGACATCATGTCTCTAGGCTTTAAACACTGTTATCTGTATATGCATCTTTTGATCTCTGTTCATGAAATACTCAATAGACTTTCTTGAACAATCATCTCACATTCAGCCTATGGGATCCTCTTTGGTGGATGTTAAACAACATAGTCTAACTGAAGAAGAAACAGACTGTAAGTTAGAAGTCTGAAGTCCTCCTCTTGGTTCTGCTGCTGTCAGATCTTCGATAAGAGATTTAATCTCGTGAGTCTCAGTTTCCTCAACTTCATATATTTGGTTACACAGAGTTTAAGATTATCATTCAACTCAAATACTGATCTCAAACTATGATGGCATAGTTTTCAAATATTGTGAGACCATTTTTTAAAAAATCATGTCTCTAAATTTTATCTTTGCAAGTTTATATTTAACTTTCTTTAATTCTTAAAAATTATCTAATAAACTTGAAAAATATCTCATCTTTCCTAAAAATTAACTCATCAGATGACAGGTATTGTTGTTTAATGAGTAAGTAAATTACAACTTAAAAAGAATATTAAGCAATTTCTCTAAACATTTCTAACATTTTTGTTTTTAACATCTATTTAAATTTTCAGTCTTTGGAGTCAGCAAGATCAACATCTATATATTTTTTTCTTTTAGGTACTTAAAATGTGAACAAATCAATGTCAATTTTCCATCAGGCTTAGAGATATATATTTTTTGAAAGCAGCAGAGCAATAGAGTTCATATTTTTGCTCTCCTTGGCACTACTTAGGCCACTGTCAATTTCCAGACATGGCACTTTTAAAGGAATGTAATAACCTGGGGTGTTTCCAGAGAATGATCCACAGGATGAAGAGAGCCAAAATAATAAAATATGCTTACAATATTGAAGAAACTGGTGATGTTTATAGTGGAAAAGCAGAGTCAGATAATTTTTTGACAATCAACATACTTTTGTCTTTTTTATGATCAATAACTTGGAGAAAATAATGTACCAGCTCAAAGTTTCATAATAAAGCAAAGACAAATTTACATGGTGGGGCAAAAGTAGGTTTATAGTCATGAGTATGCAAAACACAGAGTTTATTCTTATTTATTATTATTTAGTAATCATTATGTTATTTTCCATGTGAAGAACTTTAAACCTACTTTTGCCCCATCCTGTATATCACTTCTCTACCATGCAGGTACACACTTGTACAAGATTGTCTACTACACACAAACCCACTATGGTAATTATATAGTAGTAAAAATCAGATTTGTGTTTTAGTTTTAAGCCAGTTGATCTATTGAGAAAAAAATAGGTGCTCCCTGGTAGATTCATAAATGCATAGAGTTTCCAGTTACTATGTTAGTCTCTGCAGATACAGCATGAAACAAAGCTTCACATTTCTTTCCCTCATGGGCATATATTTTAGTGTGGTGGAACATATAAGCAAGAAAGCAAACAGAGTGCACATAACTACAGACCATGGAAATTGATGTAAAAAAAATACACAGATGAATGACCAAGAGGGAAAGACCACAGTACATAAGGGGGGCAGAAAAAGACTCTTTGAGGAGGTGACATTTAAATGAATATCTTACACATAAAAATGTCATCTATGTGTAGAACTAAAAGTAACACAACTCAGGTACAGGGATAAAAAAGGTGAAGACTGGATTTAGAGAGCACAGTGAAAAAATAGCATTAACAGGGTAGAGGATTTAGAGGGTTGGGCTACATGGAAGTATCTACACAACAGTATGAAGAGGGTCATGGTGATAGGTAAATTTTATCAGTGGCAGAAATAAACATAGAGGTAAGGTATGAGTGAGTTATTCCTGATACCTATATACAACATAAAATAAGAATGAATTCAAGAATATTGTTAAATCTTGGAAATTATTTCTGAAGTACAAGGACTTTTGAGTGATCTTTTTTCCTAGTTTCTACAATCATTCTCTATACAAAAACCTACATGAAAATGTTTATAGTAGCTTCCTTCTTAATTGTCAAAATTTGGAAGCAATCACGATTTTTTTCAGTAGGTAGATAGATAAACTGATATGTTCACACAAGAAAATATTATTCACCATTAAGTAGAAATGACCTATCAAGCCATAAAAAATGGAAGAAACATAAAAATACATACTACTAAGGGAGAGAAGTCAATCTGAGAAGGCTCCATACAGTATCATTCCAACTATACAATATCCTGGAAAAGGCAAAAGTGTGGAGACAGTAAGAAAAACAATGATTTGCCTAGGGTTGTGGGAGGCAGAGCACAGGGCAGTCTTAGTGCAGTGAAAGCATTCTGCATGATACTACAATGATAGATGCATGGCATGACATATTTGTCAAAACCCATAGAATATACAATGCCAATAGTGAATTCTAAGGTAAACTATGGTCTTGAATGGTTACGATGAGGCTCATTGGTTACAACAGATGTGCCAGTCTGGTGCGGGATGCTGGCAATGTAAGGGGCTATGTATATGTCAAGGCAGGGGAGGATGTGTGAAATCTCTCGATTTTGCTATGAACCTAAACCTGCTCTAAAAAATGTTCTTAAAAATTAAATTATAACAATTTATTTAATCAATTCTCAAGTAATACTCTTTAAGTATGTGAAAAATGTGACTTTTGTGGGTCTGGAATGTGCATTCATTTATTCAATATTTATTGAGCACGTCTTATGTGCCAGGAACTCTTCTAAGCAAAGGGAACAAAATAAACCAAAATGTATAACTTCAACAAGTTTGAATTCTAGTGGAAGAAACATTGAATAAGAAGTTAAATATTGTATTGCTCTGATGGTCATTTTTGTATTAGATTTCAGATTCAATTTCTGCTCTTCTCTAACCTCTGTGTATCAGGAAATTACACCCCCCAGGCTTCCTTAATCTCAGATTTCCAGGTAGGTTTTTCCAATTAGAAGCACTTAAGGGATCCTGGAGGGTGTGAGGAGAGGAAAAGCCAGAGTATTTCAAACCTCTTTCTAATTTTGGAGGCTTCTCTCATAGCAGCTGTGTCTCCTGCTTCCTCCAAATCTGCAGCTCCTCAGAGAAATGCAAATTAAATGCAAATTAAAATATAATGAGATACTATTTCACATCCGGATTGACAAAAATTTAATAATCAGACAAAACCAAATGCGGTCAAGCAATGTTAAGACTTACACTCTTTTGGTGAAAGTTAAAATTGTTAAAACACGTTTTGAAAAACACAGAGAAGTTGAAGATAAACGAATCCTACTACTCATCAGTTCTAATTATACACTATAAAGACACATTTGCACATGTGAACAAAAAAATATATATGAGAATGTCTATAGCAGTACTTAGTTTTGTAATAGAAAAAATTTGCAATACTTTACAGAAAATAAACATTTAGAGGAAAATAAATAAATAAATTTTATCTATACATTTGCTGTAGTGTTCTATCAAAGTATAAGTGAGTGAACTAGAGATTCATGTGTTAATATGTATGGAGTTTTAAAAATCCACTTTGAATGAATAAAGCAATCATATCACAAAATATACACATACAGTATAATTCCATTCATCTGATGTTCAAAATGTACAGAACTAAATATTTTTTCATATATTCAGACATAAATGGTAAACTACTCATTTAAGAAAAGGATTGGTAAAGAAAAACTCATGATAGAATTATGGTGGGGAGGGGCTAAAAAAGAAGTTGAATTTGAGGATAGAATCTTAGGTGTTTACAAGGTAATTAGTGTTGTTCTCTCTCTTAAGATGATGGATGGGTACATGGATGCTCACTTATTATTATTCTTTCTTTCTTATTTATATCTTAAGATTATCTTGTATATTTGTAATTTCTCATAATTAAACTAGAATTGATGCAAATGTACACTTCTAAAATTATTATAGTATAGTATAATCAATCAATTATTATTGATTATAGCAAATATAAATAATACTACCTAGTATATAAAACACATTTCAAAAATATAAGGAATGTATAGGGAATGTACAAGACAGATATACTAGAGGGTAACAAACCAGAGAAGCCAGCCTAAAAGAAAAAATACTTAGTTGTCATAGACATTTATATGCCTTTTCTATCACTCTCCTGGAAAGTGGTTACCATTGAGTACTTATAATCTTCACTTTTCCATTTAATTTTGAGTAGACCTATGCACATGCAGAAAGACTTTGAATAAGAATGGATATCAATAACAAGCTATTTCCCTATAAGGACTCATATTTTTCCCAGTCAGAAATACCAGTAAAATATTTTTCTAAGAGCTCAAATCCTTAGGGAATACATCAATAAAATGAATCCAGTTGTCATCCAACATGCCAATTTTTGCAATGCAGTGCATTCTTTGAAATCACACCTTAGGCTACATAATCACAAAGTGGAAAGTTCAATTCTATTAATTTATCTGTTTCAAGATAAGTGACATTAGTGACAAAATTATGAAAAAAAACATATGTCAACTTTGACTTACTTGACCTTTGATAAATATTGGTTTTGCTATGGAAGTATCCATTCAATCAGAGAGAATAGTGACTTTGAAGATGGAACTTCTTTATTCTATGACATTTTCCCAAACCAAAGTAGCTGTCATAAGAATCTAGAACTTTCCCATGTGTGCAGAAATGATGCACAGTGGCAAAGATTTTGATATTTCTACAGCAGATTCAGTATAAAATGGAATATCACATTGCAGCTAAAATAATATTAATAACACCAAATAGACCCAGAGTACTTGTGTTTCAGGTGGTATTCTAAGTATTTGAAACATAATAAATCATTTAATTATTAAAACTGCATGAAGTGAGAAATATTATTAACTTCTTTTCAAACAAGGGCACTGAAGCACTGAGTAATTATAAAGACTTGCCATTCTTTAAACAGCTCACAAGAGGAACTTTAACCCTAAAAATACCTTTAAAATTTCTCACCATTGGCCACTACAGCTCCCAAAGCATATAGAAGTTGGGCTAGAGCAGAAGCAAATTCAAGTGCAGGTAGGGTTTTAAAAAGTCAATCTTGATAGAACAATTGAGATTACTTCTTTAGCAAACTTAATTATAGATAGGCAGGTGATGGGTTGGTATAGGCACCTTGAGTCATAGCTTGCCTAACAAGGGGAAAAAAAGACAGGTGGAGCAAAAAGGGATTCAGATAAGAGATATTGTGATGTTAGGTGATTATCATTCAGTACCTTGGACAGTTCCCTGGGAATGCTCAACTTCACCTCCGGCATTTGATTTGCTGAGCCCTTTTAGTTTCACGGTCTCTGCATATAGAATTAGAATTACTTCCTTGTGTACTCAATGTTTGTCTTTCTGAAAATTTTCATTTTGGAACGCTCTCAAACTTAAGGAGAAGTTGTGAGTGCATGACAAAGACTTGTCCCCATCTCTAAAACATTCAAGAGTAACAGTACATTGGTGCAAAGTTCTGACTCATCCTTTTCCTGATGATGTGCACTTTTATCACTTAATTGACACGCTGCCTGTTAGGCTTCTCAACTGTAAAGATACTCTGTTCCTCGTTGTAATTAACATGGTGTTGTCATAAGTTAACTTGAAATTATGCAAATAATAAAGATGTAAATGTGAATGTGTACAAACATGTCTCCAGCATTCTCTGAGTACTTCCTTGCCGCTAGGACAATAAGATATGTTAGTTCTCCCCGACACGTTCACTGGCTTTGCCTTGAAGTATGTCTTTTCTTTAAAGAGTCATGGCTCCCATCATCACACAATACATGCACAAAAGCATGTATATGTTTCTGTGTTTGTAAATATATTTATAAATGGAAATCAATCCCCTCAACATGTAACAAATCTCCCTTCACCCCTGCTGCCATGCAGACACTATCTTTCTCCTGCTAGTTCTCTGACACCTCATTCTGGGCCACAGTGTCGTTGTCATGCAGGAGTCCTCATTCTGCTGGCACCCCAGTACTCTGTGTTAAAGATCCTACATATGTTTGACTTTTCACCTAGATTCAGTTTGAATTATCACATTAGGTGGTTAACCTTAGGTAAGCATTCTAATCACTCATCCATTTTTCCATTTATCCAATAATTAGTTATTAGGCTATTCTTTGAAATTTTCTAGTTTCTTTTCATTCTGTACTATAGGCTGTTCAGAAACATTGGGAAAAGTTATGTTGCAGACCATGGGTTTTACTTCAAACATTTTCTTATTTAAGAATGAATAGTTCTGAAAAAGAAATAGTAGCTTTATTACAATCGATCTCCTGAGCTGTCTCTGGGTCTGGGCCCACTGCTCTCCTGGGAGGAAATTTTGGCCTGTGGCTCTGCTGAGTTACCAGAAACTGTGATTATGGATGGGAGGCTGTCATTCTGTTCTAGGAGCTGACTTTGGAGCCAAGAAGATTAACTGATGCCAGAATGAAAAGTAAAATTCAACAACCTTAAAGGGACTCTGGAGCTACCTGGGATTAAAAAAAATTACTTAGTTTCTTTTTGAGGGTTTACTATACCTTTAGACCTACCTTCTTATATCACTTTCTCCTCTTCATTTCTTTACATAAAATGATTTTTAAAAATAAATGAAATAAAGATAAAAATAGATGAATGGCAAAAACAATTTTCCATGCAAAAGTACATATGCAAAAAAAATCTCTTGAAATGAATTCAATTAAGCTTTTCACCTAAATGATATCACTTAACATTAAAACTAGCAAAATCCCTGTGTCTATATGAAAAAACAAACAAAAAAAACACATCAGGTTTTTTTGGGGGAGAACAAGATGAGAGTGTTATATCCCAATTATAATTCTGAGATTTATAAGCCACAGGCAGGAATATTCAGCCTACCACAAATTTATTGCTTCTATGTTCAGACTTCGGTTTACCCTATGGGTGATAAAAGTTTGTGCCACAATTTGTTCTGTGGATGACTTTAGTATTACAGTTAAATCAAATGAGATGCAATTAAATGTTGCCACTGTAATTTTGGAATATAAATATGTCCTCGATGTCAATAAATGCATTGATGAGTTGAGAAAAATACAACAAACATGATGTTTGAGAGAAGTTTTTTTGTCAAGTCCTCTCATCTCAGGCTTCTGATTTTTCTTCCTGTACAACTTATGAGAAGCTTCTATCTTTATTCATTACTTCATGACCCAAAGTTTCAAACTAATTGTCCACTTTCAACTTTGCCCTCATTCTCAATACTCTCTTTTTCTTTGATTACCTATTTTGTTTGATCTCCTAACCTGCTTCTAATGATTGTCTCATCATTGCCCAGATTCTCTTCACCCTGCTTTAGAGGGCTGCTTCCATAATCCACACATCAGTCTAATAGGATTAATACTTCATCCATAAAGAATATGAGTACATTTATTTTGCAAGTTTATAACTGAATCTTATATCATTCACACTCAGAAATGATGATGAAGGTTACTTCTAAGTAAGAAGAGGTATTATTTTCAGACAAGCTGTGGACTATACAAAGTATTCTCAATATGAATAATCATTATATAAATTATAGCTATGACAAAGTTAAAAAACAAGCTATAAAAGAAACTAGTAGCTCAGAACTATCCAATATGTTTCTCTGAGAATTTCAGAATTAATGTTAAAGACAATAGTATTAAATATTGCTGCTTTTCATAATAAACTTACATTTATCAAAAACCCCAGATAATTCATTTTTAGATAAAGTTGGCTTGTTTTTTAAAAGAATTACTCCTACAAATACTAAAAGTATCATTATTTTATTTATATTAGATGTTAAAATTTATTTCTGAAAATGTCTTAATGATCCGTGCATGTAAACACAATTATAATTTGTATACAATTCTAAATTTATTTGCTTTATTTCTTCCATAACAGTTGGTATTTTCCAGGAAATCTAAAAAGCACATGTTTTTCTGGATTTTTTCCAAAGCTATATGTTAAATTACCTTGATTGTGCTCAGAATTTCAACTCTAAATCTCTAGGATTGGATGTGAATTCCAGTTTGAGATTTTTGTGAAATTACTACTAAGGTAAAATGTGTAAAAATAGAAAATAGTGGCAAAATAAGCTTCTAAAATGACATGTTCGAGGATAAACAAAAAACAATAAAATAAAAAAATCATTGAATGTAATCAATAAAAAAAAGATACACATATATTTAATTTAACATTCCTAACTGTAACATTTAATAAAGAATTAATATCCAACTACATAAACATGTAAAGAGATATTGGATTGACTTTTTGTATTTTTTTCTTCTGAATGCTAAGAATGCTATTGTAATGTAGAAAATCACCTGAATTGATAATGGAAAAAGATTTTACTTTTTCTTGTACTATTTTCTTATTTTGCACACAAGTTACTAAAATACTACTCCAAAATAAAGTACCTATTACTTTCATATTTATCTCTTGCAGCTCATTAGCAAATGCTACATAGAAATTAATTTAAAAATATTTTAATGCAACTCTGTGATTATTGAAAAAGTGAAGAAAAATAAACATTGGTTTGGGATTTCCCATTTATACCTCTTGAAACTGCAGTGACAAATGCAATTAGAAGGTCCACTTCCAGGGGAAGAAAGTGACCAGTGCCTACAAATGATGCAACAACTTTTAAAAGTCTATTTTGCAGTCTTATACTCTTGGCAAATATTGGTTGAATAAATAAAATAATAACTGAAAATAATCTTCATATATGAATGTTAAAATGGCAATAAATAGATAACTCTCACCAATTGAATCTAAAAAGCAGATTAAGCAAACAGGAAGAACAGAAACAGAATCATAGATATGGAGAACACTGGGATGGGGGCTAGAGGGGAGGCCATTTGGTGGAGAATGAGGGGGTAGGTGAAGGGATTAAGAAGCACAAATTGGTAGGTACAGAATAGGCAGGGGCACATTAACAGCAAGTATAGAAAATAACATAGCCAGAGAACTTGTATGTATGATACATGGACATGAACAAAGGAGGGAGGATCACCACAGGGAGTGGGGTGCTGGGTGGAGAAGGAAAATGGGGAAATAATTGGGACAACTGTAATAGCATAATCAATTAAAAATGTTTAAAAAAAGGATTGAGCAGTTACTTTGAAGTATACAAAGAAAGTGTAAATTTTTGTCCTTAAAATATAATCTTACCACAGAAAAAGTAAACTCATTCATCGAATTATAACAAGAAGGACTCTGTTATTACATGTTAAACTCACATACTCTGTGTAATAGCAATAGTTAATTTTTATTGAGTGCTTTGCCTTGTTTATCAAAACAGCTCTAGATGTAGGCACTCTTTTCATCCCTGATTACATCTATGGAAAAAGACATGAAATGTATCAATAAGCTTCTCCTGATCGTAGTGCGTTGTACTCAGACTGACTTACTAAAGCAACTAAGTTTTCAGGTACTGAGCTACTGCTATAAAAGTTTAGAGAAGAGACATCAGCATATGATAGAATGGCCAGGAAAAATTTCATGTACATGTGGTATTTGATTTAGGTCTCAAACAAGAGTTCGAATTCAGGTAGTATTAATAAGCCTGGGAAACCTGTGACAAAGACTGAATTTTTATACTAGATGGACATCGTAAAGTTAGGGGCAGAGATTGAGTAGGGTAAATTGGGTCAGAATTTTATTGATTCACAAGGTGGTAAAATTTTTAAAATGTATATTGTGAGAAGTGGGAGACACTGACCATTTGGGAGATTTATACCAATTATCTGCAAATGTCTCTTGCACAAACTCTGCAGTCAATGTTAAAGAGTAGTCTTGAATAAATTGCTGCAGTACAGCCTGTAACGTACAATAATAGACATGTGTCAATTTGCATAACTTAACCAGAAGAGGTATAGCAAAGCCTCCAGAAAAAGTGACATCTGAGTTTTGTCTTGAAGGCAAAATGTTATGGAAAGATTCATCCAACACTGATGTTCAGAATGAATTGAATAAGAGAAGGATCTGGTGTTGGGTGGAAAAGATAAAAGGCATTACAGTAAAAGAGGCAATATGTGGTGGAGACTTCATCAGATGCCCATTTATTTCAAGCATGATGAATTCCTGGTCACAAGAAAAGTTAACCCTCAAGATTACAATTTTAATTTAATATTGCACATAAATAAGATGACACTGGGACAGATGACTTATTTATGCTATACTAATGATGATGCTAATAAGACCAGGGTTATGGGGTTACTCACTGTATTCTACAACCTTGGAGTACAGGCCAGTTAGGAATTTTTAAGTCTTTGCAAAATGACAAAGGCAGATGATGTGAAAACCTACATAGAGTTCATGTCTATGAGAGTGAACATTGAAAAAAATAAAACCCTCAAAATCATTTATTTAATTAAGTACAGGCCAAGAGCATCATCACATGAAATTATAATACAGGGTGAGGCAAAAGTAGGTTTACAGTTGTTCATATGAAAAATAATACAATAATTAATAAATGATAATACAAGAATAAACTGTGTTTCTTGTACTCTTGTACAAGTATAAATCCACTTTTGCCTCACCCTGAATACTAATCAACATGACTTCTGAACTTTTCAGATTGAGGTGAATGTCAAATCAAACATGCATAAGGTTTTATTTATGTGTCTCCAGCACTAGAGTCTGTATAATCTTCACTACTTCTGCTTAATGATGACAATGAGAACAGCAACCACAAAAATAATAATGAAGAGCATAATATTTATCATACCCCAAATAATTTTGAAATCAGGTAGCATATGGACAAATAGGTAGTTTATTTAACCCATAACTTTTTTCACATCTTATGAATTAGGAATTTTTATAAACCTGTATTACAGATAAATACACTGAGATTCTCATAGTTGGTGGGTGGGTTTCTGAGCTAGGACTCAAACCTGGCAATGACTTCCAAGCTCAGTAAATCATTTACTGCTCTACACTTCCTCCTGTACAAGCACTGCTTATGACACAGAGAAACATTCTTATTTTTTTATGCATTCTTGCTTCAGCTGCCTAAAATAAGTGTTTTACATATGATTGTCTAGCCACTATGCTGTATACCTGAAACCAATAAAAATATTGAATGTAAACTGTGATTAAAACATATTTTAAATGAAAAAAATACAAATTAAAAATGTAGAAATGTAGATAAAGAAAGCATACAAAGATATTCCCATAATAGTGATTAAACCTCAAGTCACAGCACTTTCTACAGTGCCTTTGTGACTGCTCTGAAATTTAAAGTTTATGATTAATCCAGCACTTGCTGGTATTGCTGAATGGATTGAATGCTGGCCTGTGAACCAAAGGGTTGCCAGTTTGGTTCCCAGTCAGGGCACATGCCTGGCTGGCAGGCCAGGTCTCCAGTAGGGAGTGCTCCAGAGGCAACCACACATTGATGTTTCTCTCCTTCTCTCCCTCATTTCCCCTCTCTAAAAAACAAATAAAATCTTTAAAAAATTATCAATCCAAATCCCCAATGTGAGAAAAAGAAAAATATGTGTTTTCAAACTAAATCCCTTGGCCAACATAAGGTGCATCCTATGATCCTGTCTACAGGTTTCCCTGCCATAGTTTCCCTTTCCTTTTTCTTGGGCTACAGCACTGGATCTAGCTCTTGAAATCACAGTGGGGAGAAGAAGAAGAATGATTCCAACGCAACAGCCATTTGTCCTAGATCCTCATTCTTCTGTCACCAAGACTGGCTGCAAAACTTCTCCCCCACTGCAATGACTCTATTGTGGGCATTCTCTTTAGGCATCATGCCAAAGCAGACAGAGGGTACTGGGAAAATTCACTGTTTTATTTTTAATAAGCTGTATGGACTCTAAGGTCCAATGCAGCTCTAAAAATTGCACAGTTTTAAGAAAGTTAACGAAGTTAACCCAATATTATCGATGTTCAGGAAATTCAAACAATCTGGTATTTTTCTCTAGAATTTCTTTTCCTTCAGCCTCTTGTTATTTCCTGAATTTTTTCTCAGTGCCTGAAATTTTTGTCAATACTTTCAAATATTTATTATTAATTCATTTAAACAAGTGATAAGCATCTAGCACGTCAGGTCCAATATTAGGCACTGGCAATTGAAGAACCAATGGAATTTACGGTCCCAGAAATCCAGGGGTTATACTACATCTTGTGGTTTAAGACTTAAGTCTTGGCATGAAGGAGCCGAAAGTTAACTGCTATTATATAACATGAACTTACCTACATTTTCCCCCAGATAGAACAACTTTTGATGGTGGGCAATGCACCAAGGCACATAGGTGGGGATGATAGAAGACTGATCACCAAAATTTGCACCATCATCAATAAAAGTTTTCTTCTCTGTTTAGTAGCAATTTTTCATGGGATAAGATTTACCTTGTGGCAAATGTAAATTTAAGTAAAATTGCACTGAGGATGTCTATCGTCAAAAGTGCGCTCCAGAGAATGGCTATCAATATGCCCACAAACAGCAAGTGTTGGCAAGGATGTAAAGTAAAGGAAACCCTTGTGCACCCTTGGTGGGAATGCAGATTGGTACAGCAACTATGGAAAACAGTATGGAGCTTTCTCAAAAAAATAAAAATGGACCTGCTTTATGACCCAGTGATTTCACTTCTGATATATATTTGAAGAAATGCAAAGCACTAATTCAAAGGAATTTATGCACCCTTTTGTTCATTGCTGTGTTATTTCCAATAGCCAGGACATGGAAACAACCCTAGTGCCTATCAATAGATGAGTGGATAAAATAGTAGTGGTACAAAAGAACATACAATAGAATGTTATTTGGCCATAAAAAAGAGTGAAATCTCACCATTTGTAACATCCTGGATGAATCTAGAGGGTATTATGCTAAGTAAAATATGTCATTTAGAGAAAGAGACATTCCATATGATTTCATTTACTTGTGGAATCTAAAGAACAAAATAAACAAAATTAAAAGAGGCCTAAAGACACAAAGAACAGGCTGATGGTTGCCAGAGAGGAGGGGGTTTAGGGAACTATATAAAAAGGGGGAAGGGATTAAGAAGTATAGATTGGTAGTTACAAAATAGTCCTGGGGGCTGTAAAATACAGCATAGAGGAATATAGTCTATAATATTGTAACAACCATGTATGGGGCCAGGTGGGTACTGGAAAAATCAGGGTGATCACTTTGTAAAGTGTATGATTCTCTAACCTCTATGCTGTACACTTGAAAGTAATACAGAGTAATACTGAATATAAATTGTAATTAAACAATCAAAAAGTGCCATTTTGAAAGGAGTCACATGATTCAGTTTTTCACACAGAGTCTTTGGAGATCATGATTTTCATGAATTTCCAGCAATATTCAGAGAAATAAAACCAATTTTTACTTTGCTCTAAATGCATTGCTTTAAATGAGCTTCTAGCTATCTATAAAAAATACTTATTGATTCAATTTCCTGACTAATTAATAAAGAGAATCTAGTATCATCTCCCTTGTTAGCAGGCTTAATATGTACCAGCAGAACAAGTAGAAAATTTTCTTTAGCCTGAAACAAACTTTGGACCCAATAAATATATCATGGTGTGTTTCTTCTTTTCATGCTATAAAAAAATGAAATCAGCCTAATGCAAAAAATAATGTGAATAGAGAAGAGAGGAGAAAATAGCTGTGGAAGGACTGACTACAGAATTACGTGGTGGGGGAAGACCTATTGGCCTTTTGCTGCTTGAGTGTTTGGAATGTGGGCAGTAGAGACAAGTCTAAAATTTCTTGCTTTATTATAACTAGTTATTAGAACTAATGTCATCATTACTCACCACTCCATTCCTTGTTAGCTGCCTTCCTGAGTTCACTCTCTAAGCTGGTAACGGTATTTCTAAACTGGGAGTTTTGAGGAAAATTGTTATTGTTCAGAAAGAAAATAGAGGGCAAATAACTGGCTGTTACATACAGCAACAGTAGCAGTAGCAGCAGCAACAGTACTCATATTTCTCTCTTCTTTCCACTATTATGCTCCTCCTAATATCAAAATGTGCACTTATTAATCACCTGTCATGTTCCAGACATTGTACTTATGTACTTGAATTATACAGTATTTCACTTAGTAGTCCTAATACACGTGTGCGGTAAATTTGAAATTTTCTTTTATCAAATGTGGAAATAGAGCCTTAGATAGACAAAGTAATTAGCCACAATCTCCCAGCTAGAAACTGAAAGAAAGATGATTCAACATATATCTGTGCCCCAAAACTTTTTTCTTTCACTCTTATACTGCTTCAAAGTTGCACAGAATATTCATTATAATTGCTAATATTTTCAGAGCTAATAGGAATATAAATATCTAGTTTCTGTTTCTGGAAGTAATAGCTTATCTCAGAATATACATTATTTAAGCAAAAGATAGATATCTTACTTTTATATCTGTAAGTTTACAGCATTTGTCAAACAAACTGGAACACAAAACAATATTGGTTGATTCAAGTTAATCGATGGTTGATTCAAGATGTATAGGTGCCTTTTCACTGTCTTTTCAAAATCACAGATTACTTCAGATCATTAAAAATTAAATATTTGCAATAAGAAGGTAAAATATAGTACTTTCATGCATTTTTAAAATAACCTACAGCTATAACAAAGAACAACTGAAAGTTGTTCTACTTGTGATGGTGACTAGTTAAGTATCTTTTAAGGAATGAACTATAAAAGTGTCCTTTTAGTCAGTACCTTAATTGGTGTTTGATTATGATACTTCCCTGATCCACAGCCAAAGAACTCCAAAATATTTGAGTTATTTAGGAGGATCAGCAGCAGACATGGCACTATCTCAGCCTGGTTCTGATTTGCTGGCTGTCTGGGGCAGTATCAGCCATCTAAGCCTCACTTTACTCAATCATCAAACAACCCTACTAGGATTGCTGTGGCAATTAGAATCATTAATGCATACACAAAACTAAGCACACTATCTTATACATAAAGACTTTTTAATTGCCTATAGTTCAAACTTAATTTCAATTGCTTTTTCAATGCTATTTATTGGACTCTAATAGTCTATATTTAAAACATTTCTTGCCATGGCTAGTGTGGCTCATTTGGTTGGACTGTCATCCTGTGAACTGAAAGGCTGTGTGTTCGATTCCTGGCCAGGGGATATGCCCAAGTTGCAGGACAGGCAAACATTTGATGTTTCTCTTATGCATTGATGTTTCTCTCCACCATCCCTTCCTCTCTCTCTAAAATCAATAAATGTATCGTTAGGTGAGGAACAAATATTTCTTAATTATAAGAGAGATAAATGTCCTTAAATAAAATGAAAAATAAAAAAATGTGAAACATGGTACACTGATAGAAAAGTAAATTATTGTTTATTCACTAGAAATTGATGAATTACATAGCTCAGCATATTCTATCCCTTTGTGTGTGTGAAGGGGGATGTGTTTTCAATCTGATTTTGCCTGAGTGACCACAGAAACCCCATGCTATGTATACAGTACTCAGACACTCTTTGCAATAATAGCTCCGTTAACTGACTTTTAATGCTATTTTACTTCCCAGGTGCTGTCCCCATGCCCCCAAAGTTTAATAAAGCTGAAAACATATTATTTTATTGTCTCAAACTATTGATTATTTGTTTAATATATTGTTGAAAACTACATGATATTTTTACTTTCCCGCACTGATTAAATGAATTATCTTAAAGAAATAAGAGTTCTGGTTAACCCTAATACAGAATAAAATTGTTTCTTTCCACCATTACTTGTGGCTCCATTAGAAAACGCAAGCATCTTATTCTTAACCTTGCAAAGGAAAGAATTTTGATTGTGTCACAATTGATTTGGATATTCCTAGGGGCATCATGTGACAACTTTGATTTCTTCTTTTGATTTCATTGCCAACATAAGATTATTTAAAGAAATGGATAACAAGTCACTTACTTCAGAGAAATGGAATTGATAAGAAAAAATTCTTTGAATTTTGCCTCATTAAAAAAAAACAAATAAAACTACCTGAGACAAAAAGAAAGCACTGAATAAGAGCAGATGAAAGATGTGTCACTATTTAATACACACTTGAGCTGTGTGACATGAATACAGACTAATGAGGAGACAATCGTGAGGAAAGCACCACCATAACAAAGTACCACAGACTGATGGCTTAAACAGCAGCAACTGATGTTCTTTCAGGCTAGACACCAGAGAGCTAGATGTCCTGAGTTATTTCTTTTGTATGCTGTCTCCCTGGCTTATAGACAGTCAAGGAGAGAGAACTCTGGTCTTCCCTTTGTGTGTATGTCTTAACCTCCTCTTCTTATATTGACACTAGTCATATTGGATTAGGGGCTGCCCCAATGACCCCATTTTAACTTAACTACCATTATAAAGGTCATATCTGCAAATACAGTCACATTCTGAAATACTCAAAGTTAGAGCTTTGACATGAATTTTAGGAGGACACAATTTAGTCCAAACAAACACTTAATATAAGGAGGATGTAGGTATTTGAGTCCCTTCATCCATCTTGAGAATGTGGTGTTGAGACATAGTACTTGCTAACAGACGTAATTCCTTGCAGGGATGCACACACCCTTGCAGAAACACATCCTACTGACGACAGAACCTAACTTTAGACATTGTACTTCCTCCCAAAACCTTTTCCTTACTAGAGGAATAGTATGTATATTTTTTTCAGGGAGGAGCACTTTTTCTTTGCATCTTAGCATCTACACAGGTTCAAATGGGATTACTCTTTTCTTGAATATACTCATATGTTTGACCACACTGGTTAGTCAAGGGGAGAGTATTTGACTGAAGCCATCCTATTCAATTTTAGATCCAGAACTGAGGCAAGGGACTGCTTCTTTCTGGAGAGAAAATTGAGATTATATAAGCCCAGGAGTTTTAAGAAGTGCCAGTTCTAGTCTTCTGGAAAAATCCAGTCTGCTGTGGGACAAGATGAAACTAAGGTGCAATGTCACAACAACAACGACCGCCACAACAACAAAAGAAAGACAAGATAATGAGCAGAAAAGTCTGAAAATTTTTAAATCTTGTTTCTTTCTACCTCATTGATGCTTTTTTTTAAATTTTTGGTATAGGAGTCATTTTTTTTCCTTTTTCTAATCTAGCTCAAATCTAGATTTTGTAGCTTTCAAGGAATATTACTAATTTTGTTTCTAATGAATCAAAGATGGTATAGTGTGGCAGCAGAATATGAACACTTGCTATTTCATTTTGGGATTACTTTCTGAAAATACAGTAAGAGTGTTTTTATTGTGTCTTGGTCTAAGAAAGTATTTCTGCTGAGTATCTCTTCAAGAGATACACTTTATTTACTTAGTTTTGCTAATTTATAGAGTGAACATAAGCAGCCTAATTGTGGAAATGTGAATTATTTAAAATTACATACAAATTAGAAGTCAGTCTACGGTTCTCTATCAGTATCCCTGCTGCTGAACTGTGACCATGTACATGGTTTGACTTAAAGTCAGAAGTTCTAATAGAATGCAGTCTAGTTTATCAATTCATTTTCTTTATGAGTAGTTCTTTCTTTATGCTTTGTGTCTTACAACATGAAGAAATTCTTATATTTATTTCTAAAGGTTTTGCTTTTTAACCTTTCCCATTTAGACCTGCAAGCCAATTTTCAATTGATGTGTTTGGCATGAGGTAGAGGTCAAGATGAAGTGGATAGTTAATTTTAAGAGTGAGCAAGTTAAGGAATAGATAATGTTGATGATCACTGAATCCACTTAGATAGTGAATTAAGAGTAATCAACCAAGACACTCAGGCTGAAGCAGACAATTGAAATATTAACTAAAATTTACTTAGTTAAATATCAGCTAACTAATATTTAAGAATAGAAAGAATCCATAAGTAACTAATATCAGATGATATTTATAATAAATGATAAAATAATAATATTGTATATAACATTATAAGTAATAAATATCAGAAACAATATACATAAATATTAAGAAGTCAGAAAAAGAAAAAGCGTGACAAATGTTATGTGGTATTTATAGCTTTCAAAGCAAGAACTCAATCAATCATAAAACAAAAATATGTAATTATCTCAAGCTTCCAATGGATTTTCTACATTTTTCTTATCTTAGGAACCAGTATCTCTTATGGTGAGAATAAGAGTATAGCTGGATTTCATAAATTTCTCAGTTTAATATTTTCTATTAAAAGTTTCTTTTTTGTCTATTAATACTAGATAGCATTATAGCCAATAAGACATATATAAACATGGCTGTCATAATGAAGTTATTCCTCCAACCATACCTATACATATGCATGTTTGCACACACACGTATGCACGAGGTTACTTATGGGAGTATGGAAGGATTTTGGATATTTTATTTATTTATTTTAGTTTTACTTTTCATCATTGCTTGATTTTATAAAAAGAAGGTTTATGCTTTTTTAAAAAGATTTTATTTATTTATTTTTAGAGAGTGAAGGAAAAGAGAAAGAGAGGGAGAGAAACATCAGTGTGTGGTTACCTCTCATGTGTCCCACACTGGGGACCTGACCAGCAACCCAGGCATGTGCCCTGACTGGGAATTGAATTGGCAACCCTTTGGTTCACAGGCCCGTGCTCAATCCACCGATCTACACCAGCCAAGGTATGCTTTATTTTTAAAAAATAGATAAAGCTATTACTCAATAAACAGGTTTGTGAAATAAACAGATTTGTGACCTAATGTTATCTAAACTTAACTTTCTATTTAAAAGAAATAACTTAATTGTTCTTTCATTTAGCAAAAATATAAATACCTCCATTATCATTTTAATAATTATAAATTACAAATCATAATTTTATAACAAAAATACACATCTAAGTATTACTGTGGAATTTTTACTTTTGTAGTGAAGAAATTACTGATGATCACTGACATGTCTCATTAGAATTGTTCTTTCATTATTTAGAAGTTTGATTTTCAATTTAAAAATTACTAGTTTACTATTTTTATGCTTAAACCACATTTTTTAGACAGGTACTGATATTAATGACATTGCTCTTAGGATTGGTTTTTGGGTAAAAATAACTATAAATCTGCAACCATTCCCCTCTAAAAAAAATAAACAAACAAATAGTACTTATACTAGCTTGGGTGGTAAGGTGGGGTGGTGGGGAAGGGTGGAGGGAAAAGCAGAAAACTGTACCTGAACAACATATATATGTGTGTGTGTGTATATATATATATATACACATATATACATATATATATTTATAACAGTGAACCCAATGGTTAAACCTGATTTATTGATAAAAATGACCATGTGTATTTGAGTCCACAAGTGGCAGAAAAAAAAATAAACAGTACTATACTAGGAAAAACTGGATACATATTTAAGTAACTTTGGAAGAAGGTATATATTGTTAGACCAAATAAGAAGTATTGAAAATGGGTTATTTGCAATATACTTAGAAAATTATGTTAAATTTGAGAAAGCAAAAATAGAAGGACTAGAAAGAACTCCAGGAGAAATAATGGCATCAAGGTGAGAGTTGGCCATTTTGCTTAATCATGAGATAGATAAAGAATAGAAGTGGTCAAGGATGCTGGAATATTAGTTTTATCTAAATTGTTTAAGGCTCTGGTTATTTGAATAATGATCCTATGTTTGATCATGAGTGATCTTGTGTATTTAACTAACATGATTGAAATTTATCTAACTACTATATATAGTTAGGAGAGGGAGAGATTAAGTACTATATTTTGCCACATAATGCACACCTTTTTGCCCAAATTTTTGAGGGAAAAATAAGGATGCTCATTATACGTGGGTGATATCTGAAATACCTTGTATCTGCTCTTGGGTTTTGTAATTGTTTGTTACATAAAATTTCCTGTACCATAATATGTTAAAAAATGAATGCTAAAATTCCTTTATAATATAAAAAAATGAGTATCTAAATATAAATAAATGATTGAATTTGAAAAATTAAAGCAAAAGCTTTTTTACCTGAAATTTTGGGCAAAAAAGTGGGTGTGCACTATACATGGGAGTGCATTATAAACTGCAAAATACAGTAAAAGGATACTGTTAAAAAGGTTATTTCAACACAGATAAGAAGTAATTAGTCTTACACTGATTTGATAGCAATGGAATGAAAATGATGGAACCAGTCTTAAAATAGGTGTCGATTAACCATCCAGTGAGACAACCTGATGGTTGAATGTAAATGGTAGCAAGAAGAAATAAATCAAAAAGGATTTCCTTTTCTGTTGGTTCATGTATTTTACTTTTTAGGTTCTACAGATAAGTTAAGTCATATGATATTTGTCTTTGTCTGAATTATTTCACTTATCATAATATTCTCTAGGCCAGATTGGAGGTGTTTGGGAGGCTGGGTGAAAAGGTAAAGGGATAAAGAAATACAAACTGGTAGCTACAAAATAGTCATGGGGTTGCAAAGTATAGCACAGGGAATATAGTCAATAATATTGTAATGATTATGTGTGGTGCCAGTTAGGTATTAGACTTATTGGAAGGACCACTTTGCAAATTTTATAAATGTCTGGCCACTATCCTGTATACCTGAAACTAATATAATATTGAATGTCAACTGTAATTCAAAAAAATTTAAAACTTAAATTCAAAACATTTTTCTTGTTTTCAATTCAATTTTCAATTCAATTTCAATTTTCAAAGAGTACAGGGAACCCAGTACAGGAGAAGAGGTAGAATTGTTTGGAAGTAGAAGTGGGGCTGTATTTCAAAGGCTAACAAATCAAACAGGGGGGACTTTTTCTTATTTGTTGCTTCTTTTATATTTGTATTATTATTATTATTATTATCATCTAATGTCATTTGTTTTAGAGAATAGCTCACATTCCAAATTTAGCAACTTGTAATCTTACAGGATCACCATTGTATATGTAGCTTGTTATCAACTAAATTGTCATTACACAGCATAAGGCTAATTAAAATTGTTTGAGAGTGTGTATATAAATTTAAATAAGACTTTATTGGTGTGTCCTAGAAGAATGCTTCATAATCAGACTACTGGCCTTTAAATGTCTAAAATCAGAAGTTGAAGAGAACCAGGAATATATAAAATATGATACTATAATAATGATTAAAATATATATAATTATTGCCTCCTTCAAATTAAAAAATAAAATATATAAAATAGTAAATTCTAATAGTAAGTGGCAAAATTATTAGGAAAAATATCAACTCTGATTTTGGGGCAAAATTATTTTATTTTGTTTTATATTTGGTATGTTTCAAAGAGTTGAATTTCTTAACAAAATAGTTATAAAATATACTGACATACTCAAAAGAGGCAATATAAATTGAATGACAAAGCTTAATCAGATTAATTCAATCACAAGAAGTATTCTCAGTGTACACTGTCACAAATATTACCAGATAGAACACTTGACCAAAGGCATCTGATACTAGCAGTGACCTTGGGAAAAGTGACATGTGTGTTTTATCTCACAGTATTTTATAATTATCAATAAGTAATGGTTTTGGCAGAGATACTTATCAAATAAAAAACATAAGTAATTAGCTGCAGCAGTATATGGAGGATCCTGAGTCTGGGAAAGGAGCCAAGATAAAGGTTATGGTAAGTGTGCAATTTAAAATGACAGATAGAATGTAGAGGGTAAAAGAAAATTTTGGGCCAAAAATGTATGGTGGCATTAATTCTTGACTTTAGATAAAATAGAAAATGAGAAAAGAAAAAATTATCATTACAACTGACCTGTAATCAGAGTTTAAAATGCTTAAATTAATTTTACTTTCTTAATAAATATATGACTTCTTTCCTTATATTGTAAAGTTAATTACAATCTCATCTTGTTGATCTGAAAACAAACACACTTAAGAACCATGCTTCAGGCAATTTCAATGTGTTAATTTAAACATTATGCATGGTGTTCTTAAATTTACATCTTAATATGTAAGTAAGTCAGTACAACATACCTCTAGGGCAACTTGAGATGCTTCAAGATATGTAAAGAGAAGGACAGTTAGCTTACAAGAGAAGAATCTATGAATATATTAGCACACTGGAGGACTATGAATGAATACAAAACTAAGAGGTAAATTGAGTGTTAACACTTTGAAGAATCAGGAAACAAAAAAAAAACGAAGGTTAAGAGGGCAAAAGCAGGTCAAGAGAGAGCTTGCCATAAAAGATACAGATATTTTGGCATAATTATACAATTTGCATAAGTTAGCAAAGATTTGAGCTAAGGTATCCACCAAGAGCTCAGAAGATGGAAGCATTCACCCTATTTGCCACCACACACACACACACACACACACACACACACACACACACACAGAGAAATAAGCTAGCATGATAAAACGTAGGAACTGTATACACCTTGCTGAAATTAATACTTTGAGTTGAGGAAAATGTCACAAGAAAGGATGTAGGATGTAGCAGATTTTAAAGAATCACATAAGAAAACCCTAAAATGTATTTTTTGGCTTTTAGCCAAATCTTATTTTAATTTTGCACAAACTTTTATTTGGGTGACTGGAACACTCTACCTACTTACTGACCTATGGCTAAAGCTCTAAGTAGGTTTCAGTGTGGATGTCTCTAGCCTTCTACAGGCTGAATGAAATGAGGCAAAAATGATGGTAGGTGGCTTCATCTTATGGATTCATAATTCTAACCTTCATCTCTGAACATGTATAAATCATTCAGGCTCTGTTGAGTCATCTTAGTAAAGTGAAAGAAATTGTAATAATTTTCAATTATACTTTTTACAGGGTTATATTTAATCATACTTTTGGCAGTACAATTTTCCAGTTTTACACACTCTTATTTATTGAATTAGCACTTAAAACAAGGGTTGCTATAATTAAACAGACCATGACCTTGATCTAATAGATCTCTAATTTGGAAATTATACTTCCTTATATAATTATTAAATGCATTTATCATGTATCTAAACTCTGTCAAATAATTATAGTCAGCTCTTTATTATCAAGCAGCTGCATATCCATCTTAGAAACCAGATCCATTATAACTCTGACTAACTATATTATTTTGTCTCCTTAGCTATTTCATTATTTATTAATTCATCGCTTTAAAGACTTCTCCCTCTTCATTATGGAAAATTATGTGCAAAATAGAGCCAAATTAATAGCAGATATTTTACACATGAGTATTTCCATTCTTGTTTATCTATACCTGTTACATTTTTCAAAAGATTTTATTTATTTATTTTTAGAGAGAGGAGAAGGAAGGGAGAAAGGGAGAGAAACATCAATGTGTGGTTGCCTCTCAAGTGTGACCCCACTGGGGACCTGGCATGCAACCCAGACTTGGGTGTGGATGGGAATTAAACCAGTGACCCCTTGGTTCACAGGCCGACACTCAATTCACCCAGCCACACCAGCCAGGGCTATACCTGTTAAAATTTTTATAATAAACTGAATAAAAATTAATTTTCATTTCATTTACAACATTCTTAAACTATAGAAATCTGATTTTATTTTGAATTAAAAAATTGTATTTTTTACATTTTGATGACCTTTTTATTATAAGTACAAAGTAAGGCAACATCAAAATGATGATGGAAATAGTTCAACTTAGGATATAGAAAGCATTGTTTAAAGATTGTTATGTTACTGAACAAAAGTGGGGCGTGGCTGCCCATCATCAAACACAGGTGTAAGAGAAAGGTTGATGAGGAAAGAAAAAGGTCTTTACTAAAATGTTGCACCATTTGGGGTAATGGGAGTCTCCCTGGCTGCAGGCTCCTCTCTTCAGCAAAACACAGAAAAAAACTTTTTGTTCCCAAGAAGACTGAAACCGAAAACCATGTTCAGAAAAACTGTTCCATTCTTATCTATGCTTCAGAACATCAGGATGCTGAGCAGACTGCTCTCTGGCATCAGGCTCCCTGCAGTTTGAGTGAGCAGCCCCTGCCGCCATTACCACGGCACAGCTTCCTGTGCTGGGGGCCTGGTCCCAATGTGAACTACTGCAGCCAGCCATTCAGGGGTTCCATCCATGCAGCCCAGCACCTAAGGCTGCCCCAGACACCAATGCCAGAAAGTGCTCTGACCTGCACATCTGTGTACCAACCCCAGAGGAAGAGAAGTGGGGAGTCTCTACCCTCCCTCCATTTAAATCTCCTGGCCTAAGCTCCCCTGTGCTCTGCAAGGGTTCAGCTTCCCTAGCCAATCTCAACCTTTTCCCAGACTAGACTGGCAAGTTAGTACCTCCCCTGGACACCATGCTCTGGGAGTAGGAGAGCTTTTCCACCCTCACCAGCCAGTACAGATTCTGCACAGGGCCGCCCTTTCACCATGTCTCAGCCCAGGAGTAGGGGAATCTGTTATGTGCCACGCTAGCAATGCAGCTTCACCCCCATGCCCTCCAGCATTTTCTGCCACTCCTCTCTAATTTGGCTCCTTCTCTGTCCTGCACACTGGCTAGGTCTGATACAAATCAGTCTGTATCAGTTAGAAATTTAAGTAAGCAGTTTTAAAGTTTTTCTTTTTTTAATAATACCACAGGTCTCTGTAAATTACCATGTTCCATGAGGAAGCAAGCTTTGTCTATCTTCTATATTCTGTATCCCCAACTTACAACACAGAGATGGCTCTTAACATTAGTTGAAGTATGATACAGATTTTTACTTATCTAAGTAAAGAAGATGGCCAGTCACTCTACTATCCCTATAGTAATGTCAGGATTAGAATTAAGAATAAGGATAGGGCCCTGGCTGCTGTGGGTCACTGGTTTGATTTCCAATCAGGGCACAGTGCCTGAGTTGTGGACCCGGGCCCTGAGTTGGGGGAGAGCAAGAGGCAACTATTGATGTCTCTCTCACATATCAGTTTCTCTTCCTTTCTCCCTCCCTTCCCCTCTCTCTAAAATAAATAAAATCTTTAAAAAAATGAGGATAGGGCTAGATTACAAAACATGTGTATCTTTTAAAAAGATTATTAATAGGCTATAAATAAGTAAATTATTTTTAATTCTTTGGACTTAAATATTTAGGCAACTGGAAGATTCGAAGAAAAACAATTATCAGTAAAATTTAGTAAAATAATTGAAGATTTATATTATTATAATAAAATACAACTGGTGGCAATATCTTGGGAGAAAACATGATGGTTTGGATATAATAATTCAAAGTCTCAGCCATATGGAACACAAGGAAATAAGGCTCCTAGACTATGGTCTGGGATGGCAACCTGTGTTTATGGCTGTTGAAAGATCCAACTAGGCTGGCATTCTGTGCTCTTGGAGAAAAGTTACAAAATTAGCAGATATCTGGGATTTGAATTAGTTGGGTGCGGGATTTCTTTCTCAGGGATTATGTGGAGGGGTTGTCATTGTCTGAGAGACAGTGGCCATTGGTGGATCAGGTGCTATGTTAATGTCTATGTTATGATCACTGAGGAGAATGTGGGATGTCTAAGTAAGGATCAAGGCTAGTGGATTAACAAATTCAGAAAATGAAAATAACGTAGAAGGAACTGTCACTAAAACTCCACATTTTTTTAGTTCAACTGTTTGCATGCACTAGCCCAAAGAAATGCATGATATAGAGTTTGCAATAGTGAAAGGAAAAATAGTTTAATATTGAACTGGTCAACATGGAGAAGAGAAGCTTGTACTCTAAAGATCAAGGTCCCAGATGAAGTATAATATAGGTTACCGGTTACATAGTAAGGACAAAATCACAAGACACCTTAGGTTGGTGGTGCATGCTCATGCTTGTGAGCTGATTGTTTGGAGGTGAGGTAAGAGTAATGGGTCATTTTGCCAAGTCTTGACAATAGTTCTAAGGTCCTTCCCAGTGTCCCTCTGTCTGCTTTCAGGAAAGCAACCAGGGGATTGTTGCACCTTAGGGCTCAGGAACCAAAACATAACTTGGGTCAAAATGGTATCTTCAATCTGCCAGGAATCTGGGCACTATGACCATTAATCAGGCCTTCTTCTGCCTCAAGGGTTGCTGATTATTCAGGGGAAATGATAGTGCCTGAGAGGTATATATATAGAGAGAGATGATATGATTTCTAGAGCTAGGACTTAAAAGTAAATTTAATCAAAGTCACAGGGACACTCAGGTTCAGAGCCATACTGCAGAATGTAAAGAAGGGCTCACTGAATCATGCAAAAAGCACTGGGTGCTTAAAAACATTAAAAGAACCCTGGAGAGTAACATGGAAACCAACAGTTAATGTAAGTCTTTCAGCCATTAGACCTTAAAACATTTTGAACGCTTAAAGAGAGTAAAACTCAGCACATATGAGCAGTGGAGGCTAAGGTCAAATCAGGAAAAAGATAGGATCTTTGCCCTTTGCCTTCTTTCCTACTTCCAGCTGTGCCCAGAACATGTAAGACCTACAGGTCCTAACTGCAGCCAAAGTCATTTCAAAGTTTCCCCGTAATTGAAACAGAAGTATTAGAAAACTTTTCTTGTACTTTCAGTTATTCTGAGATAGAGTACATGTCTTATCAATCGGCCTTGAAGTAGAAAAAAACGAAAAACTAAGTGAACCACATGTTGGCAGCATCCTCAATAACATAATCTCTTCAGTAAACAAACCCAGAAGTATTTTCCTAGCATGCTAGAGCTGTGGACCTCAATTCTGAAAGAGCTTAATCGTTTTTTTTATTTGTTTGTTTATTTCCTAATGGAAGTGCCACTTTTTCTATTGATTTTTCAATCTCCCCTGACTGTATCCTCAAATGTCTAAGTAGTCTACCATATAATCTATAGATCCTTGCTGATAGGGTCATCAACACCCATCAGTCAGAAAGAATTTATTAAACACAGGCCGTATATCTGGTGTTCTAGGAATAAGAAAGAAGTAAAGAATACATCCCTTGATCTGAAACGATGAGCCAATATTTTGTCATAATTAGCAATAAGACTATGTGAGTGTAAATAGAGAATATATTATCTGGTAAAGAATATGATTTCTCTAGGATCTTAAAGAGAATATAGAAATGTCAATGATAAGAGTGGCATATTGTGTATTTGGCATAGAACATTTTGTTGTTCATGTCTCTTTCTTTGCTTTTAAATGTATCAGTTAAACTTATGAGAATGTATGTATTAAGTTTATCTTTTCAACATGTTTTGAGTGACACTGATTTTAAGTCTCTCCTTAGTATAATTTTTAGATTATAACCTCATGTATGTTAGTACTATCGGTTTCAGGAATAATGTGTGATGTCATTACAGAACAGATCAGGGGATGGGGCTGAATGATATAAAAGACCCCCCCTTTTTCTCTGGGGGTTCCTCCCCTGTACTAGGCTCGCTTTGCCCACCACCAGAAGAAAGACATCTCTCAATACCAGAGATCAGTGAAAAGGAAAGGAATTATTATTTATTTAAAAGTTATACAGAATAAAGTTCCTTAGAATACCCACAAATGCACACAGTCCTTCCTTCTCCCTCTGCTCATTCGAGGGTACCGTATCTCAGGAAAGAAGTAGAAGTCCGTGATTCGGTTTCCTGGCACCATCCACATGGCAAAAAGGGAGCACTTCCAAAGCCGGGTGGTCCTGATTCGTGCCCAAGCCGCATGGTCACCAAAAAGAGACACCAAATGGCTGCTTCGCCTGGGTTTAAATCCCAGTGCCAAGTTTCCTCTGCAGCCCCATTTCTGGCTCCTCCCACAATTGGCCACAGCTGCCAGCATTCCGGGCAGGTGTGGCCCTGTGGTGTGGAGCCAACTATCTCCAAGCTCTTCTGGACCTCATTTCAAATCCCTATTTGGGCCCCCCCTCTTGGCTTCACCCTGTTACAATGTTACCATGCATGGTAGAATGAATAATCATATTTGTGACCTTAGCATGATGGCTTATACCTTTATTCTTCAGTGTCTTAGGGAAAATTAGAGAATATGAACATCTTCAACCAGAATCCCTGTCAAAATACAAACTAAAACTTTACCTAGAACATATTTTAGTTTCACACTGTGTTTGGCTATGTGCAGTGGAGACCTGGTGCAGAATGGCATCCTATATACAGTAACACCAGAATGGTATTCTGTAGAATACAGAACTATTCAAGTAGAATGGAATTTGTAATCACTGCTGTCTTCTAAGCATCCTTTCCCAAGGTTTTCATTTACTCTCAAACCCAGTTGGGCCATGAATTTCCCATTTCTCTAAATGAGATGATCAAAGCGTTTGCAAGCATTTAAGGGCTACTCTTATTTTGCTATGTATTCTAGCTTCAAAATAGACAAATCATTATTCATGATTTGGCAGTTTTCATGGTTCACTTTGTCATGAAAATTAAAAAATAAACTAAACCTACAGGCAAAAAAAAAGCATGGTAGGGCAGTAACAAGCAAGAATACAGGGTCAAGCCACAGCTTGGCATATCTGTCATAAATATCCAGATATAGATAAATAAAGGATAAACACATAGCTGATAGATAGATAGATAGATAGATAGATAGATAGATAGATAGATAATACATAATTCCACTGCCACTTTCACCAGAATTATATTCTACAGCTCTATACCTGGAAGTGGATCTGCATCTGTGCCATTTGCTAGTCACCTAATAATACTAGTGAGTGCTTGTTCTCTCTCTCTTTTCCTCTTGTTCTCTCTCTAACAAAATAGGACAAACTAACTTATGCCTGATCTGTTTGTTATTAAAAAAAAGTACATGTCTTTATCAGACTGCACCATTAACTTTTTTGTAATAGACATTTCTTGTACTTTCTTTGAGAAAAAAATTTTGTTTTGGCTTTTTCTTTTATTTTTAATTTTTTTGTAACTATACAACACACACACACACACACACACACAAAGACAGTAACCAGTTTCAAGGAAAAGGACTGTGTACTTGAAAACAAACAAATGAATGAACAAATGAATAGATAAATTAATAAACAAACAAATAAATAAGCTAATAAATAAATAATTGATGAGATTAGAGGCTTCTTCATGGGAATTTTAAAACAAAAGAGAAAGGATGGGAAACAAGATCTATAGCAAGGAAATTAAGTCACAATTTATATCCATTTGTTTACTAGTTTATTTGTTTATTTTTAGTAGGAAGCAGTCATGCTGGATAAAAAGAAGAACCCTAATATCCTGCATTTACTTCTCTTTAAAATTAAATAGGATCTCTATTCTTGGGTTTTAGGAAATAGTCCTCAGGTGTTTTAGTATCTAGATTCCAAAGGTCTGGTAAACATTCTTTTTGTTTTGATTTTATAATTTCCCTTCAATATTTGCTCATTGGTCAAACAAAGAAGAGTGAACCAATTAATAATGGGCTCTCTCAACTTTTCTGCTCCTTCTAGAATGTCATTGACTCTTTTAGGATGGACATGTGTTACAGAAACTTAACTTTCACAAGCCCCATACCTATAGTAATAGTAGAAGTCTAACCAAGACACACACTCAGAGAAAGCTTAATGTTGGATAACTTATTCATGTCAGTTTTCTCTTTTGTAAAGTGAAGGGGAATGGATTTAATATCCCTAAATGTTATTTGCTAGCTCCAATTATTTTCCCAAATGCATGTATACACACACAGTTTCTCTCACTAGTTTAATAGCCAATTTGTAATCTAAAAGCATTCCAAAATTCATTAAAATAATATTGCACTACATTCCTTTCCTGATATATATAAATGTAGTCTGTCCAGAAAGTATCCATCCATATATGAAAATTAGAGATGTTTATTGATAAAAATACAAGATACAAGAAACATGGTACACAAGGCAATGATGGCTTAGTCCCCTTCAAAGCAGGCACCTTGGGACAATGCAGGGTAAGTAGAGGCAGTCTGGGTTCCCCAGGTGTCTGAGTAGCTAAGGGAAGCAGTGTTTCCATAGCATTGGAGGGACCTGATAACCAGTGTTCTCATAGCCTTGAGACTGGGTTCGAAAAACTGTTCCCATAACATGAAGTGGGCTCGCATGCGCAGAATTATGTTATGTTATATTTCTGGCATCTTGCCAGCTTTGTTCCCCTCTAGTACTTAAACAGGGAGGGACTCCCTGCTGGAGGTGATGATGAGAGACAATCAAGGGGACAGGTGCCACGATGGGTGCAATGCTGGGAAGCAAGGGCCAAGACATGAGACATGCAGACAGACTCACAGCTTGCAGTGTGTGTGGCTCGCCCACCCATGAATAAAGGCATGCCAGACATCCCAACAGCTCTGTGAATATTATTCTGTCTGCACAATTACCATGGACCTGTCTGGCCTTGAAGGATGTCAACACCGGACATCACACAGTTCTCCCAATCCATCTGCTGCCCAATCATCTTTTCCTGAATCTCATCGACAGTCTGACATCATATTCCTTTCAAAGGTGATTTTAATTTTAGAAAAGCCAGAAGTTGCAAGGCACAAAGTTTGGGGTGCAAGGAGGCTGAGTCACCTGGGTGATTTGATGTCTCACCAAAAAACTCTGCAGGGGATGTGATGAATGAATGGGGAAGTTGTTGTGATGAAGCTGCCAATCACCAGTTGCCCATAGCTTCACCCTTCTGAACATTTGAATATTTTCCACAGAGGTATGTTCAAGCTTGACACAAAATTTGATGCAGATTCATTACTACTCTCGCTCAGTCATTTTGTGTTCTTGATACATTAACAGTATATTATATGGTCTGTCCAGGAAAGGTCCAACCATGGAACAGTTTGTGTGACATCTATGTAACCTGGCAGCCAAGGAAAGTGGACTGGAATCACATATGTGAACAATGATGACTTCCTGTTCTAGTCAGAGGGAGTGGTAGACATGTTGAGTTAGCATGTGTACTGTGTAGACTTCACATTCAAAATGACTGAGTGAATAATGAATCTGTATAAAATTTTCCATTAATCTTGAATGTTCCTCTGTAAAATGTTCACCAGGTGACTCAGCCTCACCACAGCCTAGATTTGGTGCCTCAAGACTTCCTGTGTTTTTAAAACTAAAATTAATTTTGAAAGGTAAGAGATTTCAGACACTTGATGAGATTCAGGAAAATATAACTGGGCAGCTGATGGCAACTGGGAGAACTGTGTGAGGTCTCAAGGTGCCTACTTTGAAGGGGGCTGAGGCATCATTGTCCTATGTACAATGTTTCTTGTATCTTCAGTAAAGGTGTCTATTTTCTATAGTGTACACCTGGATTCCTTCTGGACAGATGATATATATATATATATATATATATATATATATTTTCTTATGGAATATTTTAATATGCGTCAGAAATACAGAACCATTGTATTATGGTAGTAGGTAAAACAAGCATAGCCATTAGAATACTTTAGTTCTGGGCTTGTGGGTAACTGGATGAGTAACTTGACCCCTCTGTGCTTGAAGTTCTTCATTTGTGAAATCCATCTCATAGAGCTATTGCGAGAATTAAGCATAATCAACTGACTAGATGTATTTATGTGTATCAATTTTTCAGTTCATATACTTTATTAAATATGTAGGAACCTTGTCTTAAGTCTTGATGGAATGATCTTGGTTGGCCCTAGAAATTGTCACTATTTTAAGTGTTAATTAAATATGTGTGTAACTGAATTTGAAAATAATAAGTGTTTATAAAATTTAAATATATTTATATAGATTTATTCTATATATGTATATTCACATATATGTATATATTTTAATATATGTATATATTCATATTTGTATATATGTATATGTTAAGCTTATGTATTATGTATCTTGGATCTGTGGAGAATGAATTAGTTTTAGCAGGTCTGAGTGCAAAAGTTCTACAATTTATTAGTCCTTTAAGGGCAGTAACACTATTTTCAATGCTTAAATTTTCCATGTTTTCATATACAGAGCACTGCATAATTTATTGTATTATATTTAATGAAAAATCATTGCCACATAATAAGAGTGCTTTCTTCATCTTCTGTTCCTAGTCATTTTGCTTAACTTGTACATTTTCACAATTTTTTATAGCATGTGCTGATGACGTAGTCTTGCATACTCAGATATTCCAGGCTAATCTATTGCTTTTTTAAAAAATACTTTATTTATTTATTTTTGGAGAGAGGGGAAAGGAAGGAGAAAGAAAGGGAATGAAACATCAATGTGTGGTTGCCTCTCACATGCACCCAAATGGGGACCTGGCCTGCAACCCAGGCATGTGCACTGACTGGGAATCAAACCAGTGACCTTTTGGTTCACAGGCCCACACTCAATTCACTGAGCTACACCAGCCAGGGCAAACCTATTGCTTTTTGAACAGTAATTGTGTCCTGGATTCTGAATAGCTGGGTATAACTTCTTGGGACTATCATCTGTTTAACATAAATGCAATGTTTCATCACTCAAATCATAGAGCTTTGCAATTTGTCTATAGTTGACACTTGGAAGATCTTTCTGTTTGTTTCCCCACTGGATTAGAAAGATCATGTTGATCTTTAATAAACCAGATGCCAAGGACTTTATTATCACTAACGTGGTTGAACTTGAAACTAAATCAACAATATGATAATTTCTACAGTGCTTATGACAACTCCAGCTGCTAGTCAACCTGAGGCTTTGTTTTCTTGACACCATAGCTGTGCTACAGGCATGTCCTTATTCAGAAGTCCATTCATTTATTTATTTAGAGTGAGAAAGTATTAATATCCAATATTATTTAGTACCCACTATGCTCAAGCCACGGTTCTATGCCCAGGAAATACAGATCCTACCTTGCCGCTATGGAGCTCATGTCTTAGTGGAGGGCTCTTGACAATTTAAACCACAGAAATTATGACAGAGAATTTAGGAACATACCTCATAAAGATCCACCTATTATGAGGGATTAAAAGAGATATTTTGAAGACATTTGAGCCGACTACAGTATGAATAGTTCAGACTTTAACTCAATGAAAAGTACAAGAACACCCACATCCAGGCAAAGGAGATGTATAGTAACAAAGTAGCTACAGGGAACCGTGAACAAAGGTAACTGTGGACATTTGATGAACTGAACTAAATCTTATACAACTGAAACCAGGAAAAAAAGGAATAGGGAGAGGAGAAACTGAAGATATTTTAAAGCACTGAACTCGTGAAGAATCTTATAGACCATGGTAAGATTTTGGTGATTGTTTTAAAGGCCTGGGAGGCCACTAAAGGATTTTACACACATAAATGTGTGGGTAGGTGGTATATATTATAGACAGATTTTTAGTTAGAAAATATGACGCTACCTCCATGGTGAAAGAAAAAATCAATTACAACAGAGAAAGAGGCCAGCTAGTGCACCACCACTGAAGACTAGACAAAAGATGACTTAAAAGGACCCGATTTATAATAATGGTATGGAAGAAGTAGAAATATTGGGAAGATTTCAAGGAAGTAAAATCTGCAAACATTATAATAAACAATTTTGGGGATAGCGTAGACTAAAGAGACAATGTCATAGATGATTCCATGTATCTGGCTTGTGTACTTTGCTTTCTGGCCATGACATTTCATTGATATAGAAAATATTGAAAGAGTTATAAGGGTTAAGGTCATAAGTTCTGCTTTAGAAAAATTATATTTTGGTTTCATATGCAATATCCAACTCACAAGATGAATGTACAGTTAGACCTATGAGGTTTGAAATTCTAAAAGAGGCTAGGGAGTGATAGATAATCATCGAATCCACAAATGCAGTTGATACTGCCTAAAGAAAGAATATAGCAGGAAAGAAGCAGGCTTCAGATCCAATCTTAAAAGAACTTCAAGGTGTATTTACTAGTTAAAGAAGGACAAGTAGAATACACTGAGAAAAATGGCCAGAGACTGAGGGAAAATGTTAGATAATGTTGTCATAGAAAACAAGACAAACAGGGTTTCCAAAGAAAGGCAATACCTGAAGTACTGAACGCTACAGAAAAGTCAAGTAGACAAGGACTGCACTGAATGACTACTGGCTTCAGTGATGTGGAGCGCATTTTTGACCTCAGCAAGAGTCATTTCACTGGAGTGATGAGAGTGAAAGACAGATTAGAGGAGGCTGAGTTCCTGGGAAATAAAGAAAAGGAGTCTGTGAAGTGAGACAGCTTATCAAAGAAGTTTGATGATAAATATGTTAGAAGAGGAAATGAAGCTGAACTATCATTTTCATGGACAACAGGGTAGCAGCTAGAAGCAACTGGGTTTGGGGGATACCTTAGCGACCGTTTGAAGTTATTGTATGAGATCACAAAACAAAGTAGCTCTTTTGCCTTTCATGAAGTCCAGTGAAATAGTGTTACATATGAACAGAGTAAGAAAATTAGGCAAGATTTTAGATGTCATTGAATCTAAACACTGATGTTTTGGAGACCGGGAGTCTGTTTTCCCCTTTATTTCCAAAAAAAGAAAACCTCAACAAACTAAGCAAACCTTAGTTTTGTTTGAATATGATCTCACCTAGAGAAAAGAAAATGGAACAGATTGTGATCTTTATAAATTTCTTTCCATTCTCTGATTCTAAAGCTAAGTCAACAGTATGTTAGTTTCTAATAATACAAAGGATTTTTTTCCTACAATGAGTATATTACATCCAGAATTTATACAGATTTTGGTTAAATTCTGCTTCAGATATTAACAAGGAATTTAGTGACATTGAAATGTTGGAGAACTTGTAACTCATTCTCACTAAGATATTACACATAAGTATCTCCAGACAAAATGTGTTGCAGGCAATGAATATTATGCCTGCATTCAAAAAAGGACTTATATTTATATTGGCAGGCACATATTTGAAATGGAGTAATATCCTTACAAAACATGTAATTTCTCAATATCTCACATATGAAAACATTGCAGTAAAATCATGCACTATTATTTTATGTGAAATCTTACCTAAAGCTTCTTACAAATATATACATGGAATACAGTGCAGAAAATTTTACTGATAATCTTCACATATATGGAATTAATCATATAACCCTAGGCAATATAATTTACCTATGTAATAATGGTTCAACTTACACAACTTCAACAGCCATATAAAAATTGTGCAGAACTTACACCAACTCCTTTTTCAATATTAAAAGCTTTGGTAAAACACACCACAATAAGCAATTTATTTGTTTTTAACTAAAGTATCACAATTATAGCATGAGACATGCAGTGTATGTCATGTATTGGCCGTTATAATTTCTTAAAACACTAAATATTTTCCTCAATAATTTTTAAGATAATAACTTAAGGCACAAAAATCCTCCTCCTCCAAATAAAGACTTGCATGAAGTCACCAATTTCAATTTGTTATATACCATGTACAAGGTCACCTTAATGAGGTAGTTATTAACTTCCTAGGACTGCTAATTTAACTTGTGGCACTTTTGCCAAGTTAGAATTAGTTTCCTGTGCTTACATCCAAATACGGATATTTGCACTTAGTATTACATGTGTGCTATATTAATACATAATAAATATTTTCCTGGATTATTATGAAGGTAATTTACACATTTTATAATATGATTTTAACTATCAAATTAAAAAAAACAAAGTTTAATAAAAACCAAATTGCCAACAGGCAAATAAGTTATTCTTATCATTGGCTAAGTACAGACATGATATATAAATGAGTTACCTTCAGGCATCTTTAAATTATGCAATAGTCTTTTTCTTAGGAAATTCAATGGATTTAATGACCTTGGTAATGCAGTAATGTTAATATATAACTATTACAGTGCATTATAAAATAATTTGACATTGTAAAATATCTTGATTTTTGGAGGAATAAAATATCTTTTTAAGAATTAACCATATAGCAATTTTTATATATTTTGTGACACTCACATGAAAAAACTCAGGTGTACACAAGGAAAATAAATAAATCAGTGAAATATCAGTACGTATTTTGTGAGCTCTAAATACTTTGTACTGAAATATCAAAAAATGAGTTAACATTTTCATTTTTTGTTCACTGTCTAAATAATTACTGTGTATTTTTAGATTCCTGAGTAATGATTAATGACATTAATATTTATGATTTTCATTCCTTATGATATATATTATTCAATTCAGAGCAGTATACAGAGTGATTAATAGGTATGCATTTCTAAGTATTTGTAAGATTATTGTTACAATTTCTTTTTATCCCAGTAAACAAAAATGTCTGTGAATAAATATTTCTATAACATACCAACACAAGTGAATGGCAATCAGTTAGCATTGCTGCATTTCTATAATCAATATATGTTCTTTCTAAAAGTGTTCTCTTAACACCATTGCACAAAATATCTTCTAATTTTAATAATCTCAGAATTCTTCCTGCCATAATATTTAGCTTGTATTTTGAATCTGTTATCTGTCTGGGAAACTGGGTTAATGTAGTGACTCATTTGTTTCTTTTTCAATTCCAATTCAATTTCTTTTGACAAATGTTAAGAAACTGCTTCATTTTTTTTAAAAAGGTTATTTATTTATTTATTTTTAGACAGAGGGGAAGGGAGAGCGAGAGGGAGAGAAACATCGATGTGTGGCTGCCTCTCGCATGTCCCCCTCTGGGGACATGGCCTGCAATCCAGGCATGTGCTCTGACTGGGAATCGAACCAGTGACCCTTTGGTTTGCATGCTGGTGCTCAATCCATTGAGCCATACCAGCCAGGGCTAGAAAGTGTTTCATTAATGTGCTTGCATTTTATTCTTTATCAATCAAATTAGTTTGTTATGATCTCATAGTTTTAAAATGTTTTTAATCATGTATAACTTGAGATTAAGTGCCAAATGTCAGAGCTTAACTGTTTGTCTATTTCTTGATTCAGTTCTTAAAAATAAAATACATTTGTGATATTGAGATTTATAAGAAGACATATATATTTTGTCTGATCTGTGTTTCTAGCACAGAGGTCATAAAACTTGAAATTTCCAAAGTGATGAAAAGCTTGACTTTTGTTATATTGATGAGGTGAGTTTTGGAAAGCACTTAAGGATGGGAGCTGGTTGTCTAGAAGGCCAACAATGTGTCTAAAAGGTTAAAACTTCCAGTCCTATCCCTTGACCTCTGGAGAGAGTAGAGGGCCTGGATATTGATTGCCAATTGTCAATGATTTAGTCAACTGTGCCTAAGTAATGAAGCATTCATAAAAATCTAAAAGAACAGGGTTCAGAGAGCTTCTGGGTTGGTAAATGCTTAGATAGGTAAGGAGAATGGTGCACTCAGAGAGAAAGCACAGAAGCTCCCCACCCTTTCCTTTTACCTTGCCCTATGCATCTCTTCCACCTGGCTATTCCTGAGTTAAACCCACTTACAGTAAACTTGCAATCTAGTAACTACAATGTTTTTTTGTGTTCTGTTAGCTGCTCTAGCAAAGTCATTGAATCCAAGGAGGAGATTTTGGAACCTTCAATCTCTATCCTCTGGGTCAGAATACCCAGCTTGAATAATAGGGGAGAGTGTGCCACAGGATGTAGTGTGCTACAAGAAAACTACTACATTAGGCCTGATACAAAGAGAGGGAGTCATAACAGCTCCACCTAATACATAGAAACAGACACAGGGAGGTTGCCAAAATGAAGAGACAAAGAAACATGGCCTAAATGAAAGAACAGGTCAAAACTCCAGGAAAAGAACTAAACAAAATGGAGATCAGCAATCTATCAGATGCAGAGTTCAAAACACTGATTGTAAGGATGCTCAAGGAACTTAGTGAGGACCTTAAGAGGATAAAAAAGATAGAGACAGAAATGAATGAAACACTAATTGAAATAAAGAACAATTTACAGGGAACCAATAGTTGAGTGGATGAAGCCTATTCCCAATCAATGTTTGGAATATAAGGAAGCAAAAAACAACCAATTAGAACAACAAGAAGAAAAAAGAATCTCCCCCACCAAAATGAAGATAGTATAAGCAGCCACTTGGGAAAACTTCAAGAAGTCCAACATTTGCATCACAGAGGTACCAGAAGAAAAGCAAGAAATTGGAAATCTCTTTGAAGAAAATAATGAAAGAAAATATCCCCTATTTGGTGAAAGAAATAGACACAAAAATCCAGAAAGCACAGAGAATACCAAACAAGATGGATGCAAAGAGGCCCACTCCAGTACACATCATAATTAAAATGCCAAATCTTAGAAAGAAAGAGAGAATTTTAAAAGCAGCAAGAGAAAAGCAGATAATTACCTCTAAAGGAGTTCCCATAAGACTATCACCTGATTTTTCAAAAGAAACTTTTCAGGCTAGCAGGACTGGCAAGAAATATTCAAAGTCATGTAAAGCAGAATCTATAGCCAAGGTTGTTCTACTCAGCAAAGCTATCATTTAGAAGCAAAGGGCAGATAAAAAGCTTTCTAGACAAGAAAAATAAAGGAGTTCATCATGATGAAACTATTATTATATAAAAAAATTAAAGGGACTTATTTAAGAAAATAAGATCAAAACTATAAACAATAAAATGGAAATAAATACATACCTTTCAACAATTGAATCTAAAAAATAAACTAAGCAAACAAGAAGAAGAGACAGAATCATGGATACAGAGAGTGGTTTGATGGTTACCAGATGGGAGCGGGGTTTGAGGGAATCAGAGAAGAGGTAAGGGAATTAAGATGTACAAATAGGTAGTTATAGAAGAGCCATGGGGATGTAAAGTACCATATAGGAAATGGAGTAGCCAAAGAACTTTTATGCATGACCCATGGACGTGAACAATGATTTGGGGATTGTCTGAGGGAGTTCGGGGTGCTGGGTGGAAGGGGGTAAATGGTGAAAAATTGGAACAAGTGTAATAGCATAATCAATAAAAAATAATAAAAGTAATAAAAATTTATTATGATTATAAAAATGTTAATTATATCTTTAAAAAATGCCATCATGGCAACATCTAGACTGGTGTTTGACTAAACAACCAGGCATCGTGAACTAGAAAAGTTAACAAAATTAATCCTCACAGTACTAATTTATCTGAATGACCAAATAAAAATGCATTTCCTGTTTTTTTTTAAAGAGAAATCTTGGAGTTTTGTTATTCTTCTTGTACTACTAGAAATAAGCTTTTCCAGTCAGCTAGGAGACCAGAAAACCCAGTTTGGGACATATGAATTTTGATTGCAGTGATTAGAATGAAGTGGCTTACTAGGGAGTTGGGTTTGGAAAACATGATCCTTAGCTCTCAGGTCTCCACGTATGAGACCAGAAGTCAAGTGATCTCTGAGGTTAAGGAAACTATTAATACCTTCTCCTTTTAAATGGTGTTGAACAATAGTCTTGCTCAGAATATCTGATTGAAGTAATTTTTGAGTCTCAGTGCAGAGGCAGACACAGGTAATATGTGAACTCTTATGGTGACAGGAAATAAGGAAAGAGATCATTATCAGTTCTCTTTCTTTATCCTAATTCACTGGATCACATAAGTTTCAACTTTACTGATAAAATATTTGCATGTCAGAAGATAGAGATATAGACTGTGTTTTAAACCAATTCAGTTGTATATTCTTTGATTCAAGAAGAAGAGATTTGGTATATAGAGAAAGGGTAGGTAAAAAATAAAAGTTGTTAATTTTACTCTCAGGTTTACTATAAAGCTTAATTTTGTTTTAAAACTGAAGTTAAAGGAAAACACCTAGCATGAAATTAAGATCATACTTAAATATGTAGTTAATAATTTGAAATCAATGATTTGAAGGGTAGTTTTCTAATATTACACTGAAATGGAAGGTAACATAGTAGAAATGGAAGATATATGAGGAACTCCATTTGTTTTGGCACCAGAATCTTTGAGGAGGAGATGGATTCTTGTAAAGTTCTATTGCTCTTTAAATATACTGACCAGCAAGATAGACTAAACAGAAGACAACTCTATTTCATCTTGTCAAAAGATCTGATCTATCTCAAATAAATGTTTTACTTAATACAACCATGTTTTTGAACTAAAAACTTGTTGTAACCGTACTGTAAGTTCCTATTCATCTCTGCTGAAAACTAAACAAAACTGTCCACCATAGTCATTATTTTTATTTTGTAAGACTTTTATCTTTTGGTTTTGATTTCAGACATGTACAGTGATATATTCTGCAGAGTAAATCATGAAGATAAAAATGAAGTGAGATAAAATTTGACTATAAAGATAAAAAGTCAACATTTCAAATATTAAATCATACATGGATCATAAGGCCCCTCAGAGCACTGTGTCAATTTAAGTAATTTGCTTTAGAAATGCATTTGCATTGTAGTTAGAATTATTGAAGTAATATTTGACATAGACCCAGATGAGAAAGAACATGAAGGATTATCTTTATTATATAGTTTATAAATAAATAGGGAGAGGGTCATTTTTATGTAGAAATATTTCTGTACAATTTGTGTCATAATTTATTGTTTATTTTACTGATGGCTTTAAACTCAGAAATTTGGTAAAATAATGGATATTTACTTTGTTGATCTCATTGTTTGGAAGGTCTTATTTCTGGTGCTTCTGTTTGTGCATTTTCAATAGAGTATTTAACAGATTAGTAACCTTGTTTATTCTGTAATTTAAGATTTCCACGTGTTCCTTTTCAGCATACAAAATTTGTATGGATCAGTTTTATCACACCACATTAATACTATCTACTTCACATTCTCTTTGGAGAAGACAATGGGTGGGCAATCTATTTCATATGCAGATACTGATATTCAACCTCTGTAAAATTCCTGGTATTTTAAGGATATACCAGTAGGTTTGACTCAAGCTTGACTATACAGAATGAAAACTTTGGTGAAAAACATTGGTTCTCAACTGATCAGTAGACGGTCTGTAAACAGATCCACACATAAAATTAACTGATAATTGAAAAGATGACACTGCAGTTTATTGAATGGGCAGTGATTTGAATTACATAGTGCAGGAATAATTGAATTTCTATATGAAAAATAATGCATCCTAATTTGGAATTCACATTACTTTAGACAGTTCATATATATAAATGCAAAAGATACTTTTTCATGAAAAGGTAGTGGTTTACCCACATACCTACCAGATTTACCAAAACACAGCTGTCCCATTCTCCCTCCCCACTCAGTTTTTACCTTTCAGCTTTGTGTTTCTTCTTCTTCAGCTGATGAAAGGTCTTATAAATGGACACCATCAAAGAACTGACACCATCAAACAACTGTTATCTTCCATTACATCAAGAAACCCACTTGTACTCTTTCTATATTCTTTGTTTTTTTCTTTTATTAAAATAGAAACTCTGCCTCTGTTGTATTAAAGAACAAGACCCAAAACACTTTTATCCCGTGTTTTTTGAATATTCTGTGTGCAAGAGACATCTTAAATTTATTTCTGAATATCTAAATTTCGAGTATCCCAATGCCAGATCTTCTGTCTCTATTCTATCCTCTCTTCCTAAGTGAAACAACAGCACCATGGTTAATAACTTCCAAGTTTCTATGAACAGTTTGGAGCTACCCTTGAACTAAGACTTGTATACTAACTAGATGGGTACTTGCTATCTCTACATGTCTATATGTCTGCAACTGAAACGGTATCCTTCCTTCCCAAGCCTGTTCACTTCTGTGTTCCACATTTCAGTAAATAGTGCTGTTAGCCACCAGGTTGCTCAAGTGAAACATATAGGTGTTCCTTTTATTGTTCTTTTCATCAGAATTCCATCCAATCTTAGAAGAACATCTCTAACTCTGCTATTCTCTGTAGGTTCAATGTCAGCTCAAATTATGAATCAAATCATAATTATCTCTGATCTCCACTACTCTGGTACTGCTGCTACTACTACTATCATTTCTACTGCCACTACTATTACTATTGCTACTACTGCTAGTACTTGCTGCTACTACTGCTGCTACTACTATTACTATGGCTAACACTGCTGTTATTGCCGTTACTTCTATTACTGCTATTACTTCTGCTGCCACTATTACTATGACTACTGTTGCTGCTACTACTATTAGTAGCATTACAACTGCTAGTACTGCTGCTACTTCTACTGCTAATACTACTACAAAGCTTCCTAAATCAGCTTTCTAAATAGTGTCCACATCTCCACATTTGCTCTCCCCTCTTACATTCTTCACAAAACAAGGATCATTATTTTGTATTTAAATAAAAAAATACTACTTCAGTGAATTTTTATTGATCTAAGAATTAAAGAAAGTTCAAAAGGCCTTACTAAAATTAAAGGACCCTGCAGAGTTTGCCTTTAATTCTCCTCTAAAGGCTTACCAAAATTTAGCTGTATTGGTATCCTTTCTATACTTCAAGTTCTATAGATTACCAGGCATGGTTTTGTTCTCAAGATTCCTCTGGAGGCTGTTTTCTTCACTCTGCATGACTGACTCCCTCACTTCCTCCAGCTCACTGTTTAATTGCTACTTCCTCAGTTCTCTAAATATTTCATAAGAACTAGATATTCTACCATTTACACTATGGGATACATCATGGTTATTTACTTCATTGTTATAATTCAAAATGTTTATATTATTATTTATTTTCTCTTTCCTTTACTGGAATGTAAATCCCACAAAAGTGAGAACCTTATTTTTTTTTTCTTACCAGGTAATCACTAGACTCCAGTACTATGAAATGCTTGATGTTTCAGTTGTTCTTGATGTTCAGTAAATATTTTGAATAATTGATTATATTATTCCCAGGTGATGTTGGATATTGATGGATTAACACCTTACCACTCAAAGTATTGTCTCAGACCAGCAGCAGTGGCATCACCTGGGAGCTTGTTAGATTCATAGAATCTGCATCTTAACAAAATCCTAGTAGGTTTGTATGCACATTGAAGTTTGAGAAGTACAAGATTAACACTAAGAAACAATTCTTTTACACAGGTACTGCCTGGGAGTCTAATATCTTTGTATCCAAGTAAGTTTCATCATAAAATGCAATTGGAAATAAAGAACATTAACAAGTATTTAAAATGTAGCATATGAGTAAATGAATATAAGGTAGGTAGGAAAAATGAAGTGGTTTCATTATACAGATGCTAATGAATCATATAAAGGAAACCAAGATTATACAAATCAAGATTATACAAATCAATGGTAGTTGCATAGATTTCAGCATATGGATCAGGATACGTGAAAAATAATTTTAAGTGAAGCCAATAAGTAGGAATTTAAATGTCTTCTCAGACATAAAGGTAAGGGGCAGGCACAAGGACACCGAAAATAAAGTGTTTAATATCACATGTGGGAAGGTTATAACATACTGCTGTAATTGCTGAGAAGAGGAATTGGGATTTCACTGTATTCCAGAGGTGACTCATCATGTGCCTCCACCCTAGTTTTTGTATAATGTACTAAGAAACAGACTACTGTGACATGAAGTGTTCTGTTTCCTACCATCTGTCTAAAACAAAATAAAACAAATTTCTTAAAGCATAAAAAATAAAGTTGAACTGATGCCAGAAGTCGGCCCTGGGATGTGCTGTTTTGTGTGTACTTTTTAAATGGCTGTTTCAAGTGACAAGAGGTTAAGTAACCGATATACTTACTAATTTTCTGTACAAGAACAGGAACACCACCAAGAATTTCAGGTGATATGGCTAAGGGTTTGACATATGTGAGAAGAAGCAAAAGGATACCTATGAACATATTTTAATTAATTTACTTCAAAAGAAATTTTGAAAAAAAGACAATAAAACTTTAAACATTAACAAGTTAGCTACTGAATACATTATGACTTTTCTTTACCACTTTTTAAAAGCAAAAGTATTTCCCCAACCAAAAGACCACCTGACACCACAAAGAATTCCCACGTGGATTTTGTTAGTGGTAACATAAGATTATGAGTATTTTTGTTGTTGTTGAAAGCTTTATACAAAATGGTAAATTCATGTATCGTAGCCAAAGAGAAAAGAAATTACCACATTTTGAATATTCAAAATATTAAATCATTAAGTTGTTCAACCATACACATCCAGATTCTTCTGACATCAAAACAAATTGAATAGGCTCAGGGAAAATATGCTTCTGGATTACTTTTGTAAAGTCCTATCTCAATATAAAATATATCTCTGAATAACTCTGATGGTGTTTAGCATAGTTCTGACTTTTATCAGTCAGAATAAGCTAACGTATGATGTTGTATTAAAACCTGAAAGTCTTGATGACTTAAAATAATAAAAATTTATTTCTTGCCCATGCCAAATGTCTATTATGGTTGGCCCAGGCAACTGCTTACTGTGGTTGGTGAAGTACCCAGGCCAATGGCATGCCTGTGGTTTGGCAGTTGCCTGTTGCTGTGCCACAGAGAGAATGATGAGTCACATATTAGTTCAAAACTTTCTGCCTACAATGACTAGTAGCACTTTGACTGGCCTACACAAATTGTAAGACCAATTTGATTCCAGGAATAGAGAATTACAAGGGAAGGAAAGAATAACCCTATCATGGGCCTGAGAGAACCTGAGAATACTTGGCTAGTAGCATTGATGATTATTACCATAACAAATTTTTACCAAAGGGCATTAGATTCAGCATATAATGATATTTCAACATCTCTCACATAGACAAAAGATGTGCATGTGAGTGACTAGGAAGGAAAGGGTAAAGGGTCAATTTTTGTGTAAAATGCTGATAATAATTTTAATGTTGGATAATTATAACTCATTGCCATCTTATAGTCAGACACAAAACGTACTTGAATAACATGGAACTAGCTTAAGAAATGACAAATGCATCTCCTCTGTGATATTTTGTGATGCTTTGCATGTTTTGAGTTATAATTGATAAAAATATATATCTACTTTATCTCAGGTCCAAGAAAAAGAAGTATCTAGAATAGCATACTGCACATAGTTGGTAGCAATCAATAAGTTTTCACTCATTCTTATTGCTAATATAAAACACATTCAATTCCACATATTACTTATTGACAACTTTTACTAGAATCTTAAATGCAATATTAAAGATATTTTATTCACATTTTTTCTTTCTGTTATGCCCAAATTTATAAATATAAAATCTCAAAATTATATAATCTTCTGATCTTCATAAGCATATGAAAAGTAAATATACAGAATACTACATATATTTAAAAGGTTTGTCTGAAAAAAGCCCAGCCTTCATTAATATAATGAAAATGGTTTGTACAACATTCAGGTAACCTGGCAGCCAAGGAGAGTGGACTGGAATTTTCATGCATGAACAATGATGACTTCACTATGCCAGCCAGTGGAGGTGGTAGACGCCATTGAGTGAGCATGTGTACTGTGTGGCTGTCACATTCAAAATGCCTGAGCAAACAGAGCAACAAATCTGCATCAAATTTTGCATTAAGCTTGAACATTCTTCTGTAGAAACTATTTGGATGATGCAGGAGGCTTTTGGGATGATGCAATGAGTACAGCACAAAAAAAATCATGGCAAAAGCTCTTCAAAGATGGTTGAGAATCTGTTGAAAATGATCCACATTCTGGAAGACCTGCAATAAGCAGAACACCTGAGAATGTTGAACGTGTATAGACTGCAATCAGCAAATATTGGTGACCGACAATGTCAGAACTAGATGCTGATCTGGGGATTCCAAAAGCTACTGTGTCCGAGATTTTGATTCAGGATCTTGGCATGAACATGAAATGTGTTTTGGAAAAATTCATTGTGTGGCTACTGCTACCAGAGCAGAAGGAACATTGTGCTGCTGTTGCTAATGACTTGATTTAAACCACTACCTATGAGCAGATTTGGCACTCTGTGACTTCTGGCTTTTCCCAAAACTAAAATCAACTTTGAAAGGGAAGGGATTTCAGACTGTCATTGAGATTCAGGAAAATATGATGGGGCAGCTGATGGTGATTGGGAGAACTGTGTGAGGTCCCAAGGTGCCTTGTTTGAAAGGGACTGAGGCATCATTGTCCTGTGTGCATTGTTTCTTGTATCTTGTATCTTCTTCAAAATATTTTCAATAAATATGAAAATTCTGTTTTTCATAGTACATGGCTGTATAATTTCTGGACCGACCTTATTCATCTAATCACATCCAATAAACACTGTATATGACTATTATTATTTTATAAAAAATTACTAAATGTAGCCCTAAACTTATTTTGTTTTGAAGCTAAATATTTACTTCTTTGAGTGTTTGTAATTTAGAGCATATAGGATCTAAAGCCTAGATATATCATTATTTAAAGTATATCCATATTTCTAAATGCCTTGTCAAAGTGAGTTATATTGTGGAAAATAATTCTTGGGACAAAGAGAGGATAAATCCCTCCTACACACACCATTGTAAAATTTCACGTAATTTCTGGCTGGCAGCTCATGTTAACAGAGTCCTGTAGATTTAGTAAGAATGAATTCCCTAGCATTAGGTCATAGTATCAAGAAGTTTTCATCTTCAAAAGTCACAGCAATTTTTAATTGCCAAAGTTTTACTCTTTTTTGTGAATTCTTTGCTTTGAGTGATTTCATTGAGTAATAATTTACTTTTTTCCCTGTGAAAAATAAGGGTGAACTACTTGATTCTCAGCATTTAAAAATATTCCCAATATTTCATATACCACAGATCTAGGAGGTGTAAAGAAGGGGGTGTTATAGCATCTGTGGTCTGAGGGAGTGGTAAGAGTCTGTGAGTGTCTGAGATTTTATAAAACATTTTCTTCTATATCTGCCTCATTGTATTATAATAACATGTAATCACTAAATGCCAAATATATGTTTTTTTCTGAGGTCAGAAAATATTAATTCTGGGAAGCCAGAGCCTAACAAGAAGATGGCTTCTCTGTTAATGTGAAATAGAGCAAATTCCCCTGGGAATTTTCCTCCTTTCTCTGCCAATTTGATCTCTACCCTTTCATGCACTTGGGCTTTTTTGGGTCATTGCTTTAAGTAACTGTTGTGAAGACATGAAAAGCAGAGTCTTACTGTCTCTGGTTCCTTAGAACAATATAGAGAATACACAATTTTTGGGAAAATATTTAATATGGACAAGGCAGAACCTCTGTCTTCTGCCCATCATGTTGCCCCTAAAATTTTACTCAGCTCTTGCTTGGACCACACTCCCTGAACTTCCGTGACTCCCTTTCCCAACAAGCACACACAATGTACTGAACAGCCTATACCTCAGGCATTTGGGGGGATGGTGGTGGCATTAGATCAAGACCCCCCAACCCTTTCATTTCTAGTTGTTTGGGGGATGAAAGTGGTAAGAGTTGTATAGAACCATGTAGAGATTCATACTACATTGGGACAGAGGAGAACATATGACCTTATTACATGTGCTCTTTGTGACAGACATTCTATGCAAATCCTATGGGTGTTGGACTTAATTAAGTGCCTGAAAAGGATAGAGATCAAATTGGCAGAGGTGGGGTAATTTGATCTCTGATGAAAAGGTGGGTTGCTAGATCAGTAATAACAGGATGTGCAGATGGGAGAGGAAGGTTGGCAAATAAATGTATAAGAAATTTGATTGTTCACCAGACCTGTGACAAGTTAAAAAAAAAACTCTACATATCACAAAAACGGCAGAGATAGAATTCAGTGAGAATAGGGGGATGGGAAAAAATGAGAGGACAAGAAGGAACTATGGGTCAAAGATTTGGAAGTGAGTCCATTTTATATGGCAGCAGACACGGCCATGCTGCTGAGCGTTCAGGCAAGGTGAATGCTGAGATCACTGGAACTAAGCAATGCAGTGGTTAGTGGAATACAAGGATATGAAAATTCTGGAGCCACTTTTTAAAGCAATGTTTTTGACTAGCGGTGAGTCAAGTAACTGAAATAGGTGAGGTCAGATGAAGATAGAAACCTTCATGCCACTAATAGACAGAAGTTAGGCTGAGAAATTCTTGCATAAGCCAGACTTGGTTTTCCTAATATATAGATTCCCTGCTGTCTAAAATTAATTTCCTCATTTTTCTAAGAGAACTGTGATTTTATTTTTTTGTGGCAATGTTCCCAGTTACATGTTCTCACAGCCAAGCCTCTCTTATAGCTAGGTGTGGCTGTCTGATATACTTCTTGCCATTGCAAACATCCAGGCAGGAATTTCTAAAAAGGTTTTTGTTGTTGTTTTCTTCATTTTTGGTTTGTTTTTAATGAAAACTGGCTCAACTGGTCCTTTCTTTTCTTTTTATCCTTTGCCTTTGGCCCTAGAACAAAGATATGATAATGATGCGCCAAAGACGGTTTTTGAACATGCAGATGAAGGTCTTTGGTTAAGGATGTCTGAACAGAGTTCTAGAAGGAGCATGAATTCTTATGGCTTAGAGAAGCACTTTATTTTCAGTCTTAGGGTTTCTTGCGATGTGATGAAATTAACTTTATTTGATTAAGCCAAAAAAAAAACCCAGTTTCTATTACAGGCAGCCAAACATGATTCCCAATTGGGAAAAAATTCAGTTGTAATGTTGTAGTTGTGGAAAAGATATGCCTTAAGAAACAAAAATCTGACCCCTTAGATGACTCACCTGACGTAATGGTGAATTATCTGATTAAAAAGGACAGTGGTCTTCTGGTCGACATGGCAGTGTAGGTAAATGTGGTACTTGTACCCTACCACAACCACATCAAAATTAACATCATTCAGAACCACCTGAACCCATGCTGAATGAAAGTCCTACAACTAGGGATTTAAAAAAGAAGCCACATCAAGCAAGACTGGTAGGCGGGTTGGAGATACAGAATGGGCTGCTCCTGTACCTACATGTGGTAGATAAAAATCCAGAGGGATATCTTGGCTTTTGAGGTCACCCCTTAAGAGGGAGAGTTCCCAGCCCCACACAAGGTCCCCCAGCCCAAAGTTCCAGTGCCAGTAAAAATAGTCACCCTAACTTCTAGTTGTGAAAATCAGGGACAGCTAGTCCTGTGGCTGAGTGAGACAGAGATCTGTTGAACTCTTAGCAGTTCCTCTTAAAGGGTCCATGCATGGATTTAATCTGATTTACTCTCTCTGAGCTCCAGTGCTAGGAGAGCAGCTCAAAAGGCTCCAGAAACATATGGGGAGAAACTGAATTTTCTGGCATCAGGGGGAGAACTGGGTAGGGAGATTGCCTCTCACAGACAGAAGTGCTGGCAGAGGACATTGTTCCTTCCTTGCATCGTCCTCCAGGAAGCCTGTAGGCAGGTGCCATATGAGAGTCTCTACCAATCTGTCCCATAGTGTTTTCCCCACCCTGGTGATTCCCTGAGATCCCACTCCGCCCAAGCAGTTTCCAGTGGCTTTTCCATATGAATGATCTGTCATGGTTTAAGATGCAGACTTTCCTAAAATCTCTCAAACAAGCAGTTTCTGGTCTTGGCATACCCCATACTGCTTGCAAAGTGGCCCCAGGCCCAGCACTAGTGGCAAAAGCTTGCCCTCTCCTGGGAACCTCCAAGCCTAGCACAAGTAGCAATCATCTGCAGATCTATGTGTAGTTCATGTTGAAGGACCCTGGGCAAAGAAGAGGTGCAAGCCCACCCTGGCCTGCATCTTTTGGGAGGCCCTAATTTCACCTGGTGGACAGCTTCAGGCCATGGTGAAGCATCACCCAACCATTTCTCCACGTGACACACTCAAGGGGAGGACTCAGTAGGCACGAGAGTCCTGATGAAATAAGCCCTGCTCTGTGAGGACTGCATACCTGATCTATCACTGTGGTCAGTGGTTGCAGCCAGTCTTTATATACCATATACCTGAGGGTAAATTCCTTCCATTGACATACAAAACCAATGAAGGCTAAACTACACCAGGAGGTATACACACCCCATACACAGGGCATACCTCAAGTGCCCAACTTGGGTAATTGAGGTGGCTGTGCGACTGTACCCTACAGAACACCTACTACATAAGGTCACTCTAATAAGCTGGGGAGATGTAGAAGCTCTACCTACTTCACAGAAACAAACACAAGGAGTCTGCCAAAATGAAGAGACAAAAGAAGTCTCAAATGAAAAAACAAAACAAAATTGCAGAAAAAGAAGTAAACAAATGAAGACAATTAATCTATTAGATGAAGAGTTCAAAACACTGGACATTTTAGTAAGAACTTCAACAGCATTAAAAAACATGCAAACATGGAAACTATAAAAAATAACCAGTCAGAAATAAAGTTACACTAACTGAAACGAAGAATAATTAATGTACAGGGAATCAATAGTACAGCAGACAAAGTTGAATATCACATAAGCAATTTGGAATATAAGAAAGCAAAAAACACCCAATCAGAAAAGGAAAAACAAATCCAATAAAGTGAGGATAATGTAAGGAGTCTCTGGGACAATTTTAAGTGTATCAACAATCACATCATGGGGGTGTCAGAGGTAGGAGAGAGAGAGTAAGAAATTGACAATCTATTAAAAAAAATGATGAGAGAAAATTTCCCTAACTTGGTAAAGGAAATAGATATACAAGTCCAAGAAGAACAAAGTGTCTCAAACAACATAAACCCACAGAGGCCCATACCAAGATACATCATAATTAAAATATAAAAGGTTAAAAGAAAAAGAGGGAATCTTAAAAGTAGTAAGAAGAAAGCAGTTAGTTAGTTACCTACAGTGGATCCTCATAAGACTTTGAGCTATTTCTCAACAGTAACTTTGCAGGCCAGAAGGGATTTATAAGAAATATTCAAAGTGATGAAAAGCAAAGACCTACAAACAATATTATTCCACGCAGCAAAGTTGTCATTTAGAATTAAAGGACACGTAAAGAAGTCCCCAGACAAGAAAAGGCTAAAGGAGTTAATCACCAACAAACCAGTATTATATGAAATGTTAAAGAATTTTCTTGAAGAAGAGGAAAAAGAAGAAAAATAAAAAATATGAAAAGTAAAATGTCAATGAATACATATCTATCAACAACTGAATAAAAAAACAAAATAAATGAATAAACAAAAGAGAAACAGACTCATATATACAGAGAAAATTTTGATGGTTGCCAGATGGAAGAGGGGCTGGTGGATGGGTGAAAAAGGTGAAGGGATTAAGATGTACATCAGTAGTTAGAATAGCGATGAGGATGTAAAGTACACCATGGGGATTACCATCAATAATTTTCTAATAACTTTGGTGTCAGATGTGTATGAAATTTATCTGGGTAATCATTTAGTAAGTTATATAATGTCCAGTCACTGGGGTGTGCATATGAAACTAATACAACATGGTCTATCAACTGTAATTGAAAAATTTAAAATGCTTTAAATAAAGAAAACAAACCAAAAAAAAGGACTGTTTATCTGGTATCCTGCCATTTTCAATTTACTTTGTTAGGTGCTTAGGAATATTCATAAATCAAAAGAATATTTAAATTTATTTATGATAATGTATTTTTTGTACCATGCTATTCAGTTTTCTTAAAATGTTATTCTGTGAAATTGATCATTAAGCTAATTTGAGGGGGGAATAACTTGCCAGGTCAAAGTTTGAATAAATTAGAAGATGAGAAGTAACATATGATCTCAAATTCTGAAAATTAGCTGCAAAGTCACAGTTAATTTAATTACCTCGTTGTACAGCCTTGGAATAATAATGTAGATTGAGAATTATAATAAAATTAGCCAAAATATAACACATTAACATCTTAAAGAAAAAAATTACGTGGGTTGGCTATAAAACTTAAATATAACATTTTTACAATTAAAAATAAAATTTTAATGATAAAGATATATTTACTTTATATGAGCTTCCATTTCTATTGTGCAACCTAATAAAATAAATTTGTTATTTACCATTTTCTCTTATTCTTTCAATTGAGTATTTTCAAATACAGATTCTCAGATTAAATGGATATGTAACAATATGTAGCTATAGATTCTACTAGAACATACTCTATAAATGTAGTTGAGACCAACAGTAATGTGTAATAATTATATATAACCTATGTAGTCAAATCTGATATTTTCCTTGAGTATGGCTATATAAGCTTTGAAATACACGGCACACACATAACTCAAATTTTTGCTTATAGGACATCTCTGATCAGAGCCTTTAAAACCGAGATTGGTTAACGTAACTTACCATAAGATGGTCTTAAAAGAGAAGATAAATTCCCCATCTTGTACATAGTTCGGGTAACCAATCTGCTTCTTTATTTTATTACATGGAGACACATGCAGACACAGATACACACACTCACACATGATTCCATTGTTCATATTTTAATAAACTCTATTTACAAATTACAGGATCTTCAGCTATGATTCAGTATAATTTTTCTAATAATTAATATGATAACCATCAAGCATCATCTATTTTAGAGTCCTTAGAATTGCCAGTTAACTAAAACTAATGTTGTTAAAACTACTCTTCCTAAAGTAAGCTTTCTTGTCCAGACAGAATCTCTTATAACAGGTTTTGAATCTTATCTATCCTAGTGAAATCTGATTATATTCCATACCATAGTTCGGATGGTTGTTGCACACATTGCACTTTCAGAAGGATTTTTTGGCTTTTTTTTTTATTTATTAAAGATATCATGTAGTCTGGAAATCCTGGATCTAACATTAGTTCTTTACTGAAGTATGTAAATTTGAATAAGCAATAGTTCTTCAATAAAATATATGTTTAAATAAGCAACTTCTACTAGAAAATATTTTTTTCAAAAAGACAATCCACTGTCACCCCTTCAGCAATAATATTATATTGGGAATTACTTTATCTGATAACTATTTCTCATACTTTCAACAGTTGAAGAATTTGGAGTTCCAAACAGATGCTATTTCCATGTTTAAAAAAATGCCATGGCCTCAAAATACACTATATGTAGGTTCTATCAAAATGCTTTATAAATACAGTTGAGTTTAAGTCTTGTGTTCTTAGCAATAAGTATTTCTTCTGAGAAGGATAACTTAAATTTTTTTCAAAATGTAGTTAATTTGCATAAATATTAAAATTAAAACAAGATTTTCAAATATCCTCCCACAACTCAGAAATAATCTATTTGAATTTTGATATAACTTTTCATTTTTTCTATGCATAAACACATTAAAATAATTCTACAATATTTCATATAACTCTTCATTTAGTAATTATTCATATGGTTATTATTAAATGAAACAGCTTAATATGTCATGGAATCTCACAGTTGAGATGCACCTTAATGGCCTTGTACTCTTAAATCCCTTTACAACATCCTTCAAAAGTCTTTTTAGCATCATTCCAATATCTTAACATCCCTTGAAAGTCTTCTGAATATCCAGTAGCTTAAAGGGAAAGATACCATTTTGCCTTAAAATTTGACATTTCATTTCAGATAGCTCTAACTGTATGTTAGACTTACTTCTCTGTCACTTGTCATCCATAATTCTGTCCTGTAAAGTTATGGATAATAGGTAAAATTCCTCAGAGTAGGAAATTCTTAGCTCCAGGCTAAGCAGCTATCATTTTTTTCAATGACTTCATGTATTAGATGCATTTATCTCTGGGTCTGATTGCTCTCCTTTCACACACATCAAGAGACTTCTAAAGAAGTTATTCTTAGGGGCCCTCTACTCCAACAGTCTGAAATGAAATCCTGCCTTAGAGATTTGCTAGCTTAAGCAGTTTATTTAATTTCTCTGTATCTCAGTTTTCAAATCTGAAAAAGGGGGTTAAAATTGTATTGAATTGATGAAATTGTTATAAGGATTGCATTAGTTAACATATACCAAGTTTTCTGTCCAGTGGTGCACACATACTAATTGTTTACTATAGGTTAGCTATGATTATCTCACTTATTCATTTATTTTCATATTTACACAACTATCTATAAATTCATCATTGTTCATTATCCAGAAGTCTAACAAGCTTCAGATGAATACAGCCAGCTCTCACAGATATCTGAGTTTGAACTTCCCATAGGCACTCAAACTTGAAATTATTTATCACTTTCCAAGCCTGGTTTGGCTCACCCAAACTAGCCCATCACTTCAATCCCACATACAATCCTGGAAATAATATGTGACTCTTCCCTCTTCCACTCCACTTCTCACATTCAGTTGTGTTGTGCTTGATTTGTGTCCCCTTATGTTGACATCTTAACTAGTAGTACTTATAAAAGTGATCTTATTTGAAAATAGAATCATTGCAGATGTAAACAAGGTAAAATTAGGGTGTACTGGATTAGAGAGGGCCCTAAATTCAATGATTCGGAGATACAAAAGACACACACAGAGAGATGAAGGCCATGTGAACAAGAATGCAGGGATTGAAATGATGCAGCTATGGTACAAGGAAAGCTGAAGTTGAATTGCCAGCAACCACCAAAAGCTGGGGAGAGGCATGGGAGAATTTTCGTGAGAGTTTTGGAGATGGCACAGTTTTGACGACACCTTTGATTTCAGACTTCTCACCTCTAAAAATGTGAGAGAATATACGTACATTTTATATTTCCAGTTTTAAGGTACTTTGTTGTACTTTGTTACAGCAGACCTAGGAAACAAATACAAACTGATTCTTCAATTTTTCTTTCTAAATTTCTCTTGCATCTATAGCCTCACTTCCATTGCCAGTGTGGATTCTAACTTGACCTTCATGCTATCTCCCCAAATGATATCACTGCTTCTGGTTTTTCTAAAGGATCACAGAAATGATAACACATGGATAAGCAGAAAATCACAGAGAAGAGGTAATAGAATGCTAAGCTAAATTATAAAGATTAAAGGATAAGGTCATGTGCACTACTGGATAGCTTCATTAGAAATCTCAGTTCTACTGGGCATGTCTAACCACCCTAAGGGATAGTGATAGATTGATAGTAAGTTGTTGGTCTATTAAGGTGCTCTTTTTCAAAACTGAAGAAATATTCATCGGGTCACTATTTATTTCTTTCAAATTGTGGATTAGTGTCCCTGGCCTGTGAGCTCAGTTGGTTAGGGCATTGTTCTGATACACCAAGGTTGCAAGGGCACATATAAGAATCAACCAATGAATGCACACATAAGTGAAACAACAAATTGATCTCTCACTCTCTCTCAATCTCTCAATCAATAAATTAAAAAAAAAAACCAAAAACTCAAAATGTGGATTGCTGGAACCAGATTCATGTCTTCTATGTGTTGATGACTCTACTATTTGTATCTTTGTGTTGATCACTATATACAAATGCTTACTTAATATTTCCACTTGGGCTTCTAATAAACCACCAAACTTCACATAGGCAAAGTAGAACTCCATGTTTTCACTAAATCTGTTCTCCCCTACAATTTTCTTCATCAAAATTTGCAGTGTCATTCTTGCTTTCTCACTTGCATTTCATCTTTTGGCATTCAGTGCACCTTCTCTGTGTTATTTTCAGAATATATCCAGAATGCAATCACTTTTGAAAACCTACATGGTCATCACCCTAATTTATGCCCTTGGCATCTCTCTGATAGAATATTGCAAAAATCCCCTAGATTACAAATTCTTTATTTGTATTCTGGTCCCATAGAAGTATTTATTCTCTATAAGCAGTCAAATGATTCTTTAAAAATATAGATCAGATAATATCATCACATGCTTAAACCCACTAATGTGTTCTGTTACACTTGGAATAACAAACCAAGACTTTAACAGGATTTACAGCACCCCTCCTGATTTAGTGCTGGCTACTCTTCTTATTTTATTCCCTCTTACTCTTCCTAAGAATCACTACCTCAGCTGCCCAGGTAATGTGACTTCTTTGAACAAATCAGGAATGTTGTTTTCTGAATATTTGCATTTGCAGTTGCCTTTGCTTGAAGTACTTATCCCCAAATATCTGCATGATGTGTTCCTTTATTTTTTTCAAATGACACCTCAAAAGAGAGATTTAACTGAACATTCACTTAAAAAAGAAACAGGAGTTCAAGATTTACTATAACGTTGCAATAATTAAGACAGGATGGTATTGGCAAAGGAATATACCAATAGATTAATGGAAAAGAATAGAGAGCCCAAAGTTATAGTCAACTAATTTTTGACAAAGGACCAAAGTCACCTCTCTCTCTCTGTTTCTATCTATGTAATATTTTCAACAACGGTACTAGAACAACTGGACATCTACATACAAAAAGGTAAATATAAACATAAAATTTACACCCTTTTAAAAAATTATATCTAAGTGGATCATAAGCCTAAATGTAAAATACAAAACAATAAAAATCTTAGAAGATAGCACATGAGAAAATCTAGATGACCTTGGGTATGGTGATGACTTTAGATACAATACCAAAAGCATGACTGATGAAAACAATAATTGATAAACTAGACTTCATTAGAAGTAAAACCTTCTGCTCTACATAAGACACTGCCAAGACAATTACAAGTGAAGCTACAGACTGAGATAGTACTTTTAAAAGACATATTGATAAACAACTGCTAACCAAAATATACAAAGAATTTTTTTAAAAAATTATTGTTGTTCAGTTACAGTTGTCTGCATTTCCCCCCACCACTCCCTACAAAGAATTCTTAAAACTCAAAAATAAGAAAATGAATAACCTAATGGAAAAAAAATGCGCAGAAGATCTGACAAAACACCTCAGCACAAAAGATATATAGTTGGGAAATGAGCATATGAAAAAATGTACAACATCTTATACTCTTATATGATATAGCAATTCTATTCCTTGGTATTTATAGAAAGAAGTTGAAAACTTAGGTTTACATGACAACCTGCATGTGAATGTTTATAGCAGCTTTATTAATAATTACCAAAACTTGGAATCAACCAAGATGTCTTTCAGTAGGTGAATAGAGAAATAAACTGTGGTATACCAAGACAATGGACTATTATTCAGTGCTAAAAACAAATGAGCTATCAAACCATGGAAATACATGGAGGAAAATTAAATGTAATTATTAAGTGAAAGATCCTAATTTGAAATGACTACATGCTGTAGTAGCCCTTACCTGTGAGGAATAGGTTCTAAGATACCAGTGGATTCCTGAAACCATGTGTAATACCAAACCCTATATTTGAAGTTTGCCCACAAAAAGTCCAGCCATTGTTAATGTAACAACAATGGTTTGCACAATATCAATGTAACCTGGCAGCCAAGGAGAGTAAACTAGAATGCACATGAGTGAATAGGACTTCACTTTTCTAGTCAGTGGGGGTGATAGATGCTGTTGAGTGAGTATGTGTACTATGTGGCAGTTGCATTCAAAGTGAATGAGCTAGTATCAAATGATAGTAGCAATGAATCTGTATCAAATTTTGTATTAAGCTTGAACATTCCTGCACAGAAACTATTCAGATGATTTAGAAGATTTTAGGGGATGATGCAATGAATGCAGTGCAAATAAAACTGTGGCACAGACACTTCAAAAATGGTGAGAATCTGTTGAAAGTAATTCACATTTTGGAAAGCCTGCAATGAACAGAATACCTGAGAATGTTGAATGTGTATGGGCTGCAATCAGCAAAGATCAATGACGGACAGTGCGAGAACTAGAAACTGATCTGGGATTCTAAAAACCACTGTGTCCAAGATTTTGATGCAGGATCTTAACATGAAACATGTTTGGCAAAATTTGGTCCATGCGTGGCTTCTGCCACCAGAGCAGAAGGAACAATGTGTTGCAGTTGGAAGAACTGTCTGAGCCCCTAAGGTGCCTACTTTGAAGGGGACTGAGGCATCATTGTCTTATGTACAATGTTTCTTGTATCTTGTATCTTCTTCCATAAATGTCTCTATTTTTCATATAACATGGTTGGATACATTCTGGAGAGACCTCTTCATATACTAATGTTTTTCCTGTACATACATATCTGTGATAAAGTTTAATTTATAAATTAGGCACAGTAAGAAATTAACAACTATAACTAATGATAAGATAGAATAATTATAACAATATACTGTGATAAAAATTATGTGAATGAGGTCTCTCCCTGTTTATGTCTTTCAACCATTAAATAAATAATGCCGTTTCCATCTTAACTAAGCACTTATTAAGCCCCGGGTATAAAACTTTGACAATGTGTGAGACTGCAGAACTAGCACAAATTTATTTTTCCTTCTTCACAATTTTATGAAGAAAGAAGATTCTTTCTTACTGTAGATCTTAGCCACCTCAACATTCAATACTTTTTCTTTACATATGAAGTCAAGAGCTAACCCTTTTCACTTGAAGAATGCACTTTATGATGTCTCTTTGGCAAATCCTAATTGAAGCCATCACTACACTTGCACTGTAGGGTCATTGTTAAGTAAAATAAGGATTACCTAAACAAGCTCTGTCAGATGAAAACAGTTGATCAGATTACCACCCTGGCTGCTAAGTGACTAGGAGGTAGGGAGCACAGCACTGAAAAATTGGACAAAGGGGTATTTCACATCGCAGACAGGAAAGCATGATATTTCATTCTGCTACTTCGAATAGCACACAATTTAAAACTTAAAAATTTCCTTTTTTTTTTGGAAATTCCCATTTAGTAGTTTTAGAGTACAGCTGACTGTGTGTGGGTAACAGAAACCAAGGAAAGGGGAACTGAAGAAAAAGGGGGGCAACTGTACTACATGATTCCAACCATTGGACATTCTGAAAAAGGCAAAGCTATGGAGACAGTGAAAGTTCAGTGACAGGGGCAAAGGTGTGAGAGAGGATGAACACGCTGAGCACAGAGCAGTTTTTAGGGCAGTGAAACTATTCTGTGTGTTAATATAATTGTGGATACAAGCCATTATACTTTCATTAAAATCCATAGAATGTATTGCACCAAGAGGGAATGCTAATTCAGCTGTGGACTCCAGGTGACACTGGTATGCCAACGTACGTCCATCATTTGTAACGTATCTGTGCCTCTGGTGACAGTCGTTGGTGGTGGGAGAGGTTGTACAGTTACAGGAATGGGTGGGCCTATATGCTAATGTTGTAATTCCTGCTCAGGTTTGCTGTGAACAGAAAATTATTCTAGAAATAAAGTTTATTAAAAAAAAGAAGATGAACAGAGCTTATATCTTGTCCCAGAGCTTTTATAAGAAAGACCAATCAGAGATCTATGTTGTAATATATCACTCTTTGAAAGTGCAAGCACCTGTAATATTTTAGTGGTAACCAAGCACCTGTAATACTTAGTGGCACCTGTAATATTTTAGTGGTAATATTACAAATCACAATCTGGAAAAATAGATAAATAAAACAAATCCTTCTTTAAATATTATTCTCTTAAATTTTAGTCCCTTATTCTACTATACTTTTTTGTCACAGTGATCAAAAAGATTTGACATACATAATTATAGTTCATTTTTTAATTATCTATCTCTGTGGTAAGATATGAGTGAACCACATGAAATCAGAGCTGTGGCCTGTATTATTCATACCATGGTCTCTTGTGAAATGCTGGTAATGTGGGTTTGTGGTTATTGTACTTTTGGTTAATTTTGAATGTGCCTACGGCCAGAGCCAGTGGTGTCCCCTTGGTGAGCTCAGCTGGTTTTATTCCAGTTCTTTGGGAAGAGCTGTCTGCTTCTAGAATACACCAGCCTAATTGGTGTCTTTGCTCTTTGTATCAAAGAAAAAGATATAAACTGAATAAACATCAAAGATCCTCATAAATAAACAGAAGACATTAACAAGATGATTTGTATCACTAAGGAAATATCAAACAAATTAACATAGTTTAGAAACAGAAAGAAGCCAAACGTAATTTTGGAATGGCTTTAAATTTGAGAGGGGTGGGTGTTAAGAATAATTTAAAGTTTCCAGTTGAGAAAATTGAGAGACTCAAAATAAACTGTCATATTTACATTCAGCTGGACTCACATGTTTCTTTTTAAAATAGGTAGTATTAAATAACTAATTAGGACCAACAATTTCTTTTAAAATATCTAACAGATATTTTAATGGAATAAGTAACCTGATTATTTTCAGTTTATTATAGAATTCATTTAAGGCAATTATAAACATTAATTCAGAATAGACTATGTTTCCATATTTTATGTTTCTCTTCTGAAGATGTTAAGGATCTGGTTCCAAATTACTATCTTTAACATTATCTTGATATCTCAAAAAATATTTCAAATTTACTCAATAATTCAATCATTTAGGATGGCATTGCATCCTTAGAAGTTCCAAGTAGTTATTGAGAAATGAAATATTTTTTTGTAAATAACAAAAGTTTTAAAACCTTTAAGTGAAACCCTATCAGGGGTGTCCAACATTTTGTGTTCTCTGGGCCACACCAGAAGAAGAGTTGTCTTGGGACACACATTAAATACATTGTGACATGTAATCACAAAAAAAATATCATAATGTTTTAAGTAAATTTACGGTTTTGTGTGGGCCACATTCATACCCGTCCTGGGATATATGTGGACTGTGGCCCGCAGGTTGGACACCCTTAGATCAATGTTTCCATACTCTTTTCAGATGGTTCCTGAAAGAATAAGTTTGGGAAATGCTGAAGAGTTCATCTCCATTTACAGAGACATATCCCCTACATTTAATTATTAAAGGCACCCAGGAGACATGTAATTAAAAAATATTTTGCCAAACATATTTATACAAAGAGAGAAGTTTTTCTTCCTAATGCAACAATTAACATACCTTTCGTTAATGAAAACATGAAAAATCATGAACTAATCCAACTCTGAAAAAATGAAATCCATTCAATGAAATTGTTCTTCACTGCTAGTACTTTAAAGTCATATTTGGAAATTGTCATGGAGCATCTCGGATCACGAACACTGTGCCAAGTGATTGCAACAGATGTATTGAACCCTGGAGAGGTAGGAGGAGCCCAAAGCACTTCTTGAAGTTGCCCTGGGAATCTGGATCATCATGTTTTCTCATAAGACAAAATTGGTGAGCACCATCATCTCTGTCCTCACATTAATAGATAGTATTATCGGAGTCTCTGGCCAAACACTGTATGTTAATTGCTTCACTTACAGCAGTTCTGTAAGGTGTCCATCCTTAACATGTCCATTCAACAGGTGAGGAATCTGGAACCCTGACTCACTGGCTCAGGGATGGATATACCATTAAGTACTGAGAACCATAAACTAGGACTAGGCTGTTTAATTCTAAATTTTCACGGGCATAGTGAATATAATTTTATTCCTCAGAACGAATGTTTCAGGTCAGGATTCAGAAAACTTCAATCATTTCTCTGTTTTTACTGACATACTTTGAGGCTGCTGCTATAACCATACTGACTATTCAAAAAGGGCCAAGTGCCTTGACAAATGAATATGTATAATTCCATACATAAATGTCTTATATAGAGAAGTTAAAACTTTGAGTAAGCAAAATTTAAAGGGGAAAAATTGCCTGGGAAAATCATTGAGATAACTTTCACTATCATTTTTGCCTATTTCCTCATTAATTTTGCTATAGAAATTATTTGTATACATATGGAAATGCAACAAGAATAGTTGATAGTTGATTTTACTTATGAATATTTATAAATATCTCTATATGATTAAATATTATTAAACTATAAGTTTAATAACTAACCAGTGTTCTTTGAAATGGATGTAGAATAGCTTTGCTTTGCCTGAGGTGATAGAGGAAAGCAACTGGCACACTCCTTGTGTATGAGTGTGTGCTTGTGTGTGAAAATTCTCTCCAACAGGGTCTCCACTCCCCAAGTTCTTCACCTTCCATGTAAAGCCTGGAGGTGGGCATTGACTATTTCAGAGTCACCTCCACAGTGGTTTGCACTGGTTGCATAGATGCAGTATCTTTCTCCATGTACTTAGAAATTACCTTATTGCTTCCAATTTTGAGCCTCTGTTAAAACATTAAGAAAGAAAGAAGAAAATTAAACATTTTGGCAAAGAGTTCAGAAATACTGGCTTCTAATTATGTTTTTTTAAAATCTTTGAAGTCGACTCAAAATACCTAAGAATAAAACAAACAAACAAACAAAACCCCCTCACAACCTGGCTTGGAACAGACAGGAATAAAGGTGATGATACTGCACGTCAGTCATCAAAGAGTTACCATTTTCTTGAATGCTTGACATTCAAGACCAGATTGATATTCACAGAAGGAATCTGACATCAGAAGCCTCTAAGCATTCCTTTAATTTCTATGGTGGTGGGAGACACCACCCTGCTTCACACTCCCACTGCCTACAGCTCTGTGGAGTGGGAGAGATGATGTCCCAGAAGGAAATCAGTTGCTGCTATGAATGAGTGGTCCATGGAAACTTGGAGGCAAGGAACAACGAAAGTCAACTACACAGCCAGAAATTTTTCCTGCAGCTCAAAACTGGAAAATATTGATAGGTTCAAGCACTGTAAAAAAAATCACTGGAAAAATGCTATTACATGGTAGAATTTTAAAGATTTTATTTGGTTTACCTAATCAATTTATAGTAACTTTACTCACGAGTAATATAGATGGAAATCTCTCTACAAAATATTTTTACATCATAAATAACTTGGAAAAGAAAATCTATAATAGAAAGCATAGTTTTGTTCTACTGCCAAATAGGACTTAAAGCATAAAATAGTAATTTAATTTTAAACTATGGCGGAAATTCCTATACTGCAGTGTAAAGAACCTTAAATATAAAGTGCCTGGGTAATTTTAGTGCAGAGCCCTGGTGCTTCTTGTTGTCTCATATCTCCCAGTGAAACACCCTTCTGAACATCAGGAATTTGCAGCATGAATTACAAATGAAAAAATCAGCCCCTATATTTTTTTCTATGCTATATATCAATCAAAACCTTTCCTGATGATGAATTAATGTTAATCAAGTTCGGTGAGTAAAATGTAACAAATAATTGTGGGGAGAAGCATCGTTGTGACACTGGATAGGAAACAGGAGGCCTCAGCTCACTGTAAAGTATGGCCACAGGGAACGTTAAAGGGCAGAAGCACAAACACTGAAGCACAACATCCTCTGAAAAGAATTGTTTGTTTCCTTTATCACTTTACTATTATGTTAATTGGAGCTCTGATGGACGCTTAGATAATATAATAGAAATTTTAAATCCAATTTATTCTGGATGGAATGTTTCAAATTCCTCTGTTTGTCTATCACACTGGAAACAAAAGTTTTCTCAATAAATGTTAATGCCACCTGAACCATATTACTTAGAATGAACAAGGAGGGACAGAACTTGAAACGAAGGGGCAGGGTACATGGATACTTCTCCTAAGAAAGTTCTACCTCCAGGTTCTTAATATTTTTTCAGTAGGACAATGACAAGTCTGGAATTAGCAATGAGCTGAGACATGGAGTGGTGACATAATCTAAAAAAAGTCAAAATGTTGCTAAGGGAAGCATAGTGGCAAGCGTCCCAGATTGTTAACTAGTTGCCACCATGATTTTAAAATATTCGCTGATCTGAAGGGCAAGATTTTAGTCATCCTACTAAGATGGTAGAATTACAGTGTAAAATATATTAAAAAGAATAAAAAATAGAAGAATGAATGTAGGCACAGATAGATTTGAGTATAGTTTCATAAAGACAAAAACTGGATTTTGGGAAAAAGAGAGATAGCTTTTCAAGCTGGGATTGAGAACAGGGACTATGGCAAACCTGTCAAGAAGAGCAGGAACATGACAGTGCTGAGTGCAGAATGCAGAGGTGGGGTTCAACTCCTCTGTGCAGTATTCGAAAACCTGTTGACAAATTGAATGGATTTCCTTCTCTCTTCAGTCTCTGTAGTTTAAGGACTTTATCTTGATCTACCAATCTTTCTCTTAGAATTTTCTGATTTCTCTCCAATTTATATCCTTTTGACATATACCCAGATATTTCTCTTTGTTTCTCCTTTTATATGGCTTACCTCCTTGGTTTTACCAGTCAGCGAATGTAGTTGAATGGCCTTATAATTGTTGTGTATATGGCTGGTTTACTGAATGGCAGCAAATGATGGGACAGACCCATTTATCAGGTATCCACAAGCAAACAGTGGTTTACTTAGCTATGAGAATATGGCTGAAAGATGAGGAGGAAGTCAGGGAAGAGATAGTTAGCAGCCTAGATAAACTTGTCACTATAGCAACTGAAGAAGCCTTAATCTTCTACAGTAGAAGTTCTCAAAGAGTGATTTGTATATAATCATGAGTTGGGTATTTTTGCAGTTTCACATGATTCTATTGTGTGGTGAGGAAATGATAACTACTGTTATAGCAGCTGGAACATTGGACGTAGAAGTAGGGGACAAAAAATGGATCTCTGTGATCTTTGGGGGTCTTCAAAGACTTTTCCACTGAGTCCCCAAGATCAAAAGTATTTAAATAATAACTGCATGAGGTCGTTTGCCTTTCACTTTTCTTCTGTCATGACTGTACAGTGTGGTTCTTCAATAGCTACATGATATGTGCTATCAAAAGTTTGAAAGTGAAAGCAGAAAGATGAAAGCAGCTTCTACTAAGTCAGTTATTAGCACTGCTTATAAAAATACAAATAATACATAATGCTCACAGATTTTAAAAATAGAGCTATTTGAAAATGTACCTTATATTAAGGGTTCACTATTGTTATTTTCAAATGAATTATTAATATTGTTTCAGTTTCAAATTAGTGAATATCAATTGATTTAATCCAAATAAACAATAATTCTTTGGGGTTTTCAATAATTTATAGGAGTACAAAGGGATCTTAAGACTGAGAATGTTGAGAACTGTTGCTCTGTGGAGTGACAGATAAGTCAACAAGTTTTGAGAGACCCAAAGACATTTAGATAAATAGAAATTCTCTGCAGATCTGTTCAAAGAGGTGTATTGGGCATAGGTGGTATTTATTAATGTAACTCATAGCTGAAAACTTTAACAAAATGCATATTCAGATCTAACATGTGCTGAACAATGCATATGCTGAATATTATCTCCTTATTTATATTTCTATACTTTGGAGACTGTTGGGGTTTTCCATCTGAATCTCAGCTTTTGTTCAGGAGCAACTGACCCTTGGTGTTATATTTCTGCATTGAGATGAATACTTCACACTTTCAGGGCTTAATAACATTGAGCAATAAAACATTCAATTAACTGCTCTTGCTTTATTCCCATGTTGACTCTGAAACCATATAATTATAATTTAACTTGCCTGTAGGGAAGGAATATGCTAATCAATAAATAGAAGTATTTAGACTTCTTGATAGCTATGTGTTTTATTGAATAATAAGTAGGTCCCACTTGGTTGTCTTGTAAATTAGACTCTTGTGCGTGTGCTTAGCTTGATTTAATACCCTAGACACTGACTGATTCAGGATGCCCAACAATCACATTTCTTAGCCTAAAAACCTGAGTACTATATGTTAGAAATGGAATTTCTGTCAAGTGAGGGCCTCTTCAGGGAAGCCACCCTTCTTCTCTTAAACATGTCTTTGAAATTTGCAGTAATGTGTTAAATATTTTTACTTGACTTTCAGCCCACAAGAGGCACCAAACGCCCAACCGCTGTGATAACCACTTATATCTACCTGTACCCGCTGCACACAATCAATGTTGAAAGATTTGTTCAGTATATAGATTTTATCCAACTTTTTTATGTGTCTTAAGTATTATGGGGAACTTTTCACTTCATAGGAAAAATAAAATGCAACTGAGGAGTGAATTGCCCATTGATCTCCATAAAAATACTCTTAGTCTATTTGAGCATTGAGTGCTCTTAGAAGCTTATTGAACTTTTAAGCTGTAACTTTAGCTTTTATACTAACTGTTTACAGCCATGGTTTCAACCAGAAAGATAAATGTTTTAAATTAGGTGTCCAAGAAAACCATTAACCTTTTCAGGTAAATTGCGTTATTTCCTTCACTACTATGAATTATATAACTAAAAATAATGTTGTGTGCACAGACAAAAGATGTTACTTGTGACCCACCATAAAAGCATGTTATAGAGCTGTGTTTTCTAGAATGATGAATTTGTGCTGATGCTATCACACTCTCCCCGGAGTTGCGCGTAGCATATTCCTCCGCGGTTCACTGGGTTTCATTGAGAAGGCTGTGGCTCCTGTCAGCCTGTGTTAACAAAATAAAAACAAAAACCCGGGGGCTCATATAATCACCATTCCTTCATACAACCAGCCGGTACATGCGGTTTGCTTATCTGCTGGAAGTTGCCATCATTTTATAATAAATTTTCCTCTCCAAACACTCATTTTGTTTTCCTGTGGATGGACCTGGACACCAGTGTATTAAGCTAGAATGGTCATTTCCCTACTCTAAAGATAACTCCATTTTCCATTTCTCCCCACTTAGTCTTCTGGAAGCAATGGAGCACATATTTAAAACAATTAAGCATAGGTCAAGTATATATTTATTCTGTAACTGTGGAACAGTTCATTCATTGCATACTAAACACATTCTAATATCTATTGTTCATTCAGGGACAAAACAATTAGCTCCGAGAATTGTGGCTCAAATGGTCTGAATATAAATGGGCTGGTAGAGAAATATTTTCCATCTATATGAAAACAAAATAACAGTGAGATCATTCCCCTGCATACCATTTTTCCTATTGTTTTTGCCCTCCAGAATGTGTTAAGAATTTATCAGGCAGAAAAGTGTAAAGAGATGTGTCTTGTCCGTATTAAGAATATCATAGCTTTGCAGCTTTTCCACAACTATGCTAACATGTGGAAGAAAGAAGAAGCCCTTCACACTACATTCAGAGGGAAGTGGAAAAGGTTACATTGCTTTAAAAGGCTGGAGAGAATTCCAGTCAAATAGAACTAACTATAGAGACATAAGGATGTGAACACCTCTTTCAATAATGACATAGATCATATGAACTGCAGAGAGCCCTTCTATCTATCTCTACTGCCTCAGACAATTTGCCCAATGGAAAGCTGCACATTTTGAAATGAAAAGCAATTTTAGGACCCAATTTTTAGTGTGTCATTTTGTTGTCATAGGATTTCAGTTATGGGCACTATGGTTCAATACGTATAAAATTTCACTGCATTAAGAGTCATACATATATGAAATGTGCATAAAGATTATCATATAAGAACATTAAAATACCTGTAAAGTTTTCTAGCAGAAAAAAGTATTCACCTCAATATGTTTGGTCAAGTAGAAGGCAGTTAAAAATAAGTAATATATCAATAGAAATGCACCCTCCTTTTTTGGACTAAATTATAAAAACAAAAGAAATTTTATTTTTCTAACATAGGCAACTCAATCATAAATATTGGCTAGTTCTTTCACTAAATCCTATATTAGTTCACAAATAGCAACTAACAAGAGAACTGATTTGCTTTGAGACTGTCATGAATATATAATACATTATTCAAATGAAAAGATTTTTGGATTCTTAAACATATTAATTAATTAAACAAATATCTACTTAGCATCTATTCTATGCTGGACAGTAGGTTATATGAAGAGAATACAATACATAAAATTAATCCCAACCTTCAAAATTTACCATATCCAGTTGCAACATAGTATGAACTTAGAAAACAAAAGAGAAATGATATTTGGATAATAAAAAGAATTCTTTCTTCTGGAAGGTAAATACCATAAAATATTGCATAAAACATTTACTCATGTACAAATCTGACTTGCATGATAATTCTCTAATTTTGGAGAGTCACTTTTAGAGCACTGATTTTTGTTCAAGTAGCCTGTCTCCTGGGAGGCTTCTATTTCAATAATGAGATCAAGACTTTATGGTTTGTTTGATTTACCCAGGCCCAGGTGTCTGTCTTGACAATGTCTTTCTTTACTTTTTTATACCAAATGGATCCAATCTCCTTGGTTGTCATAAAGAACAGCAAGGATATTCCATAGTGGTGGTAGGTTGTTATAATGCTGCAATCCCAGTTAAACACAAGAGAATTGCTAAGGAACTGACATCCCATGTTCTGGTTTGAGGACCAGTCCAAGTAATTGTAATAGGTAATGAAGATAAAACAACTTAAACACAAATGTGAAAGAATATGTGCACTCCTATGTTCATAGCAGCATTATTTAAAATAGCCAAGACCTGGAAAGAGCCCAAGTGTCCATCAGTACATGAATGGATAAAAACCAGTGATATATTTACATAATGGAATATAATGCAGCTGCAAAAAAGGAAATCACACCTTTTAAGATAGCATGGATGGACTTGGAGATTATTATGCTAAGTGAAATAAGCCAGTCAGAGAAAGACAAATATCATATGATCTCACTTATATGTGGAATCTAATGAAGAAAAGAAACTGATGGATAAAATAGAAACAGAGACATAGAACAGACTGACAGCTGTCATAGGGGAGGTAGGAAGGGAGGACTGGATAAAAGAAGGTGAAGGGATTATTCAAAGAACATATATGCATAAATCATGGACTCAGACAACAATGTGGTGATGGCCGGAGGAAATGGGAAGGTGGGTGGTGGCTGGGTGGAGGGACACAAAAGGGTGGGAAATGGAGACTTCTGTAATAGTGTAAACAATAAAAACAAAGAAAAACAGAAACTTAAATTCCTTATCCCTGAGTTTATTTACAGATTTCCTAATGCTTGCATGAATCCTACGTTAAGGGGAGAAATGACTTGATTTTCTCAAATGCACATGCTTTGATTTGCCTGATTTATACACATCAACCCCTCCAATCTTTGTTCTCTGATTGGCTGAACCCATATTTTGGCCTCCTATCTCTGTTCATTTTGCTTGTAATAAATAAAGAAAACCTACTGACTCCTTTTTTAATGACCATATATGTGTTATTTATCAACGGTAAATATAGTGTCTATAAGGACAGTGCTTTGGGATGTAGGTTAGCTTATTTGTTTCTTGGTCAGTATTTACCCCATTATAATCCTAATTCTAAATGGATTTTATACCAATATCAGTAGCTATAGGATGCTTCTCCACTGATTATTATGGAAAACATTAGATGCTTGTTTTCTGTTATATTGTGTAAAAAGCAGCTGGTTTTATGCTGACATGTCTATTTTTTCACAGTCCTTGTCTTTTTGGTATAAAGCGATTCTTTTTATATTTTAAAGTGAAAGCTACATGTATTGTTTTACTCCTTGTCATGGTAAACATCTGATTGTGGTTTTTAAATTGGACATTTTGACAACAAAGTAGGTAATTAAAAAAAATGACTATGAATGGCAAATATCTACTACTCAAGTTTATTAAACTACTGATTGGCTTGATTGTTTATTGTCAAATTAGCATAGTTAGGGACTTTGAAGGACCAGGTTTAAAAATTTTATGACAAAAATATCTGTGGAAGAGGTATGTAGATAAAACCCATGTGTAGACAGTGTGAGATTTTTTAGTGCCACATGCATGCCTTTGGTGACATTGAGTCTTGGTGATCAAGGTATTTTGTGTAGATAATATCACTTTTAGGTTTTCAGAGTTTCCCTCAATTTAGTTCCCATTTAATTGCTTTTAATGTAATTTGATTGCTTATTTGGTATGAACTTTTCATTTCATATATGTAACGAAAAAGTACAATGAAGGTGTATAATTCAATGAATTTCCTCAATGTAAATAGATCTATGTAATCAGCACTCATATCAAAAAACAGGTATTAGCAGCTTCCCAGAAACCACTCTGGCAACTTTGACTAGTATCTTCTTTCAAGGGTGACCAACATTCTGACTAGGGATTAATTTGACCTATTTTTGAAATGTGTATAATAAGTCAGTATATATTTCTTTGTGTCTGGTTTCCATCACTATACATTATAATATGTATCCATGTTTGCTGTGTAGAGTTGCAGTTCAAAAGTCTCATTGCTGCATAGTATTCTATTTCATTAATATGCCATAATTTCTTTATCCATTCTTCTGTTGATAGAATTTTGGAGTATCCTGGTTATTGCAAATAATGTTCCTATAAACATTCATGTACTTGTCTTTGGTGAATATAGCACTTTTTAAAAAAAATTGGATATATGCCTAGGGGAACTGCTGGCTCAAAGGATATACATTGGTTGAAACAAAAAATATTTTCAAAAGTGATTGTACAAATTGTACTTGACATTTGCTTGATTATGAAAGAGAGTGGCTTCTTAAATTTTGTGTCCTAGGCACTGTACCTGTCACAGCCTTGACCTGGTTTTGCATTTTCTTAATGAATAAAGATGTTTATTGATGAATAATATATTTATTGGTTATTCGTATATCTTATTTGTGAGGTTCATGTCCAACACTTACATATTTTTAAATTTAATTCTCTGCCTGTTTCTTATTAAATAATATGAACTTTTTATATATTCTGGATGTGTCTTTTGTCAGGTATATGTGTGACAAATATTTTCTCCCTCTCTTAACTTTCCTTTCATTTCCTTAATGATGACTTAATGAGTAGGGCATTTCTTAAGTGAAATGCAGTCTGATTTATCGTCGTTTTCCTCTGTGGCTGTTACCGAGCTCACTAAAATGGTAAGCAAGCAGACTGGGTCCGTTCTCATATCACCTTGGTGTAAGACCCCACAATTAATGTGGGAAGGAGCAAATCTTTATTTACAATATTCCATCCTTAGGGGGTCTCAGAGCACCTCAGCTTGGAGCCCTCTTTTCTCACCAGACATAGCACTTCCCATGCTCCCCACCACGCTATAAACCAGAAACCCCCCAAAATTTCCCATATTCTTCTCTGTGCAGGATCTAGAATACACTGCCATCAACCTCTCTGCATAATAGTCCAGGAAAGCTGTTCTGTGTTACTCTGGATTGTGGTGAAACTCAGGGAAGGCACATGTCTTAAGAGTCTAGGGAAAATCCCAGTCTGCAAGGCAGCATCTTGCAAAGAAGTCCTTTGCAGCTCTGGAATCAGCTAGAGAAGACGCGATCACAGCAGCAGTGCATGGCCTAATCCAGCATGTCTCTTCCCTCACTGTTACTCC
>CM052539.1:131620409-131697431 GCA_028533065.1 Trachops cirrhosus | reverse complement strand
ACCCAGCATCATTGCTTGAAAATACCATTCTTTCTCACTACTCTTCAGTATCATCCTTATCAGAAGCTAAATAATTATAGACATATAGGTACTAGAGTCTCCATGTTGTTTCTTTTATCAACTTTTAAATTATTCTATTAATATTATACTGGTCTGATTAATATTGCTTTAATATAAATCTTTAGATCTAGAACATGATTCCTTCAGCTGTCTGGTTTTTATTCTTTAAAATTCCCTTGGCTCTTCTTGATTGATTTTTATATTTTGAATTTACAAATGGTTTTTAGAATTTGTCAGTCAATGCCTCTCATCCCTCTCACCAAAAATATTATTTATGAGAGTTAAGTTATTGTAATAAAGTACTTTCTTGTCATACCTGGCAGCAATGTTGGAGTAGTTTTATACAAAGATATATGTGTACGTCTTGGCATTTAGAATACCACATTTCAAAAAAAAGAAAGCTATTTTTATTACAAATATGACAACTGGTAAGAGTTTTGAACCCTTACTAAATAGCAACCTAGAATAGCTGCACTATAGGCATTTGTCACCTCCTCTCATTACATATACAAGGTCAGTAGAGACAAATAACAGTTATGGAGTACTGCCAGAATAATATGCAGGACGTCATACTTTGACTAAATTGATAGCATACAGGCTTCTTTTCAAATAACCATACCCAACTGATTTCCAGTGGTTCCTTGGGGCCACATGTGAACCCAGGCAAAAGAGATTTAGCTATCAGTTAAAGGCGTACACCATCAGCAAGGGAGATGTGGTCAGCGAGAGATGTAGATGGTATGCATTTTCCATCCCACACCTGGAAGCTATCACCTTCCCTTACATTACACCAGAGTTTGGGTCTCCTTGACAGAACCATTTTCTTTTGGTTCCTTAGAATTTATTATTTTTCAGTTTCAGAGTGTTGTTATAATACTGGCCTTAAAGAAAGTCTCTAAAATTATTGTCATACATGGCTTTTACTAATTGTCAGTATGTTTTACAAATACTATTTGCTGAATTATAGTGTTCTTTTTGTGAAGACAAATAACAAGATTAATTTAAATTTTCTAAGAGAAATCAGCTTCTGAATAGTCTTGTTTTTATCTTATGGAGACCATATAAATCATGTAACTAATTATGTTTTTTCTTCTTTAATTTGGCATCAAATTGTTAGAAACAAACATATAGAATATCTGTAGTACATGGATAGTTTTTTTTAGATCAATTAGTGTCTTAACTTTATTCTTACATATATTTTATTTTTCTCATCACTTTTTGTCCCGTTTTTTTCCTCCAGGTATTTTCTTTAAATTTTTTATTGTGGCTTTATTGTAGTATCACCAGTTTTGCATATTTTTGGCAAATGAATGAGTAGATATTTTAATAAAGAGATAGATGACAAGTAGAGAGACTCAAGAAAACTGAATACGACAGAAAAGTTGAAATGAGTTTCTATTGGGATTTGTGGGCAAATGTATTAAATAGCCTTTAACCATACAATCAACGGAGTTATGATTTGAAAATAATTTAAATAGAAAGGAGAACATTAAGAGGGGAAGAAATACGATGTTGGGGAAGGCATGTTAGGAAAGGTGATTCTTTGTGACAGCCACTGAACAGCAAAACATGACAGCTTTGTTATCGTACAAAGCAAACAAGGAGGTAGAGGCGTCCGGTAAGATAATGAGCTTTGTAATACTGTGTGGTGAAAGCATTTTTACATATTCTGAGGTCATTTAAAAGTTGGCTTTTCAAACATAGCAGAACAAAGGTTTAAATCCAGTCTGAGTTCTAAGGTAAAGTAATGCAGGGTACACAAAGCATTGATTAACATAAAGACAGTACGCACTGATTGTGATAAAAATGCTAACCAAATCCTGAAATGAAGGTAATCAGGAATGGGTATTTTTAACACACACACATCCACCACTGACAGCAATATTGAAAAGGTTGTGCTGAAAGAAAAATCTGCTTCATGATATGCAATAGGACAAAGAATGATAAAACTGGATCTGTTCTAAAGACATGCAACAAATGAATGGAAGAATTTCCTTGTAGTGAAAGGCTCTCCTGACGCTTGGCTAGGAAATTCTATCCCTGACCAGGCTGGTTCTTAAAAGGAAAATTCTTGAATGGTGATGGAGAGCAGTATGGCCTAACATATGAGCACTACCCAGTGTTAAACAACCAAAAATTAAATGAATGCAGTTCTGCCGAAATGTTTCTACAGAAATACAGAGGGGAAAAAAACCTTTTTGATATAAAAACGTTTTTGTTTTATATACTTACCATATGCATACATATCTTTATAAAGATACCTTAATGGAGCATAAACTCGTAAGTGATTCTGGGTGAAATGCTGGCTTATTTCAATAAGTAATACTCAGAATGTTTACATAAGATCATTTCTTAACTTGTATCATTTACATTCTCTGAGAACTCAGTTTCCCAGCAGCAAAATAGGAGTATTTGATAAGATAATCACAAAGATACCTTCAGGCTCTCAGATTGTATAATTCTCTAATTATATAACTGGTGCTCTAGTTCTCTCACTTAACTCACGGACAAACCACGGTGCCATGCATATTAGGAAGCTAAAAATGTTTAATGCTTGGGTGAATTTTAGTTTGTTTTACTTAAATTTCAAGAAACTTAATAAAGTGTATTTTTCACCAAAGGAATTACTTTCCAAAAATATATTTAAAAATATATTCCTTTAATCTAATCATTTCAAGGAAAGAAAATCTACAATTTATTTTAACAATATAATTGATGAAATTATTAATTATACACAGTACAAATGGGATACTATGCTAAAATGGACTTAGCAGTTTTTGCCCCAAAATATTACTTTTAAGGCTTTTCATAATATATGAAATATTCAAGGGACAGTCGGACAAAGATGCCACAGAGGTATGGAATTCCACCACAAGAGTACAAGTTATACAAGCTGTACAAGTGTTTATGATAAGTGCACAGTAATAGCAAGGGGTTATGCGGTCTGAAGAAGATATGTGGTATGGGGATGGAGTTTCAACTTTAATATTGTAAAAATGTAGTCAAATTACAAAGATTATTGATTTATGAATTTTTGAAAATAGTCTCTCTCTTTAATATTAGAATTAGTAGTTGGCTAAACAGTAAAAAAATATGTGAACAGAATAATGAAGAAGTTTCAGTCTAAGGGTGGGTGAGAAAGACTGAGGCATGCAAACAAGTGACTATGGTGCAGCATGGAAAATATTTTCATGCTTCTTCAAAGACTAGAGTTTTCTGAGCAAACTTTACTGGAGCCTGGGTTAAGGAACAATCTTGGAATGTAAAACATGACTATCTCATTGTTTTAATTTGCATTTTTCTGATGATTATTGGCATTTAATGTTATTTCATGTTTTTTGACCACCGTTATGCCCTCTTTGAAGAAGTATCTATTCGGGTCACTTGCCCACTTTCTAATTGGATGGTTTGCCTTGCTGGCATTGAGTTGTATAAAGTCTTTATATATTTTGGAAATTAACTCCTTAACAGATGTGTCATTGGCAAATATGTTCTCCCATAGAGTGGGTTCCCTTTTCATTTTGTTGATTTTTTTTTTGGTGTGTGGAAGCATTTTAATGTGATACATTCCCATTTGTTTATTTTTTTCTTTGTTTCCCCTGCCTCACCTCACACCTGCCAGAATGGCAATCGTCAAGTATTTTTACTTTATTTTTATGATTAACACTATCAGATGTCACCATTTCCCCCCCTTTCCGATCCCTTCACCCTTACCCTCCCCTTCTCTCTCTCCATTATAGCACTGTTGTCTGTGTCCCAGGGCTATGCACATGTGTATATGTGTTTTTTGGCTAATCCCTTCACCTTTTTCCATCCAGTCCCCAGCCTCCCTTTCCCTTGCCTGCTCTGACAGCTGTTAGTTCCTTTCATGTATCTATGCCTCTGTTTCTATTTTGTTCATCAGTTTATTTTGTTCATTAGATCACACATATAATTGAGATCATATGGTATTTTTTTCCTCTGTTTCTTTCACTTAGCATACTAATCTCTAGGGCCATCCATGCTGTCATAAAAAGTAAGATTTCCTTCTTTTTTATGGCTGAGTAGTAGTATATACCATTGCATAAATGTACCATAGCTGTGTTACCCACTTATTTATTAATGGATACTTGGACTGTTTTCAGATGTCACATATTGCAAATAACACTGCTATGAAGAAAAGGGTGCACATATTCTTTTGAATTGGTGTTTCGGGATTCTTAGGATATATCCCCAGAAGTGAGATTGGTGGTTTGAGAAACAGTTCCATTTTTAAATTTTTGAGGAAAATCCCTACTCTTTTCCACAGTGGCTGCACCAGTCTGCATTCCCACCAACAGTATACTAGGATTTCCTTTCCTTCAAATTCTCTACAGCACTTGTTGTTTGTTGATTTATTAACAATAGACATTCTGGAAGGTGTGAGGTGATATCATAGTTTTAATTTGCATGTCTCTGACGATTAGAGAATTTGAGCACTTTTTTCATATGTCTACTTACCATTCATATGTCCTTTTGGAGAAGTATCTATTTAGGTCTTTTGCCCATTTGTTAATTGGATTGTTTGTCTTCCAGGTGTTGAAGTGTATAAGTTCTTTATATATTTTGAAAAGTAATCCATTCTCAGATATATCATTGGTGAATATGTTCTCCCATATATTGGGTTCCATTTTCATTTTAATGATGGTTTCTTTTGCTGTGCAGATGCTTTTTAATTTGATGTAGTCCCATTTTCATGCAGACACTGGCCCGCAGTGTCCACATCATTATGGATGAAATGAGACATTCACACGGACTACTGAGTCTGGTGGAGGAAAAGGGACAGCATGGCTTTTCTCATACGGGGAGCAAAAGCTTTGACCCTTGCTGGGATCGGCCTTTATTGGGGTTCTTGGCACATTCCATGATGGTCCTCATTTACTATGCACAGGTTCGCTTTGGGTGGTTACCTTTTTCAGAAAACAAAGGAGCTAATGCTGCTAATCACATCACAGAAGAGGGATATTTGCAAATGAAAAGGTAGAACAGGTTACACTCATCCGTGGAAGGTTTAGCATGGATTTTAGGAAGTTACTTTGCAGTAAATGTCCTCAATTCAGGGTGAGGGAGTTTTTTAGCAAGAGCAAGACTCAAAGTGGCCTAGGCACATTGCAGGCCTGATTCCCCACGGGAGAACCTACTCATGGGCATGGGCCCTGTGCACCTCCGAGTGGGAGCTGGGCTCTAGCCACTCAGAGCCACGGTTCCCTGCACCATTTTATTGTTTTTCCTCTGGTTTTTTTTTTTTTTTTTTGCCTTAGAAGATATTATCAGTAAAACTATTGCTATGAGTGGTCTAAAACTTTACTCCCTGTGTTTTCTTCAAAAAATTTTATTGTTTTGTTTGTGACTTACACTTAAGTTTTTATCTATTTTGAGTTTATTTTTGTATATGGTATAATTTGGAATATTTGTTCTGGATCTGTGAAATATGTCGTTGGTATTTTAATAAGAATTGCATTGAATCTATAGATTGCTTTGGGTAGTATGGACATTTTAATGATGTTAATTCTTCTAATCCATTAACAGGGTATATGCTTCAACTTATTTGTATCTTCCTCAATTTCTTTTTTTAATATACTATAGTTTTCTGAGTATAGGTCTTTTATCTCCTTGGTTAAATTTATTCCTAGGTACCTTATTTTTTGTTGTTGCAATAGTAAATGGGATTGTTTTCTTAGTTTCCCTTTTTGAATGTTTATTATTGGTGTAAAATGTCACTAATTCCTGAATATTGATTTTTTTCTTTCTTTTTTTTTTTAAGAGGGAGAAGGGAATGGTGTGCTGAGTCCTTTGTTCTGAGTTTTTTTTTTGTTGTTGTTGTTTGTTTGTTTTTAGAGACTAGGGAAGGGAGGTGGAAATAGAGGGAAAGAAACATCAGTGGGTGGTTGCCTCTCAGGCTCTCCCTACTGGGGCTCTGGCCCACAACCCAGGCATGCGCCTTGACTGGGAATCAAACTGACAACCCTTTGGTTCACAGGCCAGCACTCAATCCACTGAGCTACACCAGCCAGGGATGAATATTGATTTTGTATCCTGCTATTTTGCCAGTGTTATTTTGAAATATGGTTGGTATTGTAAAACTCATTTCTTCTCTGAAGTGATTATTAGAGAAGGCATTCTATTGCAATGCAGAACAATTTTAGCTCTTCCATTTTTATATCTGTGATATCTGTGATCACATCCTTTATCTGTGATAAGGATGTGATCAGCACACCCCTTAACATATATAACTTTCAATTCTCATAGTTATTTTAAAAGATTTTGTAAAGAACTTTCACAAATCAATAAGAAAAACAGGTTAATTGTGAAAAATAGGGAAAATTCTTGAACAGGCACTTCTCATATGAGTATTTTCAAATGCCCAGTAAGTATATGAAGAAGTATTTAACATCATTAGTTATCAGGAATATAAAAATAAAAATTTAACCTAGTGAGATATGAAAACGAATGAAACAACAGAAGAAAAGCAACAATAGACATTGATAACAATTGCAGCCACTAAACTGCCCATACCATTGGTCAGAGTACCAATTGTCTCAAACACTAGGGGAAACACTTTTAGCACTTCTTATAGCTAGAGAAATACCCCATTATTCAATAATTCTACTCCTAGGTATATAACAAAAACATATAAGTGTTTATGTCTGATAATACAATGTACAAGAATGTTTATATCAGATTCAGATATAATAAATTTCAAACAGCTAAAATGTTCATAAAGTATGGAATGCATAAACAGTAGTTTCTCTCAAAATGTATACTGTACAAAGATAAAAAGAAATGAATTATGCTGTATAAAACACATGGATAAATCCCAGAAACATTATTGAGTAAAATAAAATTATAAAATTTAAAAACTAGTAAAATAATCTAAGGTGATAAAATTCAGAATAGAGGGTACATTTGGTGAAGTTAGTGACTGATGAGGAACAGAATATATTCTGAGATGTTTGTGATGTTCATATATTGATACTAGTAATGTAATTACTCAGTTATATATATTATAAAAGCTCATCAAACTGTAGCCTGAAGATATGTTAGTTTTAGTAGATTATACTTCTAAATTGGTTAATAATAATGTAAAAATTAGTTTATAAATTATCTTTTAAATGTCCATACTACCCAAAGCAAGCTATAGATTCAATGCAGTTCTTATTAAAATACCAATGGCATATTTCCCAAATCTAGAACAAATATTTCAAAAATTTATATGGAATCAAAACCAACCCCAAGTAGCCTCAGCAATCTTGAGAAAGAAAAATGAAGTAGGGGGGAATCACTATACCTGATATCAAACTGTATTACAAGGCCACTGTAATCAGAAGAGTCTGTTATTGGCATAGGAAGCAACACATAGATCAATGGACAGAATAGAAAGCCCAGAAATTAGCCCATGTGTCTCTGGTCAATTGATATTCAACAAAGGAGGCGGGAGCATAAAATGGAGTAAAAAATAGCCTTTTCCATAAATTGTGCTGGGAGATCTTGACAGGTACATGCAAAAAAAAAAATGAAACTAGACCACCAATTTACAACATACACCAAAATAAACTCAAGATGGATGAAAGACTTAAATTCAAGTCAGGGCACCATAACAGTCCTAGAAGAGAACATAGCCAGGGAAATTTCACATAACCCACAGAGCAGTATGTTTGCCAATATATCTCCTAGGGCAAGGGAAACAAAGGAAAAAATAAACAAATGGGACTACATCAAATTAAAAAGTTTCTACACAGCTAAAGAAAATTTCATCAAGATGAAGAGATCCAACCATATGGGAAAACATATTTGCCAACAATACCTTGGATAAGGATTTGATTTCCAAAACATATAAGGAACTCATATGCCTCAACACCAGGAACATAAACAACCCAATTGAAAAATGAGCAAAGGATCTGAACTGACACTTCTCTAGGGAGGACTTATAGAAGGCCCATACACATATGAAAGGATGCTCAACATCACTAGCCATCAGAGAGATGTAAATTAAAACCACAATGAGAAATAACCTCACACCAGTCAGAATGGCCATCATAAACAAATTAACAAACAGCAAGTGCTGTTGAGGATGTGGAGAAAAGGGAACCCTAGTGCACTGGTGGTAGAAATACAGACTGGTGCAGCCACTGTTGAAAACACTATGGAGTTTCCTTAAAAAACTAAAAATAGAACTGCCTTTTGACCTGGTGATTCCACTGGTGGCATTAAACCCTAAGAATCCTAAAACACCAATTCAAAAGAACATATGCACTCCTATGTTCCTAGAAGCATTATTTACAATAGCCAAGTGCTGGAAACAGCTAAGTGCCCATCAGTAAATGAATGGATCAAAAAATTGAGGTACATTTATATAATGGAATATTATGCAGCAGAAAGAAAGAAGAAACTCCTACCTTTTGTGACAACATGAATAGAACTGGAGAATATTATGCTAAGTGAAATAAGCCAGGTGGTGAAAGACAAATACCATATGATCTCAACTATAAGTGGAACCTAACGAACAAAACAAACAAATGAGCAAAATAGAACTAGAGACATGGAAACAAGGGACAGACAGACAGTGATCAGAAAGGTGGAGGATAAGGGTGGAAAGAAGCAGAAGGGTCTAGTCAAGGAACATGTATGAATGACCCATGGACATGGACAACAGGGTAGGTATTGACTGTGGGAGTAGGGGGTGGTGTAATGGGTAGAGGAGGGCAAAGGGGGAAATTTGGGACAACTGTAACAGGACAACAATGAAATATTTAATAAAATATTATTTTTTAATCTTCACCTGAGGATATTTTTTTTATTAACTTAGAGAAAGGAAGGGAGAAAGACAGAGAGAGAGAGAGAGAGAGAGAGAGGGATAAACATTATTGTGAGAGAGATACATCAGTTGGTTTCCTTCCATATGAGTTCTGACTAGGGGTGAAACCCATAACCTAGGTATCTACCCTGACTGGGAATTGAACCCACAATATTTTGGTGCATGGGACAACAGTCCAACGAACTTAGTGATCCAGTCAGTGTGCAAAACAATACTTTATGACTTCTTCCAAATTTAAAATTCTATGCTTCTTTGAAATCCATAATCACTCTCCTTTTTTTTTCTCTTCATTGAATTTTTTTGGGGTGACACTGGTTAACATAATTATATAGGTTTTGGGACCACAATTCTACAACACATCATCTATATACTACTGTGTTTTCACCACTCCAGTTTAAGTCTTTATCACCATTTATTGCCCCCCTCTACAACCCCTTCTCCAGGCAATCACCATACTTTTGTCTGCAGCCCTAAATTTTCTCTGTTTTTAAACTAAATCCTTTCACCCGCCCCCACCCCCAGCCTCCTCACCGCAGACAGCTGTAAGCCTGCTCTCTGTCTCTGAATCTGTCAATATTAGAACTTGGGGGTTAGACCTCATGCTTCTCAGGTGGAACTCCTGCAGCTGAAATATCCCTCCAGAACTTCAGCTGCCACCCATAAGAGCGAGGCCAGCCCTTTTTGCAGGTCCATCTTTCCTTCTAGTGTCAATGTGGCTTCTGCTGTAAATTTTTAGCTATAAGACCACTCTTTAGCTAGTCTTCAATTGGCTATTCAGCATTATTGTTCTGCAAGTTAGTGGTAATTCCAATTTGGCTCTGGGAGGAGGTGAATGTAGCTCTACCTCTTCTGCTGCCATCTTAAATCTCATTCTCCTTTTGAATTTCCTTGTCTCTGTCTACATTCTTGTTCCCTTGCTTCATCTGCTGTCTTCAGTCTGTATAAATTATTCTCATACAGGGAAATTCTCTAAACTCAGATGAATAATTTAACTCACTATTATGGCTTTAAAATTTCCACTGTCCTACTCTGTACTTTTATTTACTATCTCTTTTTTTCCCCAAAATAAATCTTTGTATTTTGAGTGTTAAACAGACCGAGGTAGCAATGTCACACATGTTACAATCAATTGTAATCTGGTTTTTATATTGGATTGGGAGAAAACTTTTAGAAGATACTTATCTTATAAACTGAGAATATGTTAATAGTTACATCTTTAAATGGCTGCCATGTTTATTACCTCTAATCTAATTTTTTATCATGTTCCATTTTTGAGGATTCAACATCAACATCTGGAAAAACTATTATTGGAGACCAGTTCATTTCTTGAAATTACAATTCATTAAAATAAAGATGAATTAAATTCATATATTTAGTCTCTTAATAAATTAAGATTCTCTATTTTATTTTCACATTTTACTATTTTGATAATGTTCCTAGAAATCAGCTATTAATAATTGGTGCATGCATTTTCTGAAAATAATAAATTAGAATGAAATAGAAGCCTTACAATATAAAATATTCTATATCTCTCATGGTAAAATAGCACACGATATTTTTCTTTCTTTGTTTTTTTCCAAGAGTTTGTCATAACACTCATCTTAGATCAATCCTCACAAAGAAATGTGTATTTTGAATTCCATGTTATTTGAAGATAGTAACTTCCTCATAACAGTGTGATAGCACATCTAAATTCTAGGGGATTTTACACCTCAGCAAACATTCATACAATGCAAATGACAATTTACTGGCTTTCTTTTATTTATGATCTTGTATTCATTGCTTCATGTAGAGCAAATATGGTATGTAGTCTTTGTTTCTCAAATGCAGGCAGAGAGTGCAGAATTCTTGGACCAGCTATCTTTTATTTTTATTTTTTAACTGAGAGGGTAAATATATAACATTTTGGATTTTATTATTGGGTGAGTCCCTTCTAACATTTAAAAATAATCTAATGGCTATTATTTTTCTTAAGAAAATAAATGTAGTATTGGTATTTAGGTAGTATATTGAAATGCTTTTCTTACTAAAAATGTTTTGATTAAGTAAAAATTAAAAGTTCAATTTTATAGCTTTCAAATATGTAGTGTTGGCATCCATATACCTGCTTTGAATGATCTTCAGTTGAGCTGTTATGGCACAATGAGTAGTAGCGAAGCAGAGTATAAGTACCCGAAAATAAGCACTGGTGCTTTATGTTAAAGAATATTACACTTAAAGATTAATAGTGTTCACTATTTAATTCCCAAATGTGACAAATTATAGGTCCCGCATAATCTTAGAGTTAAAGAGCACACTGATTCTCATCAAAACAAAAAGTTTTATGCCCTGACTGGTGTGGCTCAGTGGGTCGAGCGTCATCCCACGAAGTGAGCGTCATTGGTTCTATGCCAGGTCTGAGCATGTCTGTTTCTCTCCCTCTCTTTCTCCCTCCAGTCCTCTCATTCTAGAAGTAAATAAATAAAATATTTTTAAAAAGGTTTTTCTAATGAACCAAACTACTTTATAAAAGTTTCAACAGGGACTCCCCTGTTATATAAGTGCCAGGCAACAGCTGCCCATTTTACTGCTGGATTGCCTTTACTTTGTCACTTTGCTTTCTCTGGTTGTGGTCACTTGTTTTTGGTTTGTGTGTAAGTCCTGCCTTCTGAGTGTACATGTAATAATGTGACAGCACAGAAATGCATACATACACCTCTCATGAGCTTTCACAATTGGTTCCTCCAGGCTGATCATCTTCATCCTTGTGACTTTTAACCATTTTCCTTTTTCAGCACCCTTGCTCTTTCTCACTGTCCTTTCACTTATTCTTTTTCCCCTCCTTTCTTATTTTCAGTAATTAGGGTCTTCTATATACCAAACACCATAGTTGTTACTAGTGTTATAAAGGTGAATATAATAAAGACAATATCTTCAAAGAACTTTAGTAAACTTACTAGTGTCAGCTAAACAAATGTTTACAATCCTATAAAACAATGACTGCAGTGGAAATAAACTTTTGGACCATTATTGTAATCAACCCTGATAATAATACTCTAGAGATGTGTATTATGATGTTTATTTTGCAAATTATAAAGGTAATATATGCCCATTGTAAAAAATACATGCATGTGATGAAAATAAAAATTATTATTATTATCGTAAACATTTGTTACTCATTTGCTTTGCATCAAGAAAATTTACTAAGCATTTTGCATTTATTATCTAAGTTAAATTTTACAATAAAACTTTGTTGCATGTGCCATTATTATCTTAATGTTCAAGTGTAAAAGGTGAGGAAAAAAATATATTAGATGCCTTGCCTAAGTTTATGCACTTAAAAAATGGTAATCCTTTGTTGGAGCTAAGATGATTTGAATCCTGATCCTGCACTATTATAACACTTGAAATGACATGAATATCTCACAAATTGTATTTTGACATGTTCTGCTTTTGGCCTCTCTACGTTCATTTTCCCTTTTCTTTGGCCATAGTATCCTGGTTTCCCACTCAGGAATTCACCCTGAGCTGTGGGACTTGCTTTATTACTCTCAGCTCTAGTTATGGGCCTTGAAGCAATCAGCAGCACCTTTTTCCTATGAACTTGTAAATGGCTTATAAATGACCTTGACACTGAAATGCAAGCAAGGAAATATTGGGTTAGTTCTTCTAGGAGAAAATTCTTATGGTTTTGCAGAAGTCACTTGAAATTCCCCTAAAAATAAACAAGAAAAAAGGCAGCCCTTTGATGTGTTGGAAGCCATCCTGTCATAATGGAGAGACCCTACATTATGTATCTTACAAGCAAAATGTAAACACTATTAGGTAAACTGTGCTACAGGATCATTCCTTACTTGAGCTATTCAGATACCTATGCCAAATATTTCCTTTTACTATTCCAACCCATTTGGATTGGGTTTCTGTTATTTGAAAGCAAAAATTTCCAACCTGACATTGTTCAATAGACAAAGTATGCTTTATTAAATTCACCGCATAGGTAAGTACAGACTGTAGACAAAACTATTCTTATTGTTCCCTCTAAATCTTCTCCAACCACTGTCTCATTGACTCAGTTAACCTTGACATAGAACTCTGTCATTTCTCTCCCAAAAGTAATATTGATGTTTAAGTGTTATTGAAATAAAATGGCAAAGATAATATTCCTTAATACATTCTTGTTATAAATGTGCAGCAAAGTTTAAAGATTGGCATGATATTGGTTATATCCATTTACATTTTTATTTAAAAATTTTCATTAGAGATCTACTATGTGTCTGCCTTGGGGATGAAAATATGAACACATAAACAAGAGCTCTGTGCTCACAGAGTTAACAGAGTCTAATTTTCTTCTGACAGACACACAGTCTTTTAAGGACACTAAATGCAAATATAGCGATAATGCAGTTTAGAAATTAGTAGAAAATAATGTAAAAACATATAATATTCATTTTTCTAGTAGCACAATTTAGAATACCAAAAATGAACTGAATGTTCATGTTTAACAAATGCCCTTCAACTACATAGACATGAAACGATCGATAATTAGAAAAATGTCACAATGGTTTCATGTTGTTCCTGTAGGAACCTTTGCTACACAGAAGACGTGACATACATTTCAGTGTTTTGACATGATTAAGTGTCAAGGGAGTGACATTTCTGGGGTAACACAAGGTTGAATTACACTGACTAAAAATACAGGTTTCTATTACCTCAGCTGGAAGGAACATAAGTATAACACTTGTGATTATAAATGATTAATAATTTAACAAAATTTGATTTTTAATAAGAAGAGAAATAACTACCAAATTAGAAAAAAGGTCCATATCAAAAAGCCCTAATATTGTGTTGAAAATATTTTATAACACATTTTCATTTTAAAACTATTATATATGTATTTTGCTGAAAATAATCATGTTGGTTTTTTTATACTGAATTAATGCTAAATAGATCATTGTGAGTCAGGCATTTCCAAGTAGCATTGCCTCAGTATTTTTGGTTAACTATTTTTGGTTAAATATTATTAGATATTCCCTTAGTTTAAATTTTAGATATATTTCAAAATAAATTATGCAAAACATTTTCCTTCTACTGTATCTTAAGCAAAAAATATTTTATTTACCTTGTTTTGTAGAAAACATGATTTATAAAGGATGCATTTTCCCCATTTATCATAATTTTAAAGAATATACTATTGTAGGGTTACAAAGCTACAATTTATAAGAGAACAGTTACCTTAATTTTTTAGCTTATGTTTATATTTAAAAAGGAATTCTTTTCTTATTTTTTCATAGAAGATTTTGTAATTATTTATTTAAGCAAGGGTCACTTAAGTTTGTTATTAATTGATTTAATTTAAAAATAGCATTTTGATTTTTAAAAATGTGTTTAATAGCTTTTAATGATCATTTGGAAGGGAATTCTTTAACTTACTAAGAATGGTAATATGGGGTATTTGCAGCCTAAAAAAAAAAAAAACAGTGAAGGTTGCTGTAGACTGAAATGGGTTCTTCTCCCCACTTCCAAAATCATATATTGAAGGCCTATGCCCAAATGACTGCATTTGGAGATAAAGTCTATAAGGAAGTAATTAAGGGTAAATGAAATCATAAAAGTATGTTTCTTAAAGAAATAGTGTCTTTAAGATTGAAGATACTAGAGATCTCCTCTCTCCTATGTGAGAACACAACCAGAATCCAACCATACTGGCATTTTGATCTCAGATAGACCTGAAATCTTCAGAACTGGGAGAAAATAAATATTTGTTATTTAAGCCATCCAGTCTGTGGTAATTTGTTACAGCAGCCTGAGTTGAGTAATAAAAGGAGAGCTTTAAAATAAGCACCTAAGCCCACAGAAGACAAAAGTAATGATAATGATAATAATAATAATAATAATAATAATGAGAGAAGCTTCAAAAATCATTTAATCTCTAGTCATACATTTCTTTACTAAGGAAATATTGATTCCATACCCACTATGTGCCAGGCAGTGAGATAAAAAGCATGAAGAAGATTATTTCTGGCTCAGAGGAGTATGCATTTTAACATATTACTTAATAGAAGCAGTTTATCAGCATAGGGTGTGAAAAGACGGCTGCTATTTTAGCCATAATGACACAGCAGTCATGAGACCTTAGAGAAATAGGAGTGAATGCTAATGGAGATTCATACAAATTCTTAGAAGAAAAGCATTCTGGGGAAATAAAAAGCAAATGTGAAAGTCTTGAGACAGAAGGAGCACACATGATTTATTCATGCAAACATCAAGGAGTTGTTATAGACCGTTGTTGTGAGGTGGGTGTGTAGTGGGAGGAAATAAGGATTAGAAAGGATGGATGTCATGATGGACTATGGAGGCCATGGTAAACATTTTGGAATTAATTTCAAAAGGTGTGGTATATTAGTTTAAATTGCACATACACTGTAATTTGAAATGCTGGAGAAGTTACAAAGAAAACTGAATAACATAAAATTGATTTAAAAATCTTGATTTTTATTAACAAATGAAGAAATTCAGGTACGCAAAGAAAAATAATTGTCCATGATATTTTCTACTTTGAATGTAATCACACATTTACATGTGGTAAATGAGGCCTTTTCCAGTTCTCTGATCTAAAACATCCTCTCCCACATAAACTTCTTAACTTTTCTTCCTGGCATTTACTGTTATGTCCACAAAGAGGCATCTATATTTACTTCTTTATTGTTTAGTTTATCTGCTTTACTGTTAGAATATAAACTTCATGAGGGAAGAGATTTTGTCTTCCTCTGCATTATATTTTATTTTTTAAAGATTTTATTTATTTATTTTTAGAGTAAGGAGGAGGGAAGGAAAAAGAGAGGGAAAGAAACATCAATGTGTTGTTGCCTCTCACACGTCCCCCACTGAGGCCTGGGCCTGCAATTTAGGTATGTGCCCTGACTGGGAATTGAACCTACGATCCTTTGGTTCTCAAGACTGTGCTCAATCCACTGAGCTACACCAGTCAGGGCTGTATTATATTCTAAATGGCTAGACTAGTATTCATTAAATGTTGAAAGGCTGAATAAATAAAATCCAACAGTTGAAATAAAATTTGGTATAACAATGAGAGAAATGGAAGCTCTAGCAGAGAGCAGCATTTGTCTATTTTCACCATATGGTGAAAAGTTCTGAAAGACTGACCGGGATTATGTCTACCTTATTCATGTAAAATTACCCACTACAGCACTTTAAGAACAAAGAAAGTTACCTGTTACAGATTATCTAAAGAAATATTACAGTTAGTAGGAAAATGCCACAAATAACTTAAAATATTTTTAACTCATTGGAAAAATAATTCTGTTTTAAGGAAAATATTGAAAAAAAATGACAAGTTGAGAAACAACTTGAAGTATAGAAATTGAGAAATTGAATGGTAGATGTCAAAAAAATCAGTAAAAATTTCAAATCCAAAGACTCAAAGAAATTGGATAAATGGGAAGTCTACTTTTATGTGGCATTAAAAAAAGAGAATATTGAATCCTCTTTTAAGTTATTTTTACTAATGCATTTATCAATATTAAATTAAGCTGAATACAATCTCCATGATGTTCCAGTTTTCTTTGACAATGAATGACAAATGACTTTATAATACCATTACCTTAATTACTGTTGTACCTACCTGAATAACTCATATTTTTCAACTTTTTTTGGGTATTTATTATAGAAGGCCACCTAGCACATTTTAGTATTGCTTAATTTTGATAAAATTAAAATTAAATATCATATTTAAAGTATATCTATTTAAAAATAAACTATTAGCAGCCTAGGAATTTGAACTTGAGCAAAATATATATTATTAATTTCAAGAATACAATCTTTCCTTGTGATTATTTAAGCCAGACAAGGTTTCAGTGTCACTGTGGAATTAATGCAGGGATGATCTTGGGATTTGCATAGTAATTGGATTGACACATATGCCACACTGTACAGGACTATGGACACAGATGGTAATGAATATACTAGCCATGGTCCTTTAGATCAGTACAAAAATGTGATGAAATTGATTTTTTTTTATTCTTTGAGGTTCATAAGTAACCATGCTGGCTAATGAGCTAATTTAGATAAGCTTCAAACAAGAATATAATCACATTAATGGTAATTGGTAGAAAGCAGCATAAAATGAAGCATTTTAGTTTCCATTCCAAGTTTTAATTAGCAATTAAAAGTTACTTGATCTAAGATTGTTTCATTGTGTTATTATACTTTTTATATAAATATGTAAAATAGTTTTAGAGATGTTATTTCACACAAAAGTGTCTTCAAAGGATATGTTACAAAGTATCCTATCAGTAATAAATATTCTAAAAATATATTTAAGCTAAATAGCAGAAACATGGTATAGTTATGAATATTCTTATATATAAATTAAATTCTAATAAATGGAAACAGAAAAAGTTTTTCTATGTGAAAACATAATCTTAATGCCAATTCTTAAATGTTTAAATTATTTCTGAGTCATGTATTTGCTTTCACATAATTTGGAAACTGATGGATTGTATGGCCAAATTATTGTCATTTGTTAATATGTAAAAATATTTAGTATTGACAAAATGAATTAACAAGTCCAAAATATTAAAATGCTTTCTTAAAACAACCTTATTATTTGTCATTTCAGCCATAAATTTATATAATAGAATGTTCAAATGTTATTAGCAATTATGTATGAAATATTTAAAAAGAACACACCATATTTAAGCTTTAAGGGTATATAGTAGAATTTAATATCATTTTTGGTAACTCTCAACACATCATAGGACAAATTCACAATAGGAAAAAATATTCAATCAAGAAGTGCAGAAGTATTCATTAGTCTAAAGATTATTTAATATAATATTTGTTCAGTAAGAGTTAATTCATCAGCGAGCACTTTTAAAGTACGGCAATTTAAGTTTACTTTTTGGCCTTATGGATTATGTGAGTCCTTTTTACAACTGATTTTATTATTTTTTAAGTAATTGTATCTCTTTTATTTAATGTTTAAATATAGCATTATTTGTCAATTGATACTTTAAAGGTTTTACAAATAAAAACTCATTAAATTTACATTTTTACTTTAAATGTGTTTCCTTGCTAGCATCTTTCCTACTACAACTTGAGGGATTCAAGTGTCATTCAGATAAGGCAAAGTTTGTGATTTATTCATCTGTAAAACCTATTCTTTTTAATCCCTGGCACAAAGAAGCAAGTGCTCAACAGATTTTGGTGAATGCAAGAGCAGATCCAGCTTTATCTGCTCTTATCTACAAGTGGAATATCTTCAAGATAATAGCTAGGGGTACTCATATTTTTTAATAGTCTGATGTTAGTAATTCCACTGGTAATTTTACAAAGTACACAGAAATTGCAAATGCCCTTCAAAATACTCTTGACCTCGAAAATTTACCAAATACATTTTCAAGTACTTTTAAGCATGAAATCTTAATAATGTAATATGATCTTAATCCACAATACAAGAAAATATTTACATCTCATGAACATGGTTAAACACTAAAATACTACCATTAAGAAAAATAGTATACCTTGCACTCTATGCTCCTCTGTATTTTTTAACAGAGGAAACAATATAATTTACTGCTTTCTTAATGCCTTGGAGTCATTATGTACCTCAGTTATGTGATATTCTATGCTATGACCAATATAAGGTGACTATAGATGTTGATGTTATGAATCCTGTTACCAAGTTTTAATAGTCTAATGTAATTAAGTCTAAGATACATCACAAATCAGCAATCATTTCTTTTCTTCCCTGTTTTAGTCACTTTCTTTAGTTGCCATTATGTTTTGCAAAGTTTGTACGATTAACTAAAGAGAAAAGCTTAAGGCCACAGCTTGAGTAATTTGACTAAAGCACAGGACATTTGGGGCTGTGGGAGGAGGTAAGGGAATAAGACATGATGTGAGCTATATTCAAAAAACATATTCTGAAGAAAATATATAATCTATCTAAAAACTCTCCATGAGCTTGGTTTAATATGCTACCTCATACTTAGAATGACTTCTAAAATAGTAGAAATTTCCCCAAACACATGGTACCAGGTTTTTTATTTAACGGATTGGAAACTAAAAATCTGTTTGGTTGTCATTCATTGCACTTTTGAGGATTTAACCATAAAATGAGTCAGTGAGAAGGAGGAGAGACAGACAAGAATCTCTTTTTCACATTAAATGTAATACATTTTTGGTATTATCAATTTTAAATTGTAATTGGATCATTTTATATTGATAGATAGTCAATAGGTAGAGATACACATTCATAAACTCATAACAGGTCTACTTATTCATGGATAATATATGTATAATATTAAAACTTTAATAAGAATACTATATTTGAATGGTCTTTAAAAGGACTATCAAATATATATTTAATATAAATATTTGAAATTATTTAGTTTATTTCTTTTACATTTAAATTTTTAAGCTGGCAAACTTTTACAAATTGAGGAGAACCTCTCATATTTTAGAGCAACTGTTTTTATTTTCATAGTAGTCACGGTCAAGCAAATATTATTTAAAGTAACCAGAATATCTAACTTTGCAGTTTGCCTATTATTTTTCCTGTCATTAATGAAGACAGCTGATTAACTATTTTATGGAGTTACTTTTTGTTGCATTCATATCAATGTCATATGTATTTCTTCTATATCAACTCATGTAGTAAATAACCCTGGGTTGTGCTTTTTTTACATGCTGCTTCCCTATGGAAGTGCATCCTGGAATCTGTAGGCACAGCAAATGGGCCCGGAAGGTTAAGAGGTACTGTTGTATATGCAGAATGTCATCATTTAGAGCAGGGGTGTCCAACCTGCAGCTGGCGAGTCACTTGCGGCCCATGATGGGTATGAATGTGGCCCAACACAAAATCATAAATTTACTAAACACACTACTTAGTTTTATGACTAAGTTTTATTACTTAGATATGTAAATTTTCTATATTAAAGAACACAAACTTGGTACCTACTCAATGATTTTAAAAGATTATCAAAAGGGCCGTTGCATAATTAGGGTTATTATGTGAGAACTTTTTTGCTTATCTGTGGTGGTGGGTATCACAAAAATTATGCACAAAATTTTTATTGTACTCATCAGTTTTTGTTAGTGTTTGTGTATTTAATGTGTGGCCCAAGACAACTCTTCTTCCAGTGTGGCCCAGAGACCCCCAAAATTTGGACACCGCTGAATCAGAAGGTGCCTCAAAGTGTATATTAATCCTTCCTCTTGCTGTGGTCAGCATCTCAATGATATTTTCCTTTGCTCTGAGATATTGTAAACTGAAAGGAAAAATGATCCTTGAGAAGTGAGAGAGAGAGAAATATTTGTTAACTATTTTTTATTTTTAAAGTCTTCCTTCAAAATAAATCCCTTCAGTTTTTAATTACTCATTTATTGTTTATTTCATTTGACTTTTCTTACTTCCTCTCTCCCTTTCCTTCTTTCTTTCTTTCTTTCTTTCTTTCTTTCTTTCTTTCTTTCTTTCTTTCTTTCTTTCTTTCTTTCTTTCTTTCTTTCTTTCTTTCTTTCCTTCTTTCTTTCCTTCCTTCCTTCCTTCCTTCCTTCCTTCCTTCCTTCCTTCCTTCCTTCCTTCCTTCCTTCCTCCTTCTTTCTTTCTTTCTTTCTTTCTTTCTTTCTTTCTTTCTTTCTTTCTTTCTTTCTTTTTCTTTCTTTCTTTCTTCTTTCTTTTCATGCTGGAACCTAGAATTCAGCACCATTTACTAACAAGTGTGTGGCTTATGAGGGTGCTTGAATGGAAAGAGAAACCCTGGGCTTTTGAAAGCTATATTATTATCTATTAAAGCTTGCTAGTTTGTTTTTTTTCAACATCATAATTAATCAATTTACTTTAGTTATTTTTCTTAGTTGTTGTGACAAAGATTAAACACTCCCCTCTCAAAAAAAAAAAAGAGAAGAAAGAAAGGAAGGAAGGGAGGAAGGAAGGAAGGAAGGGAGGGAGGAAGGAAGGAAGGAAGGAAGGAAGGAAGGAAGGAAGGAAGGAAGGAAGAAAGAGAAGGAAGGGAGAGAGGAAGGAAGGAAGGAAGAAAAAAAGAAAGAAAGAGGAAGGAAGGGAAAAGAAAACTTAACAAGCAATCAAATATGTAGACGTGCTGGCCTGCCCTCCACTAAGTTGAGTAGATGACATAAAGTCTTGGACTTTCAATTTAATCTGCCAAATTTGAGGTATTACTTTTAATTACTTTTAATAACTTTTAATTCCTAGGAGAGACCGTGAAATGCTGCATCTACTTTTCTCAAATACACATTACCTTTTTTTTTAGCTTCAGGTGTTTATTCATGTTCCATCTCTTTGGAGTTCATTTACTTCACATTTTGGTAGTAGCCTACACTTATACTTCCTTCAAACCTTACAGTAACCCTAAATTAAATAGTTTTCTATCTTAAAGTATCCTGTAATAAATCCATTGCTCCTGCTCCACCAGCTTCATCACAAAACCATACTGCACTTGACTGCCTTCTTGGTATAGGAGTCATGATGGCAGGACTTCACCTGCCTACAGCCTACATGTGTCCCACAGTGTTTATATATTCATCCTTTAATCATTGCGCATCTTCTATGTTTTCAACTTTTTTCCAAAATGTAATATACTAGATATGTTACAAATGCATCTTGATTGTATTCTCTATATATTACAAAAATTGTATCTGTACTTATAAATGTTTCTTTTACTGAAGTTTGTTCTATTATGTGATTTTTCAGTTTTATTAAAGATTTCAGGGCCTTGTAACAGGGACATGGCATGCTACAATCTCAGAAAAGCCCTACTGTCTTCGTACTCTTCAGTTTCTGTGACCAACTAGATTTAATGAAGATTTTTTTTCCTGATAGTAAAGCACATTTTTTATAAGCTAAATCCATTCTAAAAAGAGTAAGATTATTACATCCCTGAAATTATAAATTAATAATTGTACTTTGATTTTCTTGAGAAAAGTGATCATCCTTTCCATTGTTGTTGTTGTTGTTCTTGAAATATCACTGGTCTCTGAGAACTGTCCTCTGAAAGGAGCTTTATTAGAACAGGCACTAAGTATCACTCCTGGAGTTGAGTCTTTGTGGGTCCAATCACAGACAATACATTTAAAACATGTGCTCAGAAGTAGATCTCACAGTGATAAATACTGGCAAGTGACTAGGGACTACTGCTTTTCAAGTAGTTTCATGCTGTTTAGAGTTGTAATAAGAATCTTGTTTCTAAAAGAAAAGAGCAGTATCTTTTTAGTTCTGTATGAGTAATTCATTGCTTGAGGCCCATGTGAAGTGAGCTTGCATTCCAACACTGTTCATTGGCCAAGGTCTCAGATGTCCACCAAGAGCCTTCACAGCATTTGCTTTAGGCATGCTTATGCCTTGCAGTCACTCAGGAGTTCACTGAAAGAAAAGACACTATGATTATATGTTGGAGGAATAATGAAGGAACCATTCTGCATAGATTACAATGACAAAAAACATAAAACCCTTTAAAATATTACCAAAGTCAAGCCCTATTCTACTAACAGTAATGTTGCATTGTCAACAGTTTGCAATTAATTTTTTCTCTTTCTAATTCAAGGACTCTTTAATTATCATTCCATACAAGAAATCTGTATATTCTGTATGTACAGAAGAGCAATATATTGATTTAAATAATTTAAAGGAAATTGTTGCATATTTTTTATTTTTAATTTTGGTTTTGTTCAAGTGCAATTGTCTCCATTTTTCTCCCACCACTCCCTCATGCCCCACCCATCCCCACTCACGATATTTTTGAACTAACCTTACCATGTCTGAAAATTTATGTATTCATTTTTAATCATTGTCTATCTTCCAAGCTTTTATATTTTCTTCCAAATATAAAGTACTGAATAACAAATGCATCTTGATTGTTTACTTTACACATTAAAAAATAGTTATAGTTTGTATAAGATTTTAAGTTATATATAATGCATTATTTTAATTGACTTAGCAGATACCTTTATACATATGAAATTACTACTATCACTTTAATGGTTTAAGTTGAAGAGGAACACTTTAAAGAAAATTATTACCATTTAATATGTAATAACATTTTTAAAGCATTCCAAAACCAATGGGTGTTAAGGCAATGCATTTAATACAATCTAAAGTCACAGGTATAAGACAACTGCTTTTTTAAATTAGGTATTAGACAATGCACAGAGCTTGTCTTTAATGAAAAACACCTATAGTTGATACCCCTAACAATAAATATTGGTTAACTGATCATGAAACTATTTTAAAAGTCTGAAATATGATTATTTAGTACCATTATCACAACTTATAACCAACTTGATCTAAATCTTGATTATATTTACAGCTGTAATAAATCTGCTTAATTTTTTTATTTATCCTCACCCTAGGACATTTTTTTAAATTGCTTTTAGAGAAGAAGGGAAAGAGGAAGAGAGGACAAGAAACATCAATCCAAGAGAGAAGCATCAGTTGGTTGCCTCCTGTATGGTCCCGTATTGGGATTCACACACCCAGACTGGAGATCCAACTGCAGCCCTTCTATTATGGACAATGTTCCAACCAACCAAGGCACACAAGCCATGATGATAAATACGTTTTTAATAAGTAATCCTGAGACATACACTTTACTCTGGGACTTGGCATTTATTCAAGTCACCCTAAGCTTCATTTACTGCTCACAGTCAGGCTATTTTTTGTGCGTCCATCAACCCCAATCAAAGGGATTATAGCATTGCTTCTTCAATTTCCTGTGTCTTAACTTCTTCCTACCACTTTCTTTTGGCAAAAACCAAAGTGCAGAACAGAACAAAAGTGCTCGAGATAGATTTCCACCTTATGAGAAAATTTTCTATCAAAAACATGTTCCTTTTGGGGGCTGGATGAAAGAAGGTGAATTGATTAGGCACAATGTTTCTTTTTGAGTACTTTCTTCATCCAAGGGAATAAAAAATTGTCACTCCGGGGCAAGATCATGTGAATAGGGAGGGGGGGCATGGGGTTAATGCCGTTTTTCATTAAAGTATGATTAATATTCAGTGCAGTGTGGGCAGGTGCTCTTGTAAATCACCCATCAAAAAATGGACAAATGCATTGAAATAATTTTCATAAAAAATTCACTGAAACCCAACACAACCTCTAACAACAACACTAGCTGGTACACTGATAGAGATGGGTTCCTAGAACACTCACTTAGCAGGGAAAACTAGATACTACAAGGGGCCTCCCCTCCAGAAGATAATTTTGGGTTTTTTGGACCCCCGTTTGTGTGTGTATCCTGTGGACACAGACGACAGTGTGGTGCTGGCCAGAGGAAAGGGGGCATGGTGGATGGAAGGAGGAGGGCAAATGGGAGAGAATGGGCACATCTGCAATACTGTCAACAATAAGAATGAAGGAAAAAACTAAAACGATTAAGCATAAAAAATCAATACCTCTTGTTTTTCAACAGAAAAGAGAAAAGAAAGAAAGAAACAGGTTTCTTTTCCTGGTCTTTACTTCTTTCTGAGAATCTTAATTCTACCACTGGGGTGGATTAAAGGCAGCCAATTATTTCACAAAATTGTTTTTCTTCAATTTCTTTGGGCTCATGAGGGCAACCCACAACTTATCTCTTTTTTGGGAGATGGGGGAAATGGAGACAACTGAACTTGAACAACAATAAAATAATGTGAAAAAAAGGCAAAACCATTTTAAAAAAAGACTAAATTACAAAATATTTTAAAGTTTTTAAATTAAAAAAATCCTCACCCAAGGAAGGGTATGTTCATTGATTTTAGAGAGAAAGGAAAGGAGAAATAGAGAGATGGACAGAGAAAGAGAAAGAGACATCAAACTGAGATAGAAATATCCATTTTTGCTTTCTATACCTCGCCAATGGGATGCAGAACTACAGCCTAGGCATGTGCCCTGATTGGGAACTGAACCCACAGCATTTTGGTATTCAGGACAACACTTCAACTGCTCCCAACAGCTGAGCCACCTGGACAGGACTCAAGTTGTTTTTTCTTTGTTGCTCTTGTTAGTTAACTCTGCCTGGTGCTTTGTTAGATATAATGTCCTTCCCAAGGGGCTAAGAGTGTAGGAAAAGTAGATTATAATTATGAATTTTAGTAAAATCCATTCAAACATGATTTTATAAGAATAGAAAAGTAAAAGGTAATTAAGGACAGAGTTAATTATTTTTTAAAATTAAAGTTAAGTAAAAATATTTTGTCCACCAACACAAAAGAATGTACTTCAAACCTAATGTTCGTAAGATATTTTTGCATTAGTATTTTTTCCTTTTTAATGAAACATTGTTCTGATTAAAGTGTTCCTTAACCAGAGGATGCTTTGCAGTGTATGAGGGTATCAGAAGTAATTCGATCCAGGAATGAAATGGAGCAGCCTCAGTATGTTGCCCCTGCTCAGACCTCCATTTGGGGCTTGTTGGGAAATTTATTACAAACTGTCAATGAAAATTGATTCCAAAATGGGTTGATCCCCCTTCTCTTAGAGAGGTGTGGTCTTGATTAATAAGTAAGGAATGACAAACAAAAAGAAGAATTAAAAAAAATTAATGGTTTCCCCTAAGACGTTGAAAAACAATTTTGTTTAAATAAAACAAAACCCTTAGAAATGCAAATTTAAGCATTTAGTGAAAATTGATAATGAGCAAACTCTGTTTTTACATTCTATATTCTATATATAATCTATAAAACATATATATTCTAACCTAAAAACCAGATCTTTTTAAATATTTTGCCTTAGAAAAATTAACTTTTAGTCAATCTATCCATTGACTCATTTATTCTTTCAGTCAACCAACTTGAGTTCCATTATACAACTAGGAGTGAGATGTGGTACCTAGCCTGAAATAGCTTCCATCATAGTTAGTAAAACTATATTCACATGTATGTACATTAAAGAGTATATTAGGATGTATATATGATTGGTAATGATGTGCCTACTATAGATATATCACATTAAAATAAGTCTTGGAACTCCTCATAAATTAAACCCAATCTGTAAAACAGATGTTAATGGAATTACTTTATTAAAGCTCAGGTGAGGGTCCTGGAATGATATCATCCTACATTTCTATTAGGCTCCTGGTACAAGCCTTTGGACCTTTTGAGGAGAATTTGCTACAAGGACTGTTTACACAAGGATGAGCATGGGGGAGAGAAAAGAGAAAAGGAGGCAACTGCCTCATGGTTGTCCTATTCTAGGCTGGCAGTTGTTAGGGAGGAAACACCTAGCAGACATTGGAACCCAAAGATGGACAGGATCTTGGATGAAAAGTCACATGACCCCCAAATTATCTTGTGGTAGGGATGTGTAAGAATAGATACAACATTTACAGTTTTATTCTTACAGACAAAGAATAGGTTTCTGAGTCTCTAGATTTTAGTTATTGTGGTTGCTGAGACTCTGTGTTGCTTTCTTTACTTTTCTTTATGTTCTTAAAATACCACCGTTTTTAGACTGGACATTTTTTCATTCTTTGAGAGTGGAAAGAGTTGAAAACTATAGTTTTTAAAGAGTTTAACTGTTCTGGCAAATCCTAAATCTAGCTATAAAGAAAGATGTGGTGAGAATGTAAATGCCAAGGGGGAAGGAGCAGCACTTCTTCACTAGTAAATATTTAGAACTTTGATTAATAACTTATATGGTCTGAGATTCTTTGCTAGTCTCCCTGTCTTGCATTCTCCTTTCCCTCTCCTTGTACTAAGTATACAGAAAGAAAACCTGAGTAGCTGCATTTACTCCTCTTTACACTCTGCCCTAGATCCCAGCATCTGGACTCCTGCAGGGAAGTGAGTCCTTGATATGTCCGCGATCTATCTTGCTGCCTCAGGCCAAGGAGCCCTAGCTGAGTAGCTCACCTGGTACGCAGCCTCCAGTTTCTTTGTGTTTTCCTTTTATTGGTTAGTGTTATCTTCCTACACCTTCATTTTCATTTTATTTTAATATTGCTTTACATACTTATCCTCATGTCAGTTATCTTTCAAATACTCAAATCTGAACATATTTATTGCTTAAAAATTACTAAAATTTTTCAGCATTCTATATTTTCATTGTGTGTTTAATTGTCAGCGTCCTCCAGTGCACTATGAGCTTCCCCGGTCTTTTTATATCCAACATTAGAATAAGAGCAGGGCCTAATTACATCCTTGGTTAGATAATAAACAAATTATTTTTAAAGTCTGAATCTTGATTATTTTATTTCTATAACTATGTGCTATTTTGTAACCCCATTGTGCTCTCTCTATGTAGATGTATAATATTGAAAACAGCAATCACTGAAAATGTTGTGAGAAATAATCTTAAAGAAATAGCTTCTCTGATTGATATGCTTCTGGAATTTTAATCATGTTCACTATTTTATCACACAGAGGCTAAAAGACAGAAGAGTGATTTTATTTGAATGCCTGAAAGCATTAAATTTTTTTGTTTCATAATGGCTGCTTAGCATTCCAATAAAATATCATGTTTCTCAGCATAATTATTAAATAGATATCAATGTATTTTTAAAGTCATGAATTTTATATTTTAAGTAAATCTCTAAACCAAATTAAAACATTGTCGATGATGTCTGATGTTTTTCCAAATTATATGTAGGTTTATAAAAAATGTATCAGAAAGTACAGAATTCCTTATACTTTCTTACCCTGCTCCCAGTTTCCTCTATTATTAATATATTGCATTAGTGTAATATGTTTGTTATAATTGATGAGCAAATATTGATACATTACTATTAGCTTAAGCCCATGGATTATATTATACATCACTCTTTGTGTTGTACATTCTATGGGCTTTGACAAATGTATAATGACGTGTACCCACTAGTGCAGTACCACATAGAATAGTTTCACTTACCTGAACATTCCTTATGCCCTACCCATTTCACTCCAGCCCCTACCCCTAAAACTCTGGCAACCACTCATCATTGTTACTGTTTCCACAGTTTGGCATTCTTCATAATGTCATACAGCTGGAACCATGCAGTGTGTTATGAGGTTTTGCATAAGGTTGAAGATCTGGGTTCTGGAAATGATCTATGGCCTCTCCAATATCACCCATACACACAGATTTTACTTCAAGCAGGTTGAGACCACAGGACTCATCCCACACTGCAGCAACTGAAGGGTGTGAGGCAAATAGGGTGTGTATATCTAGAAAGCACACACAAGTTTGAAGGACTCTTAGGACAACCCATGCTCTTCATGTATTGACAAACATACACAGACACCCGTGAAGGGATATCCATTCTAATAGGGCATTTTAAATTTAAATAGGTATGTTTCAAAAATAGGTTTATATAACTAATAGCATTGATAATTTTCTTCCTGGTGTAGACAGTTGCCAGCATTATACACCTACATATACTCCCAGATGTTCACGTGTATATACTCACAAGTCATTTATCCTTAAATAAAGATCAAAGTTACTTTTACTTAATTGTTTGCCTACAACTAAGAGACAGTTTGTGGACTAGGAAAATATGTGTGATTTCATAATCATTGTTTTTGAGAAATATTTCTTTTATACTGCTGCATTATTCACTATTACCCACCCTCAAATGTAAAATGCCAAATATCTATAATTTGAATGAGTACAATACTAATTCTTCTAAATAAGTACTCCCCCATTACTAAACTTTATTTATATTCTAACACGATGTCATGATATTATAATAACTTGCTTACATGTCTGAATACATCTGAAACTGTGAGTTTCTCAATGCAAAAAGATGGCCTATTAATCGCTGCATGAATAGTAACTAAAAATAAAAGGTAATTTTTAGAATGAATGTATAAATGATTAATGAATGAATACATGAATTAATAAATGAAAAAAGAAAAGAATGAACTACTCTTGAGTTCATAAACTGATTTTGAGTATTCAATTATTTGAAAAACATTTTTCAAAGCTACACATGGTCTTGAACTTCTATATACATTCATGAATTGGTACGTGTATATGTTTATACACATACAGACAATCTGAATTCTCACAATGTATCAGGCATTTAGATTTATGTGCAAGTTTATTGAACCTCACTTTACATATAAGGGAAGGGACTGGAGAGATCAGATACTTACTCCAAGTCACCTAGTCAAAGATGGACTTGCAAACTATGATTGCATAATTTCAGGTGTATAAATTTTTATCACAAAATGATTTGAGTCCAGAAAGGTTGATATTCTCCATTAATAGGGTACAATGATTAGAAAAAAAACCACCTTTCCCCAAATCCTATCATTGATAATTGAATTTGAAAAAACAGGAGATCAAAAAAAATAATACTTCAAATACAAGTGCCACAAAAATGTCCTGTAAAAATAGACAGGTAGAATACTAACTCCCAAGAGATTTTAAAGTCTAAAAAATAATAAAAAATTAAGAAACGTTTATCAGTTTAGAATGGAAAGCAACCTATCAACATAAGAAATGTCTAAACCCATAGAGAATTTTTTTTAGTTTATTTGAACCAAATGGGACCAAGATCTCAAGTGCTCTGCAGAATCAGTTTTACAGTTTTTTTATGCATTTGAAATTAAGAAGGGAACTAAGAAAGATTGGAGAAAGCAAGGCAGGGATTGGATTACAGGACAGATAAAAAGAATATGTACTTTTTTGAGACTACGCTCCCCACTTTGAGTGGTATTCTGGCATTTCGGAGGTATGTTAACCTAGATGCAGAAGAACAATGAACGTTGTCCTGTTCAGTTAGGAATTTATGATAAGACCACCCTGTGAGGTTACTTTCTATCACTATTTCCATCCATAAATCTTAAAATGATTTCTTTTATAAAGACAATATAGAAAATATAGAGGACTTCCGGCCAAGATGGAGGCATAGGTTGTCACATTGTATATTAGTCTGACAACCATTCATCCAGACCTTTAAGAGGGGTGGAGTTGGGGGCTGGCTGAGAGGAGTCTCAGCAGGAAAAAGCGGTAGCTCGCAGAACCAGGCACTCAGGGCTCAAGCGACTGTTGGCAGACCCCCAGGCACACAGGTGGTGGCTAGCAGATCCTGGGCATGGGGAGGCAATGAGCAGACCCAGTGAGGCACACAAGGCAGCTAGCTGGCTGCAGTCACACATCCGTGTGCAGAAACCGGCCATGACATAGACCTCGCAACCCAGGGACACAGTGAGGGGTTGGGGGTGAAGCCTAAAAGCACCGATTGAAAACACCTGTGGGGGTGAAGTTGCCGGGAGAGACTCCCAGCCTCACAAGATCTTTTGTTGGAAAGACCCATAGGGTTCAAGAATGTACACAAGTCCACCCACCAGGGAACCAGCACCAGAAGGGCCCAATTTGCTTGTGGGAAGCCTCAGAGGGGACTGAAATCCAACAGAGAGCTGAGCAAACACCATTGTTCCCTTTCTGACCCCACCCACACAAACAGCATCACAACCCAGAGACTGGGTTGATCTGCCCGAGTGAACACCTAAGGCTCCGCCCCTCATATGTAACAGGCAGACAAGACAAAAAAAAAAAAAAACAACCAACCAAACAAACAAACAAACAAACCTCAAAAAAACAAAGAGATGGCTCAAACAGAAGAACAATGGAAAGCCCAGAACCCATCTTTTTAAGCAACCAAGAGATGGCCAACCTATCAGATGCACAGTTCAAAGCACTGGTGATCAGGATGCTCACAGAATTGGTTGATTTTGGTCACAAACTAGATGAAATAATGAAGGCTACAATAAGTGAAATGAAGAAAACTGCACAGGGAACCAATAGTCATGGAATGAAAGATGGGTCTCACACCAATGGAGTGGACCAGAAGGAAGAAAAAAAACATACAACCAGAAAAGAATGAAGAAGTAAGAATTCAAAAAAAAATGAGGAGAGGCTTAGGAACCTCCAGGACATCTTTAAACATTCTAACACCAAATCATAGGGGTACAAGAAGGAGAAGAGGAAGAGCAACAACTGGAAAAGATATTTGAACAAATAATAAAGGAGAACTTCCCCAATCTGGCAATGGAAATAGACTTCCAGGAAGTCCAGGAAGCTCAGAGAGTCCCAGAGAAGTTGGACCCAAGGAGGAACATGCCAAGGCACATCATAACTACATTACCCAATATTAAAATTAAGGAGAGAATTCTAGAAGCAGCAAGAGATAAGGGGACAGTCACCTATAAAGGAGTTCCCATCAGACTGTCAGCTGATTTCTCAAAAGAGACCTTGCAGGCAAGAAGGGGCTGGAAAGAAGTATTCCAAGTCATGAAAGGCAAGGACCTACATCCAAGATTGCTCTATCCAACAAAGCTTTCATTTAGAATGGAAGGGCAGATCAAGTGTTTCTCAGATAAGGTCAAGTTAAAGGAGTTCATCATCACCAAGCCCTTATTTTATGAAATGTTAAAGGGACTATTCTAAGAAAAAGATAAAAAATATGAACAGTAAAAAGACAGCAAACTCACAGTTATTAAAAACCACACCTAAAACAAAAGCAAACTAATCAAACAAATAGAACAGGAACAGAACCACAGAAACGGAGATCACATGGAGGGTTAGCAACAGGGGAGTGGGAGAAGGAGAGAGGGGTAAAAGACACAGAGAATAAGTAGCATAGATGGTAGGTAGAAAATAGGGGGAGGGCAAGAATAGTATGGGAAATATAGAAGCTAAATAACTTATGACACATGGACATGAACTAAAGGGGGGAATGTGGGTGGGAGAGGTGTGCAGGGTGGAGAGGAATAAAGAGGGGAAAATGGGACAACTGTAATAGCATAATCAATAAAATATTTTTCAAAAAAGAAAGTATAAAGATAATTGAGACACCAAAGATAATCATTAATTTTTGAGGTAACTGCTGAGTCGAGGACATGGTAACAACTATTGAGGAAAAGAAAAACATTCAATAGTTAGCTTTTTATTTCCATGTGAATTCTAGCATTTATTTTTGCTTATGGATGAACCATATTATTTCACTGTTTTGTATCCTACACTATTGAACATCTACTATCTACCAAGATCTCTACTATGTAGTGGAATAAAACAGTGAGGTATAAATAAATGTCTTCATTCTAAGAGATTTTAAACTTTATTATTAAATCTATTCATTAGCTAAGTGACTACACAAACTTGTGATGAATATTCTAATATGGAAATATAGACAGAAAATATACATAGCAATGTAGGAAATAAAAGTGAAAGAAATAATATCCTGGAGACATAATACCAAAGTTACTCTTTATTCTTTGTCTAAATTGAACACCCAGAATGCCCCCTTTAAGGCTTAAGGACCATCATGGAAGATGTGGGTGTGTGAGATTGTAAGAGCCAGATAAAATAGGTGTAGTGGGCGAATGAATGTGACTCCATGTTAAAACTAACCCTTCCGTTTCATTGAACCTGGGTCCAGTCGCCTTATTTCCCTCAGGGTTGAGGAACAACAAAAGGTGGGGCAGACTAGAACAGATAAAGTGCTTGGCCTCTTTGGCTCCAAGCCTGCTTTGTTAATAGCTTTTACATATTTTTGCATACAGACATGCTAACCATCAGCGGAATTCTGCTTGCAGCTTGAATTTTACAAAAACAGCCCCTTATCAAAAAGTACAGCTACCATGGAAATAAGGGAAGTATGTATTGTCTATCAAAGATTTGCAGAAAGTCATAACTGGACTCACATCAACAGGAGTTAACAGACTAAGTTTAATTTTCCTTAGACCCTGCTGACACCCAAATGTCTGTGGTCTTCAATCATCTCTTGCCTCTCCCATATCCCCTTCCCTTGATGTGAACAAAGTCTGAACTCTGTACTTTCTTAAGTTGAATTTGAGGCACCACTAGGTCTCCCATGTTTTCCATTGGCACCTTCTTTATTAATAAACCTTCCTCAAAAAAAAGTGGGAGAAATAACATAGTTTAGGAATCAGAAAAAATCACTTGGTGGAGCAAATGTTAAGCTGAAATTTGTAAGACCTTCCATGAGTCACACGTTATTAGATATCACACTAAAATAACTAGACTTATGATTGCATAAGTCTGATCTGCCTTTCTATCAAAACCTGAAGTTAATCACTATAGCATCAGTGCAGTGCCAGTTAGTTATCTTCTAAGCAGTAAACTTTGTTTAAGGCAGAAATCATGAAGCAGAGAATGTCAGAATGTAGCCACCTTTCTCCTTCTTTTCTCCCAGCCTGTGTTTGTTCTTCCTGAGTAAACTCTGAAGACCCCCTTTTCTTCACCTGAACAAAGATGCATTGTTTGCTTTGAACTACAGAAACTGTTAAATGAGATTCAGTAAAATTGGTTGCTTCGTCTGTGTCCATGTATAAAGCAAAAAGAAGAAATCTCTCCCCTGCTGCATCTCTATCATATTCAAGGCTATGCTATACTTTTCTGTCTGTCTGTCTATCTATCTATCTATCTATCTATCTATCTATCTATCTATCTATCTATCATCATTTATCTATCTTTCTATCTATCTATCTATCCATCCATCTACCTATCATTTATCTATCATCTATCTACCTATCTATCTGTCTGGCATGTACATATCTACCTACCTACTCCTCTTTACTTATCTACCTAGCTACCTATTGAGGGGGTGGGGAGAATTGTACAAAGGTGGTAGATGGACTCCATAGGAAAGGAAGATGGCAGGGCAAGCCAAGGAGCCATGTATTGATCTAACAGTGCCTTAACTTGGTACTATATTGCTTACCGAGTTAAGGCATTGTTAGATATTCTCTAAGTGTGGTATAAATAAATATAAATAGTTGCATTTTTTATTCATTTCATTAATCCTCAGAAAACAACCCTCTATATATTTAACTTATATATATATTATTGTGTATATATATGCATATGTATACATATATACATGCGTGTATACAAAACTGTATATATACACATACATGTGTATGTATAAAATTGTGTATATGTGTATATACACACACAATTTTATAAATCACCTGTTAATCAAGAACTTAGTGCTTTTTATAAATGAAATGGCAGGGTTGGTAGAACTGTATCTATGCCATAGATTCTATGGCATCAACACACAGTCCTGCTAGGTAAGCAAGGTTATACTAGGGTAGAAGACACAATTGCAGTCCAGTCCAACATAACGTACCAGTCAGCTTATATTGTTAAGTTTTTGACTGTTTCAGACGTACCCTTTCAGACACAGGAATTTTGTCATTTACCAAAAATATTCTTCAGAAAAACTATGTTCATTTTGATATGAACAGCAGTGTTCATCATTAATCCATATATCCTGAGGCTGAATAAATTATTGATTGCATTATTATAGCAGTCTTTTTTTAGGCTAATCTTTGCCATCCCTGTTATCTCTTTGTATTTTACCTGATTGACAGTTTTTTTTGTACATTATAAGCATAGGTAATTTTCATCACAATCACTTCATACATTGATAACATTTTCTAAAAATAGCATTGTTAATCCATCATGAGAACAAAACCCTTAGGAAATAGAGAAGATGGAATAACTACAGTGCTTCAGTTTTTTGAAACATAGAGAATAAAAATTTTTTCTTAAACATTTTAACACAAGAATTTAAATCTTATACAATTAGAAAAAAATTCTTCCCCATAATTTATGAAAAGATACAATATAAGTACTTCCTTTATATGTATATGTGCTATGAAAGTAATACATTATTTATTCTTCTTGCAGTTCTGCTATACAGAAACAAAGGTTATATAGAGATGATAAAAAACAAATATAAAAAAAGGAGTAAAAACAAATTAAGTTTGACAATGCTGCTATATGAGTTTTGGGTTCACTCATGTCTTCATTTTATACAGTCAATATTATGTTAGAATCCCATCATCACCAGTGATGGATTCCAATAACTTCCTGACATATAACACCACTTTCAGATTTTTCTCACTTCTACTTTTCTTATTTTTATTTTGGAAACTAACCTTTTGTAAAGACATTGTCTTTTATACGTTACTCTCCTACTAAAGAATATTTAACCCTTAACTATCAAATTAAAATACACCAAATAATAAACCCACTCTCTATACTTATTGAATTGATTTTCTCACGTAATTTGCCCCAAGAAACCAAGATTCTATGTTTCACTTATTCTTGTCTATTATGTTCTATCTGCAGTGTCTTATCTTTAGGGTAAATATGTATATTTTCCTTTTTTAACTCAACAGAAATAAAATACATAATAATAATGGCTTAAATACAGTCAACTACTTTTACTTTCAAATCAGCATAATACCTACACATTCTGCAAATTAAATACATTATTGAGTGAGCAAGATTCAAAACACTTATTTCTTTATCCATTTCTTCAATTTCAATAAGTAATTAGAATAACTGTGTGCCAGACAATCCATAGGTCACAATTTAAGGTCCATAATGGGTTGAATTTGGATATTTAGTTTGAAATCAAATTTGGCTTATCAATTAGTGCAGGGGTGTCAAACTCATTTTCACCAGGGGCTGCATCAGCCTCGCCACTGCCTTCAAAGGTTCAAATGTAATTTTAAATGTATAAATATAACTACTGCTTAACTGGGGGCAAGGAGCTTGGCGCTGCCACTGGGCCTGATAAAACAAGATGGAGGGCTAGATTTGGCCCACAGGCCTTGCGTTTGCCATCTGTGGATTAGTGTACATCAAAATGCCCTATGTAACATATAAACTTTATAAATTTTAACTTTCAACATATAAACTTTAGCTAGTCTGTACCACTAGCAATGTTGAATTCAATTAATCCACTAAGACATAACTGCTATTATTTTTTGTTTTATAATTTGTACATATATTGAGCTTGCTTAGAAGAAAAGACGGACTAGATAAAGAGAGTGATGTTAAAAATAAATAGAATAAACAAGAGAAATAAAGAGGGAGGAGGGGAAGGAGGAAAGGAGGAAAGGGGAAATCACCTGGCCTGTGCTCTCAAATATTTAAAATCTCATTAGTTATCTAAGGATGAACTAGGATAGGGCTGCACCATTAAATTAAATGGGTGCTGAAGATCTGCAATTCTTCCCAGAGTCTTCACAGGGTCTTTAGACTAAAGTGAGTGGTCAACACAGCCCAGCTGAGGAAGTTCCTAGGGACCCAGAGCTAAGGCCACTTCTATGGGGAAAGAGTTATACTAGAACTGGAGTTTACTTATTAACATGCTGGGTAATTCTCTGCTGAAAAATTTACATACCTGATGTTTTAGGCTTGATGAGTCATGCAGTATACTAGAAAAGAATTACAAGTTGATATGTATCAAATTTTAGAACATGTGTATGGATAATATTACTTTAGGAAACCAGAAAAAAGCAATATCCTTTTCCTTTTCCTTTTATTGGGTTATAAAGTAGTTGTTAGAAATATAAAGTTTGGATTAGTAGACATAATTAATGAAATATTTCAACAATATGTTTTAAAGAACTTTTCAAATGCCTTGTTCCAGACTGGACTAGTGGAAAAGCTGAACTTTGAAGACATACAAATATAGATTCAAATATTAAATGCAACTTAAGTTGGGGGTTAATTAATTAATCTCTTTAAACATAATTTTTCCCATCAGCAGAATTTAAGTGATGTGCTTAGGATTGCTTTGTGAATTGAGTAGGCAGTCTTTATAGCCTTTGCGAAATACTTAGTGCAGGGCTTGAACCATAGTAAGTGCGAAGGAACAGTGACGGATATGTGATGATGGTGATGATGATTAATGACAATCAAGAAGAATAGGATGATAATAAAATGACAAAGACTGGCACTAAAAATATTGAACAAATACTAGTGTGCTTTCTTTAGAAAATGTCATTCATATTTGACTTAATGAGAGATTATAAAGTGTTACAAATAGAAGTAGGAGCCATACCTGGGGTCTATTCAGAAGTTTAGTGAATAGATTTTGAATTCACACAATGGAATAATATCATGGGGGAGAAATTACATAATAATTTTTGGATTTTTTTGGAAATAAATTCAATCCAAGTGGCGGTATGGATAAGGAAGAAGGAAGAGACTCAGATTTGGTAACCAGAAAAAGAAGATATAAATAAAATAGGCAACAATATAAAAAATGGTAAGTTGATTTAACTAATTCCCTTAAACAACTTTTTACTTTTCACCTAGCACCTTTTTAATGAACCAGAAATTTGTCCTGTGGAATCTTAAAGTATCAGTAATCACATGATTATAGAGAAAAGTATAGAAGTGATAATGATAATTTGGTAATATAAAATTAAACTGTCTTTGAATAATCTTGGTGATGTTTAATGATTTTCAAAATATGCTTAAATCACTTGAAATGAATGCTGAATAATACCTTCAAAATAATATCTTCATGTTCTCTCATCTTCTAATCTTTGTGTTTCTTTGAAGAAATGTTTGCTCTAATGCATAAAGGTATTTTAAGCCAGGTTTGTTGTACTGTAAGAATGAGCTTTCATGGAGGAAACTCTACAGATTACATGCTTTGATATTGAACAGTTATTTCTTGAAAGGCAGGCAAGAATATAAAAGCAATCAGTGCCTCCCTTTTAAATAAATTAGGTGATTGTTCTAATGTCTGATATAGGAAATAAGCCAGATCTGTTTTAGACTTTAAAAATAAGATGGAAAGGCTCTTTTAATTATTCTTATTTTGTTATATTTAAGTAGAATTTTTTATAGATATGTAGAAGTCTTACATTAGTAAAACATCTCAAAAATCCTGAACAAAAGGGACTTCAGAAGGTGGGGGATTTAAAAAATAGCACTTACTACTATTTATCCTTGAAAATACAAGGAAAAGTCCTTTTTCACTTTCCATTTTGGTAATGTGAAAGCTGATTAAATGACATCTGTACCGTTACCCTGTCATAAACACACATCTGTCATGTGTGTATAACCGAGGTCTGTGCAGAAAGTATCCAGCCATGTACTATGAAAAATAGAGACGTGTATTGAAGAGGACACAAGATAGAAGAAACATTGTAAATAGGATGGTGATGCCTCAGTCCCCTTCGAAGTAGGTACCTTGAGACCTCACACAGTTCTCCCAATCACCATCAGCTGCCCCATTGTATTTTCCTGAATCTCATTAACAGTCTGAACTCTCTTGCCTTTCAAAGCTGATTTTAGTTTTGAGAAAAGCCACTTCTGGTCACAGGGCACCAAATCTCGGTTGTACATGAGCTGAGTCACCTGGGTGATTTGATGTTTCACCAAAGAACACTGCACAGAGAGAGATGTGATGCATGAGTGAATGTGTTGTCATGATGAAGCTGTCAACCACCAGTTGCCCATAGCTGCAATGTTCTGATCATCCAAATGGTTTCCATGGAGTAATGTTCAAGCTTAAAGCAAAATCTGATGCAGATTCATTGCTCTACTCAGTCTTTTGGAGTGGATGGCCACACTGTACACATGTTCATTCAACAGTGTCTACTGACCCCACTGACTAGTATAATGAAGTCGTCATTGTTCATGCATGGGTACTCCAGTCCACTCTCCTGAACTGCCAGGTTACATTGATGTCATGTAAGCCATTCTTGTTATATTAACAATGGATGGACTTTTTCAAGACAGACCTTGTATGGTACTGCTATACTATATTAGTATAAAAAATATGCAACTATATTAATGTATATGTGTGCCTGTGTTTGTATTTTTTCTTTCCATGGCTCTGTCAGGAAAAATCAATTAAATTACATTTAATTATTTTGATAAGACTATTCAATAGTAGTTTTGATATTAAAATGATAAAGTATAAAATCACTTACATGTACCAAAGAATATCTGCCAAAGAGATAACAACATTTAATTTGGATGATCTTTTAAAAAAAGTTATTGTGTTCCTTTTAAAAAGCCTTTAGGATCCTAATTTGATACTGCACATTGGAAAATAACATCCTTAATTATTAAGAAAATTACCAAAAGGGACAAAATTATCTACTTTTGAAAATCTGAAGAGTAACCTAAAGTCAAATGTACAGATTTTTTCAGAACAAATTTTCCTCAATAAACATTTGATATATTTAATAAATTTCAAAATTATTTATAAATGTTAAATGGTGTACCTTGTTGGGGTGAACTTATTCTTTAGGTTTTGTAACTTTATTAAATTTATTGTTGTGACATTGGTTAATAAATTATATAGGTTTCAATTGTACAATTCTAGATGGTGTGTTTAGCACTGAAAGTTGTCTCTTTTTGTCACCGTGTGTTTGATCCCCTTTACCCCTTCACTAACCCATCACCACCCTTCCCTGTGGTAACCACCATACTGTTGCCTGTCTGTAAGTTTTTTTCATTTGTCTTGTTTTTTTGCTGCTTTCAGTTTTATATCCCACATGCGGGAGAAATCATATGCTTCTTGACTTTTTCCACGTGAATTGTTTGGATTTTCATGATATTCTCAATGTTGTGACATTGGCAGTATTTCATCTTTTCTTAGGGCCAAATAGTTTTTATTTGTATATCTGTAACACCTATTCTTTGGCCAATAATCTATAGAAGATTATAGATAAACACTTTGGTTGTTTCCTTGTCTTGGCCACCATGTATAATGCTTTACTGAGTGTAAGAGTGCATATATCAAATGAATAAAGGTTTTAACATTTTTTTAGGTAGATACCAAGAAGAGGGGTTGCTAGATCATATGGTAACTGCATTCTTAATTTTTCCATACTGTTTTTCATAGTGGCTGTACCAATTTATATGCCCATCGGCAGTGTATAAGGGTTCCTTTTTCTCCACAATTTCTCCAACAGTTGCTATTATTTATCTGTTAATAACAGCTGTTCTAACATGTGTGAGGTTGTATCTTTTGGTTTTGATTTACATTTCTCTGATAACTAGTGAAATTGAGCATTTTTCTATACATCTGTTGGCTGTCCGTATGTTTTCTTGGGAGAAGGGTTTATTCAGGTCCTCTGCCCAGGTTTTAATTCAATTGTTTATTTTTTTGTTGTTATGTTGTATTGGTTCTTTATATATTTTGGATATTAACCATTATCAGAGGTATGGTTTACAATTATCTTCTCTCATTTAGTTGGTTGCCTTTTTTGTTGTTGATGGTTTCTTTTTCTATTGAAAAGCTTTTCAGTCTGATGTCATCCCATTTATTTACATATTTTTGTTTTTACTTTTGTTGCCTTGAGGTCAAATTCAAAAATTTCTCTCTAGACCAAGGTGTATAAGTTTGGGACCTATGTTTTCTTTTATGTATTTTGTTGTTTGAGGTCATATAGTTAGGTCTTTGGTCCATTTTGAATCAATTTTTGTGTATGGTGACAGATTATCAGTCTAGTTTCATTTTTTGCTTGTGGCCTTCTAATTTTCCCAGCTTCATTTATTGAAGAGGTTTTCTTTTCACCATTGTATGTTTTTGGCTCTTCTGTTGAAAACTATTTACCCCTGTAAGTGTGGGTTTATTTCTGGACTTTTGATTCTGTTCCATTGGTATGCGTGTCTGTTTTTCTGCCAATACAATGCTGCTTTGCTTGTGGCTTTTTAGTATAATTTGATGCTTCTGGTTTTGTTTTTTTTTCTCAGAATTGTTTTGGCTATTGGGATCTTATGTAGTTCCATACAAATCTGATAATTTTTTGTTCTATTTTTTTAAAATCATTAGTTTTTTAATATCTGAGTTCCTCCTTATAATATAAATATATTTGTGCTACAATTCAATTGACTTTCTTTCTCATTTTTTGATGTAATGATGCTGTCTGAATACATATGTAGAATTTTGATTAAAGTAATTAATACTATTTGATAACCTATTGTTTACAAGATATTGTCCAAGAAATAAAAAAGAATGAAACAAATCCAAGGTTTTAGACATGAAAGCGTGCATATTTAATGGTTGAAAGACATTTAAATGAATCAATTTTAATAGAACATTATAAAATGTAATAATTAAATTGTGAATGTTATTTTATGGGAATTAAAAAACTGTAATTCATTTTGTTTCTTAATACTTTGTTATATATTATCCTTTATAATCTCAGATCATTTTGCTACTCAACATTTCTATATTATTCAATACTAATTTATTTATGATAAAGAATCTTACCTTTTGTTGGCTCTTCACAATATTGGTAGTGAATGCTGGATTAATGTAAAAGTAATTAAATAATTTACAGCAATATATAGCATTCACATCTTATATTCTTGCTATATTAAGGAAAATATTTTTATGAGTGTGCTTGTATAAATCTATTTTAAAATTAAAGAATTAAACATTTTAGGTGGGGAGGGGTGGGGGGAGGCAGAAAACAGTACTTGAACAACAATAAAAATGCTAAAAAAAGAATTAAACTTTAACAAAAGCTTGCTATTTTGATAGCAATAAATTCACTTTAAATGAGGACATTGGAACAGATGGGTGGAAATTAAATACTGTGTGCAACCTATAGGATAAATTATTATTTTAAAAATCGCTATTTTACAACAACACAAATGTCAATATCTGGCACAATGTTTTAATTCTCTTTGTTTTTGGTATCTTTTATGGCATTGCTATAAAGTGTGTACAAATTTTCATTCAGTAAGCAGAAATTTATTGCTTGCAAATGTGCAAAGTATCATGCTACCCATAGGGTAATCTGATGATAAATAAGGTAAAACCCTGTCATTAAAAAATTCATAAATTAGTAAGAGAGACTGTCAACAAGCAGGCCATTGCAAAACTAAAGAATACAATGTACACATACAATGCAGGAATTATGGAAGAGAAATCAATCCTCAGTAGATGTCTAAGAGAGAGAACGCTTTTCGGGTGGAGGAGGAATCTTGAGTACTGCCAGGGAATGTAAAATAAGGTAAAAGAACAGTGTTGAGGAGACAAGACAAAGTGATGAGGGAAGTAATACGTCTGCAGATTCAGATTAAAAAGAAAATGAACATTGAAAGGTCACTGCAATTAGACTTATAGTATGTTAAAGTTAAGTGAATGTTTAAGAAAAAGAAATTTAATAACATCTTTGGAAGTTTATCCTGAAAACAATGCAGAACCTTGGAAAGGTTGCAAGAAGAAAGTGAGGACCAGGCTTCTGTCCTAGAAAAGTCACCAGTGACAAAGAGTGAGCATTCATATGTGTCATGACTATGTTAACAGCATTTGGATTTATTGTCAGAGTACATTTGCTTGGTGGATGTTTTAGATAAAAGAAAAATATATTGCCTTGAAATGTAGTGTTCTCTATACCCTAGTAAAACATGAGCTTCCTGAGGATGGAGGCCATACCTTTGATTACATACACAGTGTTTTACATAGCAAGATATTAATGACCAGACTTTGAATTGACTGACAGCTTCATCCTTGTTTGGGGATGTTAGGATGCCTGCCAGATTATGTGGAATGCAGTGGAATGCAGATTTAATGAGAAGTGGTTCTATGTGCATGCTGCTGCTCTTTTGCTTCAGCAACAGTCAGTTTCACTGACTTCTGCTTCAACCTTAAAAAAAAACTAGACTAAACAAACATTAATTACAGTCATCTCAGTAAGATAAGAAGATGAATTGAGTTTTCTGCTTCTACAGAACAGTATCTAAGTGGTAAAGTATTTTTTCCCTGTTCTCTTTTAAGGAGGATTATGTTGTAGAAGTCCAATGCTACCAAGAAATTGGTAGTGTTTATTGCTTGTCTCTAATGGAAATTATATTTTATGGGGAATTGAGATTGATTACCCTTATCTTGACAAGTAAAGACTGAGGACATAGACTATGGAGTCGTGTACAGTCTCAACTGTATTCCGAAAAAAGGGAATATTTAACACCTTGGATACTAAGTTTTTAAGACCAGGATGATAGAGATGGTCTATTTGATACAAAAAAATCTAATTTTAAAAATAACCTTATTTAAGACCTATATAGTAAATTATTAAACAATTAATAAATTGTTTCTCAAAGCAAAATTTCCCACTTTACTGATTTAAAAAAATCTAGTTTGGGCTTAATTTTATTTTTTTATTAAAAATTGTAAGGGAAGAAGTAGGACAAATGTGTGGTGAAATTATATTGTAGTTATTATGAGAAATTCAACCATATAAATTACATGGTAGTTATTATGAGAAATTCAACCATATATTTTTGTGGCTCTGATGTAGAAGTACTAAGGAATTTAAAATGATACTGGTCTCTATAAAATATATTTCTCAATCCTCACCCTTACCTTATGGTTCTAGAAATTAAAAAATACATTTTCTAATAATATAAAATATTATTTCAATAATATAGTTTGATAAAATATAAATTTAGTTGTATCTATAAAACTACCTATGCACATAATGAGCTACCTGTATTCCCTGTATTATGTTCATTGCCAACAGCTTAAAAAAAATGATTGCAACCCTGGGTGGTGTGGCTCAGTGGATTGAGTGCCAGCCTGCGAACCAAAGGATTGCTGGTTCGATTCCCACTCATGGAACATGCCTGGGTTGTGGGCCAGGTCCCTAGTAGTGGGCATGTAAGAAGCAACCACACATTGATGTTTCTCTCCCTGTCTTTCTCTCTCCCTACTCCTTTTTCTAAAAATAAATAAATAAAATCTTTAAAAAATGATTACAAATAACCAAGACCTAGATCTGGGGATGTAATGTGCTATTTGGTGACTATAACTTAGAATATCATACTATACATTTGAAAGTTTTTATGAGAGGAGATCTTAAAAGCATTCATCACAGAAAAAAAACTAATACATGAGATAACAGATGTTAATTACACTTATTGAATTTCATAATAGATACACATATTAATTTTTTGTTTTCCACAATAAATTAATAGAATGTTGCATGCCAACTATGTATCAATAAAACTAAAAAGTAAAAAATAATAACTAAGACCTGAGCATTCTATCTTATTTCTAATTTGGAAGTCAAATTTTAAAAATTTATGAGATTAGATAAATACATATTTAATAATATTGCTGTTGAATCTCATTATATTGTTTCATTGTTTTAATGTCAGGACACCTGGGGATTAAATTTAATACTGAATTTTGAAGAATATAAATAGAAATGATTTTTGAATGGACTGGTTATAGATCTCCTGATCTAGAGGCATAGATAGGTAAAGGCTCATCTTTTTGAAGATATTTCCATAAGATCACTTGATATTTCACTGTTCAAGAAACATTTCTTATATTTATAAAAGTGTTTTCATCTAGACTATAAGTATCCTCAGAAAAGGAAACCCTAGCATTTTATAACCATTAATATTATCACTGTTATCTGGTTAACATCTTGCATTCTAGCAGGTGACTAGTATCTAATTCATGGTATGTTATGACGCAGTCAGCCTGAATCGTGGAACGTTGCTCAAAGAGGCTTGTCCTGGTTAGGCTCTGTGCACACACAATGTGACAAGGAAGACTCACCCTCCCAGGCAGGATGAAAACAAGGGCTGCGAGGTAGGTAGCTCAGGAGAGATGTAGGGGCATGAAAGAGGACAGTGATTGGGTTTATTTCATGATTTGCATAAGGCAAGGGTCAACTTCATGTAGCAGGAAGTATGTTTCCATCATTTGTATTAGAAGTGATCTATAATATTCAGTTAATTTGCTTTACCTGCTGAATAAGACTGTTTCCTGAGTCATCATTGCAAATAGAATCCTTGAATGTATAATATATAGAGTCATAGAGAAAACTGAACCTGTGGGAGATCATTTAGTCTAATAGCATTTTATCTGGAAGATCAATGTACAAATCTCTTGGAATTTAAATTATTGACCATCTTTATGTTATTAAATATTTATACATTGTGTAAGGGGGAAGTTTACTGACCGTTTATACAATTCAAACTGAAGATAATTTAATTATGCAATATGATATCCATTAGATTCTAAAAACTACTTTTATGTGAAATATGTATGTATTTTTGAAATAGGAGAAAATACAGTTTTACTATTTTACTATGCAATGACAGTTTGAAATTCAATTTACTTAGTAGTGTATTAATGAATACTATTTAATTAACAACATTTTTATATTGAAAAGGAAAAAAAATGTGTCTTACCTTTCACAGAACTTCATAGAAAATTTGTCACACGTTATTTTTAATTGAAGTTTAAAAACAACTTTAAACTCTTTAAATGTTGATGACATAATTTTAATAGATCTACATGCTTTGTGGATATGATCTTTGTACAGTCTGGCAGCCAGTAGCAAAACTAGATTTTGAAAGCAATACATAGGTTAATTTAGTATAAATATGCTATTTCAAATTTCACATTTATAAAATGTACTCACTAAATATTTATTGAATGAAATATATGTGACTGCTAAATGAAAATATTTTATCAGACATTGTTACATGTGAATATCAACACTAAATAGTAGCATCAAAGCACTAAGATCAAAATCATCTAACAGAAAAGCAGTATGTGATTTTACCATGATTGTCAGAGTTTATGGGATTAAACATTCCACCCTTTATTTGAGTTACGCGCTCAGAGCCTAATTATTCCTTACTTTCATTTATGAATCTGAATAAGTATAGTACTGACCCTGTAGCTACTGCATATTTGACTTTATTCATCACCACTGTTTATGATTATTTGGCTCTGAGGATAAAATACATGCCCTCTGTAGGCTCTTTCTTTCACTTTGTGAACGCACTGGCCCTTTTGACGTTCTCTTACTGATCAGGGGACACAGTTGTAAGTTACAGATTGAGAGAAATTTTTTATTTCTTTGATGTTTTCAAAGAGATTGAATAATTTCATGCTGTGTGTAAAGTAGCTGGAGGTAAAGAATCTTTTAAGATACGTGAATGAAAAGGTGTGAGATAGATGACGAATATTGTTTCTTGTTAACAATGTATCTTGTCACCCCTATTTACAACAGTTCTGTCCTAAGAAATTTTGTCAGCTAAATGATTCTTGGACAGCATGGATGAAACTGGGGAGCATTATGGTAAGTGAAATAAACCAGGCAGTGAAAGACAAATACCATATGATCTCACCATTAACAAGAACCTAATCAACAAGTGAACAAGCAAGCAAAGAAGAGCCAAAGACATTGAAATTGAGAACAGGCTGACAGTGATCAGAAGGGAGAGGGGAGGGGATAAAGGGGGAAAAGGGTGAAGGATTTACAGGAACAATTATAAAGGACACATGGACAACAACAAGTGGGGGTGGAAATGGGGGAGGGAGGAGGGGAGGGCTGGCGTGGTGAGGAGGGGTGGGAGGAAAAGACAGAAAACTGTACTTGAAAAACAATAAAAAATTATAATAATAATATAAAAAAAGATTCTTGGAATTTTACATAGAAATCCCAAATAAAATTTGTCATAAAAATTACATGTTATACTATGAATCAGTACAGATCAATGATATCAATATCATGGTTAGTCTTTTTTCATGTAGAAAGTTACATTGAAATATAAACAAGCAAAGGCAATGTGTAAATGCAAGAACTGCAACAAGGAGTAGAGAATAACTAACAAATTCCTTTAAAAAGACGCAGACAGAGATTCCAGTTCTCCTTCTTTGAGTCAGTTTGGAAGGTCATTTAATCTTTAAAGTTCAGTTTCTTCTGTACAGTGCTTTCAATCACACCAACCTCATGAATTGTTATAAGGGGAGAATACCACACTATACTCCAAGCACTGCATAGTGCATGGCACACAGTAGGTACTCATTGAATGACTACTCTCTCATGATTCTCTCTTTTTTTAATCTGTATCTGGTGATCCAAAACTTTTCAGTATTTTAAATCTATCTTTAGATATGTCATTTTGTAATGTTTGTCCTTCTTTCCTTGAGAAAGAGTGATTTATATTTAAATTAAAGTGAATATAAACTATTTTATTTTTGACCACGGTTTCCAAGGCATCCCAAAACAAGGCCTGGAGCACTTGCCAGAGCTGTTGAAATATATTCAAGAGCTGTTGTTTTTAGAGGGTTGTGAAATACTGACCTATAAAACTCAAACTCTACAGTTCTTGGTTCCTTTTGCTTTTGCATTCTATCCCCACATCCATATTTATCTACTGCTGCAATCGCATTAAAAATTGAATCTAAATGCATTCCATGCAACCCCTCTTTCTGAATAAATAAATTTTACTATAAGTGTCCCTTTTCTCTGCATTTCATTAGTAATTATGTTAAGACTTTAAAATAAAATACCATAAATTTTAGCTCTAAAATTTGATTTTTCTTAATTTTGTTTAGAGTTGGAATGAAGTTTACTTTATTTTATATATTAAGAAAGAGTTAAGTAAATTAAGAATGTGAGTAAGATTATTTTGCTGATGGGCAGATATTTGAATCATAAAAGAAAATATGTTTCAAATACCTTTAAAAGTTGTAGAATTGGTTTGAAAGTTTGTTCATACACATAATTTAAACTAATTTATTATACAATCTTATGTATTAAACTAATATTCTGGGATATTATAAGTAATTGAAAAGAACAAATCTGTGTTCTTTACAAAAGTCTTTAAACATTTCATTAATACTGAGAATGTTAGTCAACTTGTTTCCTATTGGTCCATTTCAGTGTATTAATTTCTACTTAACAGGAAATTTTTTTGTTTAATTGCATATTTTTTGCCTTATAAACACTTAGTATTTTAAAAAGTATGTATTATATACCTTTAGAAAAAAAAAGCACTGACATCTCATTTCTGTTCTGGTCTCATGGTCTCAGCACATAGTCTCAAATATTGTTAAAGAAGCAATTTAGAGCAGCATTTCCTAATATTTTTATACATTTTTGTCTTAGTCATTAGATAACATAAAATTTATCTTAAGACTTGCCCACAGTTTTTAACAATGCTTTCAAATGTGCATTGGCTATGGATTTGTCCTTATGTGTGGAGATATCATCTTTGGGAAAGTGATGATGATGCTATGGAAAATGAGTTAAAAATTGCTAAAAATTTAAAGGAAAGAGACTTTCTAACCATTTTTTTACTGGACTTTAAATGCCAGGTTCTTGAGTTTTGATGTGGTAGAAATGAGCACTAAACTGAGTACAAGACTAAGCAGATAGAGCTTATTGATGGATAAGGGCTTGTGCACAAGGGAGTTCATCAGAAAAGAGAAGCTGAGCTCCCAGAGGGGTTCTTGTGGATAAGGATGTGGCCCTCTGTGGTCATTATCTGGCAGTGGATGATCTCCAGAGTCCTCAGAGATGCATACCATGGCCAGTGGATCACTCAACGAGCTTGTAAAATAATACTTGTGCACATATTCCACTTACCATTAAATTGACAAAACACTATTTTTCAGCACATAATTTTAAAAAGGATGTTATTGTCATATACTCTTTCTTTTAAGGATGTGGTTTGGATAATTTCAGATATGAACTAATACCAAAAGCAAGAAGTCATAGTCAGGCCTCTAAAATGGAGTTCTTTCTGTCAAGATGGAGTTCAGATGTTACTGCTATACTGTCTCAATTTCCAATAAATAAGATTTTTTAGAGGAACCTCAAATAAGATTTTTTAGGAAACCTTTATTTCCTATTGTGTTGAAAATTTAAATTATTTTAAGATGGTAATGATCCACATGCTGAAGCTAATTGTCAATTATTTCTTAGTAAATAAAGATACATTACTTATCTGTTTTATTAAATTATGCACACAGATATAAAATCCAATGTGGCCTGTGAAAATAAAGTTTGACCCTTAGTTTTAAGATCAAAATCTCCTTCCCTACTTTGCTCTGCCTATACTATTTTTTGTTAAGTGTGAATTTTATCATAAATTAATTTTGTTGTAATATGTACCCACTCAATTCCTTAAAGGTAGTCATTTGACCACATTTTATTCCCTGTCACAAATTAAGTCATAGTTCTTTATAGAACTTTAATAAGTTTTGGGGGTGGAGGAACAAGGGCACTAATGGCAATGGAAAAATACAATAAAAATAAATAATTTTTTTAAAGCCCATTCAGTTTGTAAAGGGCTATACCAACATATTCTAAAAATCTATTTTATGAGACCAATATCCAAGATGGTAGAGGAACAAGTGGAAGCTATACTAACCACCTCCCAGAAACAATCTGGAATTACAACTAAATTGTAGAGAAAGCATCTTTAATAACCAACTGAACACTAACTGGAGAGAAGCCTTATAATCAAGGACAGACAGAAGAAACCACTTCACCACAATGAGACTGGTAAGGAGTTCAGAGGAGGTAAGAGAGGGCTGGCTGAGTTCCCACGGCTGGCAGCTGAAGTTTGGAGGGATATTTCAACAGCCAGGGAGTTTCCCCTGAGAAGGTGGGGTATAAACCCCAGCCTATAGCACCAGAGCAGGAAAGGAACACAGATTATATCCAGCTGTGAAAAGCAGCAAGATTTCTGTCTGCCAGAGAGATGAGTGGAGTTACAGAGAGCCTCTTAAAGAGCCAAAGCACAAAATTTGGTTTGCAGACACTTACACTGGGCTTTGGCAGAGGGAGGGAAGAGTGGACTATACTAGTCCACTAAATAGGGACTATGTTCCATAAGGAGGGAAAAACTGTACTAGGAAAATTAGAAGACACTGAAGAAAGAAATAGAAGAAGATACTAGTAAGTGGAAGCACTTACTGTGTTCATGGATAGAAAGCATTAACATGTCCGTACTACCCAAAGCAATCTATAGATTCAGTGCAATTCCTGTTAAAATTCCAATGATGTAGCCCTGGCTGGTGTGGCTCAGTGGATTGAGTGCTGGCCTGCAAACTGAAAGATCACTGGCTCAATTCCTGGTCAGGGCACATGCCTGGGTTGTGGGCCACATTCCTGGTGGGGGCACACAAGAGACCACCACACACTGATGTTTCTCTTCCTCTCTTTTTCCTTCCTTCCCCTCTCTCTAAAAGTAGATAAAATAAAATCTTTAAAAAAGATTCCAATGATGTATCACACAGAACTCAAACAAATATTTAAAAAATTTATATGGAACCATAAAAGACCCCGCATAGTAATAGCAATCCTCAAAAAGAAGAACAAAGTTGAAGGAACCAGTCTACCTAATATCAAACTATAATATAAGGTCATAGTAATCAAAAGAGCATGGTACTGGCATAAAAACAGACACATAGATCAATGGAAGAGAATAGAGAGCCCAGAAATAAACTCACACCTTTATAGTCAATTAATATTCAAAAGAGGAAGCAAGCACATACAGTGGGCTAAAGATAGTTTATTCAATAAATGGTGTTGGGAATATTGGACAGATATGTGCAGAAAAATGAAACTAACCCACCTTCTTACACCACACACAAAAATAAATTCAAAGTGAATCAAAAATTTTAATGTTAGACTGTAAATCATAAAAATTATAGAAGAAAACATAAGTAGCAAAATCTCAGACATAGCAATATTTTATCAGATATATCTCTCTAGGCAAGGGAAAGAAAGAAAAGATAAAAAAGCAAATGGAACTACCTCAGACTAAATAGTTTTTGCACAGCACTGAAAATCATCAACAAAATAAGAAGGCAACTCACAGAATGGGAGAATATATTCACCGATACATTTGATAAGAAGTTAATATTCAAAATTTATAAAGAACTTACAAAATTCAACACCAAAGAACAAACAAACCAGTTTAAAAAATGGGCAAAGGATCTAAATAGGCACTTTTCCAAAAAGGACATACAGATGGCAAATAGACATATGAAAACATATGATGATTGCTAATCATCAGAGAAATGCAAATTAAAACCACATTGAGATATCACCTCACACCTGTCAGAGTGGCTATCATCAATAAATCAACAAACAACAAGTGCTAGTGAGGATGTGGAGAAAGGGGAATACTTTTGCACTGTTGGTGAGAATGCAGACTGGCACAGCTACTGTGGAAAGCAGTATGGTGATACTTGAAAAAATTAAAAATGGATCTGCCTTTTGACCCAGGGATCCTACTTCTGGGAATACATCTGAAGGAACACAAAACACTAATTTGAAAGAACATAAGCACCCTTGTGTTCATTGCAGAGTTATTTACAGTCGCTAAGATATGGAAGTAGCCCAAATGCCATCAATAGATGAGTGGATAAAATAACTATGGGACATTTACACAATGGAATACTAAAACCATAAAAAATAGAAAATTTTACTCTTTGTGACAGTACTGATGGACACGGAGAGCATTGTGTTGAGTTAAATAAGCCAGTCAGAAAGAAAAATACCATATGATTTTAGTCATATGTGGAATCTAATGCACAAACTGAACAAGGAAAATGGAGACAGACTCATAGATGGAGAGCAGATGACAGCTAGTAGGGCATGGTTAGGGGGTGCAGGGATTAAGCAAAAGGAAAAGGACTCATGGACATGGACAACAGTATGGTAATTGCTAGGGGGAGTGGGGTATAAGGACACTAAATGCCAATGAAAAAATATAATAAAGAAAAATGCTAAAAATATATTTCACATACAACTATACATGCATCATTTGTTCTTTATGCAAATATTTAATTAATTAACTAAAATTTAATTGCTCCAGTTGTACAAGAAAGAGGATTACTTCATTGCTTTATAGCTAGCTATTTCTATTACTTCACTAACAAATTGCCAGAGGTGGAAGGAATAAATAATAGTTTAAAAATGTGAGGTAGTTCTATAACTAAATATTTATTAGATTCATTTTGGGTAGGTTATTGTCCTCATTTAAATACTGATGGCTTGGTCAAAAACTAAATATCAAAATGAAAGGAAATACTCTACTTCAAAAAGTAGAAAATGCTAAATAATGCCTTTAAATATTATTATTCTAATCTAGTACCTAAGGATTAGAATTTTTCATTTGCTCTGTATTCACAAGTCAGCTAGCCTCACATAATAAACCTCCACTCAGGTAGGACCAGTGGGGAAATGGTTATTGTTTTTAAGTGTAAATATCAATACTATTTTTGGATATGTAATTTATGCATGTTCCCCCTTTAATTCTTAATCTTGAATATTTAGCTGAATTTTTTACATAAAAGATGTAAGCAATTTGTGTCTATGAGACTATAATGAATATTTTAAGTCTAGACTTGGATTATATTCTGTTTACAAATGTATCTATCAAAGAGAAAAATTGATAGTTTCTCTATTGATCTATTTTATCATCTACCTATCTATTGTTAGTGGGCCAACAGAAACATAACCATCTTATATTTCATTTCTGAACTGCAGAAAAAATTATTCACCCAATTGCTTATAGTAGATTCAGACACCCTCAGAACATTCTAATTTTTTTCTATCTTCTCTACTACCTACATAAAGCCAGGGAATGAGCTCTATATACCTTGGAAATACCCTCTTCATTCTATGCCTGTCAACTTGGTTCAAGACATCATATATATTTATTATAGTTGTCACAGTTGCCTCCTTAATGCGATGTTTCTCATCTCCACAACAAGCTCCAACGTTTTTAATTATCAACCAAATTTCTTAATTCTTCTTCATCTTTAAAATAGCCTATGTCAGAATATTGGATAATGCTTGCATACAGAATAATATCATGACTTCTAAGCATGTCATGCAAAATTATTTATCTTCTGATTTCCAAGTACTTGGTCTAAATCCATCTGTCACTACAATATCTGTCCTTTATCTTTTCCAACTATATGCTTTTAAAAAAATTATGTATTTATTAGAGAGAGGAAAAGGGAGGGAGAAATAGGGAGAAACATTGGTTGTATCTTGCATGCCCCCAACTGGGGACCTGGCCCATAACCTAGGCATGTGCTCTAAATGGAAATTGAACCAGTGACCTTTTAGTTCACAGGCTAGAGCTCAATCCACTGAACCACACAGCCAGGGTGCCAACTACATGATTTATGGTTTATGTTCCAGTCACACTGGCCTCACTGGAAATAATATTGTATTTCATTATATTATATGTGCATATACCCATAGAATTCATATATATATATATGTGTGTGTGAATTTTATATATATGAATTATATATACATATACATAGATGTGTATATATATGTATATAACTTTATAATATATATGAGTTCATGTTCTTGATTCCGCCTGGATTGTTCTTTCAACTTTCTTTTCTTAAAATGTTCAACTAAGATTATAAAAGTACACCTCACATCTTACCAGGTTTTATTACAAACTCACAACCCCTCACTTTCAATCTATGCCAAGTAATAATTACTCTGAGTTCCCAAATTACTTTATACCTATAGCATAACAATTCTAACATATTTATCAATTCATTTATGAACTTTTTTGACTAAACTGAAGTCTTAACTCATCATCTGCACCTTGAAAAACTTCTGTTAAAAGTGATGTAACAGAAATAATATAGCACAATGCTTGCCCTTTAAATAGGATCAGAATCAGAACTTTATTAAATAATTACTTAGATTAAAATGAGAAGATATCTCTTTCAGCTCTAAACTTTTGAGTTTTGGAGTTTGTAAGACAGTAATTAATTTATTAGATATATTCCTTGTAGGTTTGTGTAATTATTTGTCTTTTGAATATTAAAGTAACAGTCTCATGTTCCTTATGTTAAACATTTATAACCATTCAGAAAATAAATATTTTATAATTCTGTCACCCACATTTAATAGTTACTATTTCTTATTTAGTTGTTTTTCTCTTTGTTTTTACTTAAAATTATACTCAATACAATTTTAATCAGGAATTTTAACATGTTAAAAATAATATAAAATACACGTGACAAACCTCATTAAATATGAATATGTGGCAAAATCCATTATTTGATCACTAATGCCATAAATTTTTTCCTAAATAAACAGCTAGACTGCATTAAGTATATATAAATGGAATGAAAGATTTTTATTCCCCAAAGGATATTATTGTCTTTTATGTTTTTAAAGATATGAATACAATAGTAATGAACATTTTCTTACATATCTCATTACTTTTTGAGTTGAGTTTTGGGTTCAAGATGGTGGTAAAGTAGGTGGATGTTATACCCACCTCCTCCTAGCACCAAACTGGAATTACAAATAAAATATAGAACATTCAACCTGAATAACCAACTGAAGACTAGCTGAAAAGTCTTATAACTAAGGATTTACAGAAGAAGCTACCGAAAGACTGGTAGGAAGGGTAAAGATGTGACAATATCTGGTCCTGCTTTCTTGGGGCAACAGCTGAGATTTCAGAGAGAAATATCTCAGCTGCAAAGTTTCCCCTAATGAGCTGGAGTCTCAACCTGAAGCTGGACTTTCCAGCCCAGAGCATTAGAGCTTGGAAGAGGCATTCATATAATAGGCGGTTGTGAAAATTATTGAGGATTCTGTCCACCAGGGAGAGACAAGAGACTGGTAGAGTCACAGATTCCCTCTTAATGGGCCAGTGCACAAAATCTCATTCATAGCCACTCACTCTGGGCTTTAGCAGAGGGAGATTGGAGCAGACTAGAAGTCTCATGAGGAGAGGCTGAGGTTTGTAGCTCTGTGGAAGAGAACTGAAGGGACAATTGCAGGATCCCTGAGCTGAATTGTTCTCTCACTTTACAGGTACCACCTTCCTTCAGTGGAGCATCCCACTTTACATGGCATCAGTCTGGGGGAATGCAAAAGCCTCCACTCCTGGTCTCCAGGAAGCCCCACCATGAGGAGACTCATGCCCTGTTGAAGAGTCAGCTAACTGGGCTGAGTTGTAGAGAACTAGACAGTCTCAGTGGTTCTCAGTGACTGAGTTGTATGGCTTTGGGGTACGGACCATTCACCTCCACTTTTCCATAAACCTTACTGGTGCCTCCCCTTCACAGGAGACCCACTAGCCTGATGCCCCAGGCCTCTGGCAACCCAACCTTCCTGACTCCTCGTGGCTCCACCCTGCTGAGGTCTGGGCAGAATCAGGGACAGAGTGAGTTGTGGGCTCTGGGATGAAGGCCACTCACTCCACCTTCTACCAAGCCAGACCAGCACCACCCCATCATAAGATATCCACAAGCCCCATCCTCCTGACTCTCAGCAGCCCCACCCTGCTGATCCAGCTCTAGGCAGAATCTGGGGGACAGATTGAACTGTGTGGCTCCTGGATGGGAGACAATTTTTTCCTCACATGCCTGACTATTGCAGAGATCTCCTTGTACATGGCCAAATGTTGGCCTGTTTGGGCCCGATAAATATTGCTGGCCTCACCTAGAAGACTTCCTAAGACCCCACCCCACCACAAAGGTGTGTGAGCACCAACCAGGTGGCAGCTAAGCTTGGTATACACTGGGACATTTACTGAGTGGCCTCAAACCTAGCACTGGCACCAAGTTTGAATCTGTATAAATCTGGTAAAGATAAGTTGCCTCTACCTGGTGACTCACTGAGAACCTACTTCATTCAACTCAAGTACCCAGAGGCTCTTACAGTGATGATCCATGTAAGCAGTTGGAAGGCAGAGGCTGGCAAAGTGGATCTCAAGGTGCATTGGGACTTTTGCTGACCTTCCCCTGGGCCTGGTGCTGTTAAAAGCCAATGTTGGTGAGCAGCTTGATCCTGCCAGTGGACACTCAGGTCAGAAGAAGCAGCCACAATTGGGATCATTTTGTAGCTACAAACAGGTCTCCCAGGGCCACTCACAGGCAGTATCTGACATGGCTTTGCATCAGAGTCTTTCCCAGGAAGCCTCAGAACAAACACATTGAGAAACCACCTCCAGACTACATTAAAGCAGGATACAATTAGCTTTACAAACAACATATCCATAGGAAGATTTTAACAGGCACCAGACCCTGTTGAGGCAAATTCCACTTTGGGTGGTCATCACCTGCACAGCAGCTCATACACTGTGGTTGGGGTTGATCTCACAGCCAGCCAGCCTGAGGGTCAACTCCATATACAAATAGGCCAATAGCAATCAAGAGTCAATTACAGTAAAAGGGCCCACAAAACACACACAAGAGACATTTATAGAGTGCCCAGCTCAGGAGGTCAAGAAGGCTGTGCCACTGGGTCCCATAGGATATCAACCATATAAGACCACCTTTCCGAGGCTGGGAGTGTTAGCAGATCTACTTAATATATAGAATCAAAAACAAAGAGGCATTCAAAATGGAAAGACAAAGAAACATGCTCCAAATGAATAACAGGAAAAAGCACCCCCAAAAGAGATAAATGAAATGGAAGTAAACAATTTATCAGATATAGAATTAAAAAATGGTTATCAAGACGTTCAAAGAACTTAGCAGGAACAATAGGAACATAGTGAGAACTACAGCAGCATAATAAAGGACACAGAAAACAAAAAATAATCAGTCAGAAATGAAGAACACACTGGAAGGAATAAACAGTAGGTTGGATAAAGATGAGGCTCAAGTCAGAGATTTGGAAGACAAAGTAACAGAAAATACCCAAACAGAGCAGCAAAATGAAAACAAAAAAATTAAAAAATGAGAATAGTTTAATAAAACTTTGGGCAACATGAAATGTAACTAAATATGCATCATAGATGTACCAGAAGAAGAAGAGGGAGAGCAAGGATAGAGAACCTATTTGAAGAAAAATTTTCTAACCCGGTGAAGGAAAAAGACACACAAGTGCAAGAAGTACAAAGAGCGCCAAACAAGAGGAACTCAAAGAGGCCCACACCGAAATGCATCATAATTAAAATGTCAAAGCTTAAAGTCAAAGAGAGAATCTTAAAAGCAGTAAGAAAAAACAGTTAGCTACATACAAGAAAACTCCACTAACCCTGACAGCTGATTTCTCAATGGAAATATTACAAACCACAAAGGATTAACATGAAATATTCAAAGTAATAAAAAGCAAGGACCTACAACCAAGACTACTTTACCCAGCAAGGCTATTATTTTTTTAAGGACACACTGAAGTCCTCTTAATACTGATGATACAATATTTACTTTATATTCCATGAGCAGAACCTTTTTGGGAAGTGCCTTTCACATAGATTGTAAGATTTTCCACATGCCTTTATACAACAATATATTTGGCAGCTCTAACCCTTGTATGTGAATACTCTGGATAATTGTCTTGCACTCTGGCCTGAGGCCAAAGGCATAGCAGTCAGGGCTCTCACAGGCTTGCTGACCTAATTGGACAGTTTGTTCAACAACAGGAAATGCAACCAGTCTTCCCTCTCTCTTCATGTCAACATAGTGCCCAGTGCTAATAGCCAAAGGATGTTCAACTTAATCACAATACTTTAATTCAAAATTCAGTTTTCTTAAATCAGAAGGTACTCACTCTAGATCAGAAAGCTTCCTTCTTGGAATTTTAAAAACACAAAAGTTGCCATTGTAAAAAGAATGGTTAAAAGACAAAACTCATCCTTTAGATACTGATTTAACAAATAATCAACAAGCATTACAAAATTTAGAGTTAATTCATTGGTGATAGCTGTCACAAAATTGACCACACTGGTTTCAATGGTCCCATAACTGAACTTCACAACTTGGAGGCCTGGTCCCTGTGGCTGGGTTTTCACACTTCAGAGCCAGCATCTGCTGTCAGAGAAACATCACTCAACACCAAAAGAAATCACCGCTCCTTACTGGCAGTTTTAAGTCACCATCACAACTTGCAGAGAACCCTAACTTTGACTCCATGGTTGGAGAATTTTTATAAAAAAATCTCTTTATTCAGCAAGGCTATCATTTAAAATTGAAGGAGAAACAAAAAGCTTTCCAAGCAAGAAAAATCTTTAAAAGTTTGTTATAACCAAACCAGTATTACAAGAAATATGAAACTGCCTTTTTAAGAAGAGAAAAAGGAGGAGGAGAAGGAGGAGGAAGAAAAAGGAGGAGGAGAAGGAAGAGGAGGAGGAGGAGGAAGAGGAAGATGAAGAAAGAAGAAGAAGAAGAAGAAGAAGAAGAAGAAGAAGAAGAAGAAGAAGAAGAAGAAGAAGAAGAAGAAACAAAGGAATATAGTTAAGAATGAAAGGACAATCAATACATGCTTATCAATAACCACTTTAAATGTAAATGGTTTAAATGCTCCAATCAGAAGACATAGCATAGCTGAATGGATAAGACATATATGTTAACTTCAACAGATCCACCTCAGGAAAAAAGATATGCACAGAATAAAAGTAAAAAGATGGAAAAAGATATTTCATGAAAATGGAAAGGAAATAAAGCTGAGGTAGCAATACTCATATCTGACAAAATAGACTTTAAAACAAAGGCTATAGTAAGAGACAAAGAAGGACACTGCATAATGATAAAGGCAACAATCCAACAAGAAGATAAAACCCCAGTAAACATTTATATGACCAACATAAGAGCACCTAAATAGAAAAGCATGTTTTGATGGACACAAAGGGAGATATTGATGGAAATACACTTGTAGTAAGGATATTAAACAATCCATTGACATCAATGGATAGATCTTCCAGACAGAAAATCAACAAGAAAATGGTGACCTTAAATGATGAAATCAAATGGATTTAACTGATATATTCAGAGCATTTCACCCCAAAGCAGCAGAATATACATACTTTTCAAGTGTATGTGGAACATTGTCAAGGCTAGACCATGTTAGGACACAAAACAAGTCACAATAAATTTAAGATTAAAATCATATCAAGCATCTTCTCTGAACATAATGGCATAAAACTAGAAACTGATCACAAGAGAAAAAATGAAAAACACACAAAGACATGTAGGCTAAATAACATGCTACTAAAAAAATGAATAGGCTAATAGTAAGATCAAGAAAAATATCAAAAGGTGTTTTGAAACAAATGAAAATTAGAATACAACTCAAAATCTATGGAACACAGCAAAATCATCCTTAAAAGAAAAATTCATAGCATTATAAGCCTATCTCAAGAAACAAGAAAAATCACAAATAAACAATCTGACTTTGCACTTAAAGGAACTTGATAAAGAACAGCAAACAAAGCCCAAAGTGAGTAGATAAAAGGAAATAATAAGTATCAGAGCAGGGAAAAACAAAAAACAAAAGAGTTTAAAAAAATACAAAAGAAAAATTAAAACCCACTGAAACCAAAAGCTGGTTCTTTGAAAAGATAAACAAGATTGACAAATCTTTAATGAGACTTACCAAAAAAAATGAGAGAGGACCTAAATAAATAAAATCAGAAATGAAAGAGAAGAAATAATAACTGACACCAAAGAAATACAAAGGATTATAAGAAAATAGTATGAACAAATATATGCCAACAAATTGGACAATCTGTATGAAATGGATAAATTCCTAGGAAAATACCATCATCCAAAGAATATACCCAAAAGTCCTCAACAAAATATTAGCAAACCAAATCCAGCAATACATTAAATAAAGTCATACACCGTTATCAGATGGGATATATTCCAGGATGCAAGGTGGTACAATATCTGTAAATTAATAAATATAATATACCATATAAGCAAAATGAAGTATAAAAACCACATGATCATATCAATAAATTTTAAAAAGCATTTGATAAAATTCAATAACCATTTATGATAAAAAGTCTAGTAAAGTGGGAATAGAGTTAATATACCTCAATATAATAAAGGCTCTATATGACAAACCCAAAGCCAACACTAGACATGTTCCCCTTAAGATAAGGAACAAGTCAGGTATGTCTGCTTTCACCACTTACTTTTTATTGGGGTAATACTAGTTAACAAAATTATACAGGTTTCAGGTGCACAATTCTATAATACATCATCTGTACACTGTAGTGTGTGTTCACCACCCTAAGTCAAGTCTCCATCCGTTACCATTTATCCCCCATACCCTCCTCCACTTCTCCCACTCTGGCAATCACCGCACTGTTGTCCACGTCCATGAGTTCTTTCTTTTTTAACTTTTTCATTCAATCCCACACCTTCCCAACCAGCTTGCTCTGACAGTTATCAGACTGTTCTCAAGCAGTCTTCTCTATCACCACCCTTATGCAAAATAATACAGGATGTCCTAATCACAGCTATCAGACAAGAAAAAGAGAGCTGGCTTATGGTTCTTTAGGGGTGGGGCCTAAGCAATAAAGAGAGAAAAAAGAGAAAGAACTCATGGACAGGAGCAATACTGTGGTTATTGCAGGGGTGGAGAGTAGGTGGAAGTGGAAGAGGTTATGGGGTATAAGCGGTAGTGGAAAAATTACAATAAAACAATTTTTAAAAAGGCATCCAAACAGGAAAAGAAGAAATCAAACTGTTCTTATTTGTAGCTACATGACTCTAAAGACTCCACTATAAACTACTAGAACTGATAAATGAATTCCGGAAAGTAGCAGGATACAAAGTAGATATCGAGAAATCTGTTGCATTTTTATACAACAATAGAAAAATCTCATTTATAATTGCATCCTAAAAAACAAAAACCTAAGAATGAATTTAACCAATGATGTAAAACACTTGTGCTGAGAAAGTTGTAAGACACTGACAAAAGAAATGGAAAAAAGATACAAATAAATGGAAGCGAATACCATGTTATGGACAGGAAGAATTAATGTCATTGAAATGTTCATATTACCCAAAGCAATCAATATATTTAGTGTCATCTCTATCAAGATACCAATGGTATATAAATATTCCAATAATCCATATGGAACCACAAAAGTCCTCATACAGCCACAGAAATCTTGAGAAATAAGAACAAAGTTGGAGGAATCACATTGCTTGTTATCAAATTATATCACAAGGCTACAGTAATCAAAACAGCATAGTGCAGACAGAAACACAGACATATAAGTCAATAGAACAAATTAAAGCCCAGAAATAAATATACATCTTTATGGTCAATTGATATTTCACAAGAAGCAAAAGCATACAATGTTGTAAAGACAGGCTATTTAATAAACAGTGCTGGGAAAATTGGACAGATACATGCAAAAAAGAAATGAAACTAGACCATCTTCCTAAACCATACACAAGAATAAACTAAAAAAGAATTAAAGATTTACATGTAAGATTCAGCTAAAGGGGGAAGTTAGTAGGTGAAGAGATTGAGCAAAAAGTAAAAAGGACTCAAGGACATGGACAACAGTGTGATGATTGTAGGGGAGTGGGAAGGTGGAAGGGGGTTAAATTATAATGCAAAAAATAATAAATGTAGAACTTGATTTACTTTTAATGATTTATCCTTTTTATTATTATCAGTATTTTATTTTTAATATTATAATAGAAGAAATGGAAAATAGGATTTGATTAACCAAAGTGTTATAACCAGTTACTTGATATCTAGGCACCTTTTTGGGAAAAATTGCATGTGAGAGTTGAAATACTCTTGTTTTTCAAGTTTCAAAGTCAGAATGTTTGCCATCAACTGTAGAATCTGTGTGTATCAATAGATAACAAAAACTTCCAGGAAAAGTGGGAACTACCCGATTTTCTCTTGTTAGAAGCAGCCCGATATTGATTGCTCTGAAAGCCATATTGATTTCAAGATCCACAGGAATATTTATCACTTCCTAAATATCATATCAGCTAAAATTCTGGCTTCCACAACCTTAGTTTTTAATCATGAACCAGGGCTATTTTTCAAAACCAGGAATTGGTAAAGAGGGAGAACAAAGAGTACCTCGATATTTAATTTAGCTATGTGTTAGATTTATATTCATGTCTAAATTTTGAAATACAGGGATGGAAATTGAAACAGTATTTTTAGACCTTCTGTTCAAGTAGCTATATGGTTTTATATAGAGGCTATTTCACAAATACTTTTCTTGAGCTACCTCTTAATCAGATCTTATTGCACCTCATCTTTTCCTTAGGTTATGGGCCCTGACAGGCAAATAACTCAGTATACTACTCCTCTAGGCTATTGATATGAATATGTATGTGTCATTTTTGTGTGTTAGTCCAAATGAATTTCAATTTCTTAATAAATAAGAATTCTTTTAAATAACCTAAGAAAATGCTCTCTCAAATACTGTTATTTATACCTTGGTAGCCTAGGAAAAAGGATATTGGCATTTTTATGAATTCATTAAACCAGTGGGGGGTTGCTATGTTCTTCATATCTTTCCATTAAAATAAAATCTATATAAAAATTAATCTTAAACAAACTGAAATTCTCTATACATTATTTATTCAGACATAAAATTGGAATAAGTTGCCCCTCAAGGACCATAAGCTGCAGCCTAATATTTGTTCCAGGAAGCAGAGATAAACAAAGCAACTATAGAAGCAGAATAGAAAATGTTTTATTTTCTAAAGCTGTAGGAACTGGAGGTCAGAAATGGGTATTTAAAAACCAGGCAGAAGCCCTGGCTGGTGCAGCTCAGTGGATTGAGCTCGGGCTGTGAACCAAAGGGTCGCAGGTTGGATTCCCAGTCAGGGCACATGCCTGGGTTGCAGGCCAGTTCCCCAGGGGGGGCCACCCAAGGCAATTGCATATTGATGTTTCGCTCTCTTTCTCCCTCCCTTCTCCTGTCTAAAAATAAATAAATTAAAAAAATATTTAAAAAAAAACAAGGCAGAAAGAAATCCAGTATAATTTCTGAGGATTAATATTAATTTGTTGTGCATTATGACTAAATAAATAATAACTTCAAAGATCAAGTAATATACCCCAAAATTAAGAAACATTTAGCAATTACATTACTTTGTAATGAAGAGGAAACAAAGGACTAGAAGTCAAAGGTGACAAATCAAACAGTTGCACAATATACAGAGGCTTGGGGGAGGGTAGAATTCAAGTAGGTTCTCCCTCCCGATCTCAATGATTTGGCAGATATATTTCATCTATATAAAATTCCGTTTGTCTTTGTAAGTTTATTTGAATTAATTTAACGTATGACTGCAATTTTAATTTGTCATAGACATGACTGATTTTCTTCTCACACATACTCATAGAATTCACTTTAGGCAAGATTATTAATGAAGCCAAAATCATATATTCTTATTGTAATTCTTAAAAATTTATATAAAAGGAATTACTCTTACATACAGGAATTATTTGCAGTGAAGTAGGTAATTCAAGACATATGCATCTAAATGTAGAAACTTTGGGAAACTAAGCCATTATTTTAACAGCATCAATTTTTCTGTAAAAGATAGATCTTTACAAATATATTTGTTGAAAATTATTAGGCTTATGTTGAGACATCAAAAATCTTAAATTCTTTATCAGAGAATTTTGTGTTTCAAATGACACCAGAATAACTAAAATTGGATTAAACAAGCAATAAAATGTACTGCTTTAATTATGTAGCCTCACTTAACCTCTCTATAGGAGCACAAGCAATGTCTACTTTCTTTGGTAGCTTTCTGTCACATCCCATGTTACCCAGAGAAGGACTCTCCAGTGTGTTAGCTAAGTGACTACAGCAGTTTCATACTCCACTTTTTCCCATCGTTTACGTGGAGGAAAGTGCTAGGTCTCTAATTGTAACACCTGTGGTATAGATGCATTTCCTAAAAAGTCCAATCACAAACCTTTTGTTTCTCAATGACCAGAGAGATGTAATAGTTTGATTGGCTAAAGCCAATCATGACACATTCTTGAAGGTGAATAATTTTCACAGTAATAACATTGATAAGCATGGGAATGGGGCAACAAATCTCTCTCTCTCTCTTACACACACACACACAATCAGGGTCATGGGGAGGGAGGAGAGGAAAAGGGAGAACCAGCAAATGTTTGTCTATGACAAACAACATTATTGACATTAGTGAAACTTGTAGATTTAAACAAAGATCAAGTAGTGTGTTATAATCAAAATGCAACTATAATTTTGTCTCCCACTGCCCCTCAGCTGGGGAAACATTTTTCTTTAGTCACTAATGACAACCCTGGCAACCCTCATGATTTTTCTGTCACTCTTTGGTAATAAAGCATCAAGGGTAATTTTATTCACAAGATAAAGTCTTGATTCCAAAAGTAAAATGTTTCCAATGCATTTAACACTTCAATATTTATTCAAGAGCAAGTCTCTCCCAATAGCCTGTTTTCTTCTAAATCTTGGTTGCTGGTGGCTAACTGACTTTATGAGATGAGTTTGGCCTTCTTTGTTCTGTACTCACCCATTCACTCAGTGCAATGACTAATCCCTCTAGGCTTGGAGTACCTGGAGAGGAAAGGGGATGTTCTCACCTAACTGAAACTATCTTAAGATGGCTTTACCTCTTTGTAAATGGCAGATATTTGAAACTCACTCTGTGGTCTTGGTTAATGTCACAAATTTTCAGAAGTCTCTTTCAGATCAATCTGATGATAGCCCCAATGGCATACGGATTTCTCTTTTAGTCAGTTCTCTCGTCTTCTTTAGCTTCTTAATTCTCAAGGGTTAACCTCATATTTTCTGAAAGAATTCCCTTGGATCAAATCATTTTAAAAATGAGTGTAGATTGACTTCCATGTTGGCCCACACATATGAGACAGAGTTACATGTTTTACCTTGCCATTGTTGGAAGAGCAGTCACTTTCCAAAGGTAAGTCTTGTTGTCTTCCTGCCCAGTTGTCTCTGGCTGATAGCCACATCCTCATATCTTGAAATCCTTTAGACATCTCTTATATTTTATATCCAGTATGCTCTGGTAATTTTAGGAGGAATGCATATGAACTTATACTATAACAAGGGAGTTTCCTGGAAGTTTCTTTTACTAGTACCTCCCCTTCCCTCTGATCTCCCTCTCTTACCCCATTCTCTCTGTCTTAATTTTGAACTCAGTTTTAAAACTAATTTCAGAATTGTAGGACTAGCCATTAATGGTATCACAGTTTAAACTTTTCAATTTGAAAACTATCATAATAGTTACAACAATGTATAATATCAATACAATAGAATTGAATACTGTTATCTACATTATTTTTTATTTATTTTATTTTATTTTATTTTTTTAAAAAAATTTTTAAAGACTTTTATTTTATTTTTAGAGAGGGGAAGGGAGGGAGAAGGAGGGAGAGAGAAACATCAATGTGTGGTTGCCTCTCATGTGGTCCCCACTGGGGACCTGGCCTGCAACCCAGGCATGTGCCCTGACTGGGAATCAAACCTGTGATGCTTTGGTTCACAGCCCGTGCTCAATCCACTGAGCTATGCCAGCCAGGGCTACATTATTTTTTAAATTGATTTTATAACAATCTTTCTGACATGACACATGATTAAATAGTCAAAAATTAGTCAATAAAAACAAATTAGTCAATAAAAACCTATGTGATAGTTTTGTTTGAAAGTGCTTTACATGTTCTAATATATTCAATCTGTTTGGTAGTTTATGACATATATACTGATAGTATTTTAATTTTACATACAAAGAAATGGAGGAACGAAAAAGTTAAATAACCTTACTCAAATGCACAGACATAGCATTTGGGAGACCTAGAATTTAATGTTAGATGTATGACTCCAGATCCCCAATTCTTAACTGCCCATATTACTTCCTCCTAAAGATTACCAAATTCCTACATTTCTCAAAATATTTCAGGTTGCTTGGAAAGTAATGTTGCCCTACTGCACTGTTGGTGGGAATGCAGACTGGTACAGCCACTGTGGAAAACAGTAGGAAATTTTCTCAGAAAATTAAAAGTGAAACTGGAAAGCATTATGCTAAGTGAAATAAGCCAGGTAATGAAAGACAAATACCATATGATCCCACCTTTAAGTGGAACCTAATCAACAAAACAAACAAGCGAGTAAAATAGAACCAGAGACATTGAAATTAAGAACAAACTGACAGTAACCAGAGAGGAGGGAAGAGAGGAATAACAGGGGGTAATATGGTGGGTCATCAAGGAACATGTATAAAAGGCACATGGACAAAGCCAAAGGGGGTAGGTTAGAGAGCAGCAGGTGGAGATGGATGAGGCAGGCAGCGTGGTGGGGTGAAAACGGAGACAACTGCACTTGAATAACAATTTCAAATAAAGAAAGTAATGTGTCAAGGAGTTATTTTTGTGTAACAGAGGAACTGGAAATAAAAGAGAAAGTCCACTGCTTGTGGAAATTTTTATCAGATATATCTTCCCCAGCAAGGGAAGCAAACAAACAAACAAACAAACAAACAAATGGAACTACATCCAATTGTTTTTGTACAGCAAAGGAAATCACTGACAAAATAAAAAGACAACCCACAGAATAGGAGAATACATTCATCAATACATCTGATAAGAAGTTAATATCTAAAATTTATAAAGTACTTACACCAAAAAAAACAAACAACCCAATTAAGAAAAGGGCAAAGAAACTGAATAGACACTTCTCTGAAGATGACCCCTCTGAGGAGGTCAATAGACATGTGAAAATATGCTCAACATCATTAATCATCAGAGAAATGAAAATTAAAACTACAATAAGATACCATCTCACACCTGTCAGGGTGGTTATCATCAATAAATCAATAAACAACAAGTGCTGGTGTATATGTGGAAAAGGACAATCCTTTTGCACTGTTGATGGGAATGTGGACTTGTGCAGCCACTGTGGAAATCAGTGTGGAGGTACTTCAAAAAATTATAAATGGAACTGCCTTTTGACTTGGCAATTCCAGTGCTGGGATTGTACCCTAAGAATACTGAAACACCAATTCAAAAGAACCTATGCACCCCAATGTTCATAGCAGCACAATTTACAATAGCCAAGTGTTGGAAGCAACCTAAATGCCCATCAGTAAATGAGAGGATCAAAAACTATGGTATATGTATACAATGGAATACTACACAGCAGAAAGAAAGAAGGAGCTCCTACTCTTTGTGACAGCATTGATAGAACTAGAGAACATTATGCTAAGTGAAATAAACCAGGCCGTGAAAGACAAATACCAAAGGATCTTAACTATATGTGGAACCTAATCAACAAAACAGACAAGTAAGCAAAATATAACCAGAGACATTGAAATTAAGAACAAACTGACAGTAACCAGAGGGGATGGTCTTCAAGGAACACATATAAAGGTCACACGGACAAAGCCAAATGTGGGTAGGAGCAAGGGTGGGAGGTGGGGATGGCTGGAGTTGGGAGGAGTGGCAAAGAGAAATGGAGATAATCATACTTGAACAAAAATAGAGAGAGAGAGAGAGAGAATGGGTAAATGGCCTGAATAGACACATCTCCAAAGAGGACATACAGAGGGCCAATAGACATATGAAAAGATGCTCAATATCAGCAGTCATCAGAGAAATGTAAATAAAAACCACAATAAGATACCATCTCACACCTGTCATAATGGCTATCATCAATAAATCAAAAAACTACAAGTGCTGGCAAGGATGTGGAGAAAGGGGAACCTTTTGCACTATTAGTGGGAATGCAGACTGGTGCAGCCACTGTGGAAAGCTGTATGGTGGTACCTCAAACATTAAAAATGGAATAACCCAGTGATCCCACTTCTGGGAATGTATATGAAGGAACACAAAACACTAACTCAAAAGAACATAAGCACCCCTATGTTCATTGCAGCATTATTATAACCACCAAGATATGGAAGCAGCTTAAGTGTCTATTAGTAGATGAGTGAGTGGATAAAACAATTATGGAACATTTGCACAATGGAATTCTACTTATCTGTGATAAAGAAGAAAATTTTACCCTTTGCAACAGTATGGATGGATCTACAGAACATTATGATAAGTGAAATAAGCCGGTCAGAGGAAGACAAACACCATATTATTTCACTCATATATGGAATCTAATGAATAAACTGAACTAAAAAGCAAAACAGAGACCCATAGATGGAGAGCAGATGACAAGTAATTGGGGGTTGGGGCTAGGGGGTGGAGGGATTAAGCAAAAAAGGAAAAGGGCCATGGACACTGACAACAGTGTGGTGATTGCTGGGGGTGAGGGTTATAAGGGGACTAAATGGTAATGGAATAAAATACAATGAAGATTAAATAAAAAATAAAATATATATTAAAAAAGAAAGTGTATGAGAAAGTATTAATATACCATTGTTTTTAGCTCAAAGAAAAATGGAGCCCCTCCTCACTGAATTAAATATCCTATTAGCTAAGAATAATTTATGCTCCACAATTTACACTCTTTTACACAAATTTTCCTTGGCGGCTGACATTATTAGAGAGCTTCCTAGAGAGAACATGTGAAAGGACTCCTTTGGCACCGCAGCCCCTTTACCAAGTGAGTTAATGCCTATGTGTGGATGTAGACTCATCTCAATAGCAACACATCGCACCCACAATATTTCATGATACCAAGTTTGTTTGGTTAGTGAAAAAGTATTTTAAAAGTATTTCAATTATGGAAGTTAAGCTTTTAAGGAAATACTAGCTTTATCAGTTGAAGGGTTCAGTGGCTGTTAGCTCTGTTGTCATAGGAATAAAACAGACATCATGTGACTGGAGCATGTCTTTTTGTCCTTACACACAGGTGCAACTGAGGCCATATCACGTCATCTTGTGCACACAGCAGTTGTTCAATGTGGTGCGCCAAGTACCATAACATTCATCCCAGATGACTCCCTTGAAAATTGCTCCAAAAAATTTGTGCCAAAAATGCTCATGCATCAGCAATTCACTATCTTTTCGTTATTAAGATACTTAAAACTGTGACTTCAGGGAACTGGACACTGTACCCTGTAAAACATATTGTGCTGAAACTTGGCTTCAACACTTACTACCTATTATCCATCAGCTTGTGAATGTTGTGTTTAGTTAGTTGTTGAATCTAATATTATAATAACATTGGATGTCAGGAGAGGAGAAACACTGAAATCTCACAGTGTTTTGCATCTTAACAAACTGAAGGTGCCCATATATGTGCTATCATTTGCCTTTTATGTAGTCTTTATTTAGCTATGGAGAAAGTCAAGTTATTTCAGGGCACATGCAGGTTTCTTCTACATTTTAAATCAAGATTACTTTAACTGATGTTAGTAGCCGTTTTAGTGGCATCACTTACAATGTTAAGTAGTGGGAACTAAGGTTTTTATTTCAAGTCTTTCCTAACAGTATCTATTGTTGTTTATTGAATTTCCATGACATAAACTCCTTTAATCTCAGGTGGACCAAATCTTTTTATTTTTGAACAATTGAAATGGCAAACATATGCTTATAACAAGTAAAGTAAACATACCAGTAGTAACAACTAAAAGGCTGGATGACAACTCAGAGGCATGCTCAACTTTCAAAGCTCGACTTAATGTCCCATTCCAGCATGATGCTATTCCAGACTTTTTCATCCTACAGTGACTTCTGCCTGTTTCAAAATCACAGCATTTATCCTCTTATCTGACAAGTAATTAAGTAATCATGTACAGCCACTTCATATCTTTTGAAGTATGGTATTGCCATTTAACATATGTGTTAATATTTCATATTTTAAATCCCACAGTAATGAGCATTACAAATTTGTAGTTTTAAATTCTGGCACTGAATGCATTACTTAGTCTAACTCAGAAATTTATCCTCTTTTTAAAGTAAGCTATAATTTAGATTCAGTAAAATGCATGAATATCGTGTTCAGTTCAGTGAGTTTTTGGAAATTTTACAGTCTTCTGAAACCATCTCTCAAACTTTTTCTTTACCCAAGGTCTTTCCCTCATTCCTTTTTGTTGCCAATTCCTACCACCATCCCACTCTCTGGGGCAACCATGCTTGAGTTTCTATTAAGACAGATTGATTTTGCCTGACTTTGACTTTGTATAATTGGATTCACTTACAGCATATTCTTTTATGCTTGTCTTTTGTTTAACATAATATCCTTGAGATTCATCCATGTTGCTGTACATGTCTCTAATCCATTTGTTGTTCCATTGTTATGAATAAAACACAATCTGTTTTCATTCATGTTTGTTGAGAATTGGGTTTAAAATGTTGGCTATTATGAATCCATGTCTTTAATTTCTCTTGAGTAAAGTTAAGGTATTCAATAGGTCTTGAGTAAATCTTCTGTTAGTATTTAGAAGTTTGCAAACATTGTATATTGTCCTTATAACCTTACTAAGTTAGCTTATTATGCTAGTTTTCTTGGTAGATTCCTTAGATTTTTATATGTAGATAACCATTCCATCTTTGAATAAACATTTATTTTTTCCCTTTGTAATATTTATGTAATTAATTTTGGTTCTTGTACTATTTCAATAGTTGATAACTTTAGTGAAATTTTCATATAACTAATGAGAGAAAACATCCTCAACTTATGCTGATATTACACCAGTAAGTATAATATTAGCTATAGAATAAGATACTATTGTTAATTTTTTTAACTAAGGAAGTTTTCTTATATTTCTAGTTTGTTTAGTTTTTATTGTGGAAGGGTGATAAACATAACTTGATTAGAATGCATTCTCTCTCTCTGTCTCTGTCTCTCTCTCTTTCTCAATAACACATTTTTCTGCCTTCATTCTGTATCAGGGTTAGGCTAAACTGCAGAACCTCCTTCTGTATTTTCTGAAACTATTACATTTTAGACCATGTTGAATTAAAATAAAGGGGTAGCTAGATGGAGTTTCATATTTAAAGCTCACCCTACCCAGTTTATTTATTTTTCAATGTTCAGGCACTTCATTTAGAAGTTAGATATACAATGTGATCAAAACAAATATGATCTCACCCTCTAAGAAATTAGAGTCAATTACATCTATCTTATTATTCAGTCATGTGTTTTCCCTTCAAACTGAGTCTTTATAACCTGGAAGTTGATGCAGAAATATGTGTGTGTGTGTGTGTGTGTATACACACATATATTATAGAACTTGTTTTCTAGATACTTTTTAAAAAGCTTTTATTTATTTTTAGAGAGGGGGAAGGGAGGGAGAAAGAGATGGAGAGAAATATCAATGTGCTGTTACCTCCCTACCTCTCGTGAACTCCCTACTGGGGACCTGGCCCACAAACCAGGCATGCGCCCTGACTGAAATTCAAACAGGCAACCCTTTGGTTCTCAGGCCAGCCCTTAATCCACTGAGCTATACCAGCCAGGGTCTGTTTTCTAGATGACTTTATCTGATTAGAGAGGACATAGAATATAGAATATATATATACACACATATATATAGTATATAATATTTTCTTATATGCTATGATATATGTCTAACTGGACAATATATAACATATAAAATAATTCAAAGGAGAAGCAATATATATAGAAAGTATTATGTAAGGTCAAAGCAGAGATAGCATGTTCCATTTGGAAAAATTTACCGGAATAATAGACCCCAGAGATGATAGAGAATTTTAAAAAGTGTGTACTGAAATATAATTATATTATTTTATTTGGCATATGTAAAATCTTTTCAAAAGTACAATACTATTTGTCATTATTTAAGGCTGTGAAAAAGAAAGGAAGTTTTTTAGGGTAGTGTTAAATAGGAATATACTAATAGGAATGGAATCTGGGCAGAATGATATCTATTACAGAATTTAAAGTGGTTCTCTGTCTTCAACATAGGGAAAGGCTGTGGTTAGAAGTATTGAAAGACTAGGCCAAGGAGTATTCATCTGAAGACAGTTTCCGTAGTTCTCTCTCATTTCTGCTTGTCTTGCTAGCAGGGTCTTGATGGCCTTTCTTTTGGCCAACCTTTTGAAGGATGGTTGTAGTATCTACATCTGAACAAAATGCAGATATGTTTCCTGTCCAGTAAAATAAAGATAAAGTCTTTCTCTAGGGCACAGGCCAAGCAGGCTTACAACCCATTATATTGTAAAAGATTTGTGTTTCCTAAGCTTGAGGTTATTCAGCAATGAAACAAACCCACTGTGTTTGTCACATTCACCTGCGTCCCTCTGCATTGGGCCCTGAGACTTGGGGTTGCAGGGAACAAACACAGCATGAGGCTTGTTGTGTCACGGAGTAATGAGGTCCTTTGTCTCTGACTCAGGAGGGCAGTGTCTTCTGTTAGCATTCGCAAAATGTAGCACATTAATTTGTGAGTGGGCAAGTAGAGTAACATCTCAGATATTTCAGCATGTCCAAATCATGGCAAGAAGTGGAAAAGAAACTGAATAAGTGAAGGAAATCAAGATATTGAATTGACTTAAGTAGGAGAGACCTTACTTGCATTGGAGTCGTGTGGTTATATAGGCTGCCTAAGGTTCCAAAATTCTGAGGGGTGAAAAACTCTGTGAGAATTGAATTTAAGCACTACCTCCAATTCTTTTTATTATGTGAGAGCTCTAAAGGGTTGAATACAAGGTATGACTGTTATGTAAAGGGTATTTGCACAGCCTTCAAAACTTGGTGTTGTTGCTTGGTGAAGAATTTAAGAGCTTGCCTGCATTGTTTTCTTACCTTGTCTTAGGCGTGGGCATGTTTCTTCTGTTAAAGTGGAAAGGGGGCATTTCCTCTTTATCTGATCTGGTCATATTAAACTACTGATATCATTCTGACTGTGCCTAAACCAAATGGTGCCATAAAATGAAGTCAAACTTCCTCTACCATAGAATACAAATTACCTAACATGTAGAAGTATGGGTCTTAACCAGAAATCTGGCATTATAACATAAGTTCTACAGATGACTTCCAATGCAAATACTCTGAGAAGATGGCTGATGGGTTTCATAGGTAGTTGAACAGATATAGAAATGGAAGGCAGACCACTGAAGAAAAGAGTGGAGGTGATAAACTGGCCTAAGTAGTTTTAAATCTGATAACTCCCTCTTCACCCAACTTTCAGGTGATAACACAAATGACACAGCTCTTGCTGGGTAGCAGTAACTAGTATAACTGTGGAGCGTGTGTACCAGTGCTGAGAGAAGATGGATTTGAATTTTTATTAAATAACATAGAACATAACAAAAAGGAATGCCTTGGACACTATGAAACACGGGGTGACCTAAAATTTGAATGAACTTGACTTTGAAATGTTAATGGGTTGGAATTCAAGATTTCATTACCCCTTGTGTCGGACTGCTTTATAATTTATTAGTTTTTCTATTGATATGAGTAATTTTATCAAGGGAAGAATAAGCTGACTCTATCTAAACATCAAAAGATGCAGAAAGAACTTGGACAGGAAACCAACTAACATCCTTTTAAGAGAGAAGTAACCTTGGAGAGCAGGTCAGTCTTAAAAAAACAGGAGTTTAAGCGTCATCATTGGGTACATAAGGCTCGTTCATAAAAGCATTCTGTATTTTGATGTTGATGTAGAAAAGAATGGTGGACTGCATCTTCTGGAGGAAATTTTTCTGTGTTGGAAAAGGATGGAAGTCTAGGCATGCAAAGATGGAGGTACAGGAAACAGCATTCCCTGCCCTTCCCTGGTCCCTGGGGACCATCGAGACAATGCACAACTGCTCCTATTCAGTGATTTTATGGAAAACATCTCTTGCTTCAGATAACCTAAGTGGTGTTGCACTTATACTTGTGCACTTGTGATGACCCTGAAATTTACATTGAAATATCCCAGGTGTAGTCAGAAATAATGGTTACATATGTTATGTGGTCAGCCTCAGGGAAACAACTATTTTCAGTTTTTATTTCACTACTTCACCTATAATTTGGGGAATATTTTTAACTGTGCTTCCCATTTGTGTTTTGTTGTATAAAATACAAGCTGGGAAGAAAAGAGAGGTGGATCTGGTTTGTCACAGCTGACATGTATCTGATTTTAGACAGCATTCACTTCACTGATTCTTAGCAATCAGGTAGAGGAAGGAAGAAAAAGCAAAAGGAATCTTCTGGATGGGAGTAACTGCCCCCCACCGCAGCATCCAGTTGGAGAGGACTTCGCCGTGCGTTAAAGCCGCAGGACATAGGAGAGCTAAAAGAACAAGGTCAAAGATCATCATTGTCTGTACCACCAGGAATGTGGCGCAATAACAACAAAGACTAAAATTCCCAGGTGTGGTGCTCTAAACAGCAGATAGAGATAGGTCTTCCTACTGAATTTGAGAAGCCCATGCAGTCAGACACTAGATACTCATTAAAATGCTAAACAATTTATTAAGGTAGTCAGAGGACCTTTTGTGGATCAATAAATGTACACATTGCAGCTGTCTTCTACCAAGAGTATCTGCCAAACAGAGAATGTGTACTTACTATATATTTCACATGGCTTGAAATTTAGAACTGAAATCCAAATGATAGTATTTTTCAAATTTTTCTGAAGTATTGTCTGTCAACAGGAAGGTGTTATACCCTAAAGAGTTCTGAACATTTGTCAGGACTATACTGCATGCCACAATGGCCCAGGCCAGGTGTATTGAGACATTCTGAAATGTCGGGGACAATCCTTCATAATGGGAATTACTCAGAACTTCACAAAATTTAAAATTTATTCCCAGCTAGTCAATTATGTGAAAAAGCCTATTTAAATCATTTGATAATATGTTTTGTAGTTAAACAAAGTATATTTCTCAGAGTTTTAAATATGTAGTATAATTTTCAGGGTTATACTATGATATAAGTTGAAAAAATGAACATATTTTTTGTTATTTTTTAGCACTACCAAGAATTAATATTCATTTCAAGAAACTATAACTTTGATGTCAACAATAATCATGCTACTTGAGTTCAGAGTACAACATTCTTGGGCCACTATGCATTTGTAGCTGGGCTTGGCTTCCTGATGACTGTGAATGTGTGTGTGTGTGTGTGTGTGTGTGTGTGAGTGAGAATGTGCATGAGCTCATGAGTGTTTGTAGACATCATCCATTAGGTCTTCTAGTGTGGTCACACTTAACCATTTACAATTCACACTATTCTGTTACAAATTACATGATCTGTTTTTTCTTCTTTACAGTCAAATTGGTACATTATGTTTTTAAATTATGCATGCAATTGTTACATAACAACAGGGAGGGCCAAAGGTGGGGGGGTGAAGGGCAATATACTATTACCGAAAGGAACCCCCCAGGTTCATTATGTCTACCGCCTTGTAGGAAAGACATCTCTCAATGCCAGAAATTTGTGAAAAGGAAAGGCAATGTTTATTTAATGCTATATAAACTTAACGTAGTTACCTAATGTCTTCACCCAAATCCCAAAGTCCCTTAAAACACCCACAAACACACACAGTCCTTCCTTCCCCCTGTGCCCAGTCTGGGGTATCATATCTCAGGAAAAAAAATAGAAGTCCGTGGCTCAGGCAGCCCCTAGTTCTTCCCAGCAATCTGTCTCAGCTGGCAGGCCTCCCTCAGTTCCCAGCACCATCAGCTGTGTCGCTGGGATCTCTGCTAAAGCTGGGTGGTGGTTCCCCCTTCTAAAGCTGTGAGGGTCCTCACTCTGGCAAAGCCGAGTGGTTTTGTCTGCAATGGCTGCCCAGTCTAGGTTTAAATTCTTGAGCCAATCTTCCTCTGCAGCACCATTTCTGACTCCTCCCACAATTGGCTATACTTGCTGCAGCCAGTCATGGAACTTGCTGCAACCCTGTCCTGAAGCCAGACATCGCCAAGCTTTCAAGCAGGCGCTGTAACTTGGGGGAGCTGCCCCCAGTTACATCTTGGTGGGGAAGTTACTTCCATTCCCCTGACTGAGAGCACAGCCACAGCTATTTAACATATCTATATAACCAGTTAAAGGTTATAGATATGTTAAATGACCACACCAGGGGTTATACAAAGCTGTTGCTATGCAAAACGGCTCTCAATGGCCCTGCTCCATTTGTCCCTTCTCCCAACCCACACCTTTGCAGGGGAAGGGTGAGGACATCCTAATATTTCCTGGACACCTTGAATTCTGCGCCCCATTTCAAATTCCAATTTGGGGCCCCCCCTTGGCTGCACCCTGTAACAGTATGAATGAAGTGTTATAAAAATAGTTGCTATTAGAAAGCCTTTGCTCTGAGATACTTGAGAACTATTTTCCTAGACTGTGCACGTGTTTGGCTGAGCAACATGATCCACTCTGCTACCATCTGTAATGCTCTTCCTTGTCCCTGTGGCACACACAAAAGGAAGCACGTTGCTAAGTGCTCGGCTTGTACATTTAAGCCGCTTTTGAAAGTGGTGTCAAGGACACTTAGTAGGATGTTATGTTAACCCAGTTCATGCTGGTTGTGAGCAGAATGGTTCCATTTTTCTCAAGCAAGAATCTTTTTCCCCAGCCATTTCTCTTTATTCTTTTGTTTGAACTCTCCAATTGCGTCTAGTTTTTAAAATTAATAGTGACAACCAACTGAATTCATTTGTCTTTCATTGATGGTTCACATTTAATTAGAAAATGATAAAATTTGTCTTCTGTTTATACTGTTTCGAATTAATTAGAAATTGATAAAATTGATATAAAGGCTCACATAAAATTAGAAATTAAATGAAGGAGGCTCTAGAAGAGATATAGTAATCCCTGATCCTCATGTTTAATATATATGAAATATTTCTTTCAGTGTTTCTGTAGGAAGCTGTTTTTATTTCTGACTGATTCAGTAATATATTACCGCATGCTAAATAGGTTCTTGTAGGACCATACTTAGGTTGGTCACTTTGTGTAATTTTTAATAGAGGGCCATATAAAAATGCTTTTAGACACATATTTAAAAGACAGGCCAGATCTGATAGCTTCCTTTTCATTTTTATCTTTCTCTCACTGTATTTCTCTTTGTCTGTTCTTTTTTTTTAAATCTGAAAGTTGGCTTATTTAAAGCAGTTCTGTTAATGCAACAGTGGTTTTGAAACACTGTATTAAGAGACCATTTTAAAGGAGCCACTCAAGAAATCATTAGAAGCTTATATAAAAAAGAAAACAGCCTATAAAGTACACTTTTATGGCTGAGATCTGACATTCACAACTGAGCAAAAAAGGGGCGAGAAGTCTTTCTTCATTAGCAGCATGACCAAAGCACTTAGGGATTTCACTCCCTCACATCCATTATTTCATCTATTGTCCTAATTTAATTTTCCGTGATTTTCTTGACAGTGAAGGTTGGCAACTCTTAAGTACAGTACAAAAGGTTTGCAGCACTCATGTTAATAATTACACAAGCTGTTGAAGCTTTTCGCTGAAGGGTGTATTGTCAAAAATATCAAATTTAGACAAAAGCAGAAGCTGCAGATGTGAGTGGAACTGGAATCCTGAGGGCTTTTGTTTTTTATCCACGGAAAGAAGCCACCTCGTGAGGCCTAAATGTTAATAAAGCATTCATACCATTTGGAACCTTCTGAGAGCTCTAAACAGGAACAGGATCTTTGGAGAAATGCCATCAAATTCTCTGCTGTTATTAGCTCTGCTGTCACTTACCAGGGTCATTCTGACAATATAAAACTATGATTTCTGCATTCTTTGTTACCCATATCAATTAGTTTTCTAAAGAATATATTGGCAAAGCTTAGAACGCCTAATCCAAAAGTAAAGCTTCCTAATTGTGGAAAAAATAAACTTTTATCCCTTATCCATCTACCTTTTCTTTAAGGATGCAGTCATTTGCCCTCATCTCATTATTTGTCACAGTGGGCCAAATCCTCCACAGTGTGAAATTGCTTTGTACCATGTCGACCCACAAATTACCGGTGTCCGATACCTGTGAGCCAGATGCTCTGAG
>CM052539.1:131538260-131620309 GCA_028533065.1 Trachops cirrhosus | reverse complement strand
ATCAGTTAAGCAGAAAACTCAATACAAAGGCAACCAGGAAAAGTACGAAATTTTCCATGGATATAATTATATTAAACAAAGATTATTTTGACCAAAGTTTCTATAGATTCAATTATAGTGAACAAAGATTATTCTAACCAGGAGAGTTATAAATCAGATGATTATAATTTTTCAGTAATTGTTTATAGGGCAAAAGTATACGGTAGATTGGGCAGAGGCAATAAGGCCTTTGTGATATCTAACTTAGCTATCTATCTTTTCTGTCTAAAATGTTTCTCTGTGTCCTATAAACTCTGACTTCACAGTAAGTGTTTCTAAAATGTTTCTCTGTGTCCTATAAACTCTGACTTCACAGTAACTGTTTCTAAAATGTTTCTCTGTGTCCTATAAACTCTGACTTCACAGTAACTGTTTTTACATGCTTAATAGATAACCAGCTTTTCTTATTTCTATGGCTGTCTAATTGATATATATTTCTATTCAAGGTAAAGGAGGGGCTGTTACTCTAACGACCTTTAGACATTCAGGGACTTGTTGAACAGAGACTCATGGGTCTGATTATATCCTGCTTATGTCAGCTGCTGGTCAACTCTAAGAGTAGTGGTCATTTCCAAGAGGTCCCAGATGATTAAGGCAGTAAAAATATAGAATCCAGAAAAGAGAAAGAACAAAATCAAACACAGATCCCAAGTAATGACGCGTCTTCTAGGCCAGGATATGCTTCCTTGAAGACATATCCCCCATGTCCAGACCTTGTCAGACAACATGGTTGGCCGCACTGGAACTGGACGTGGCACCTTTCCCCAACTGAGTGGGGAAAATGTCATTGTAAAGAGTTGACTAGAATTATAAGCAAGAATTGGTCATCTTTGAATTTTAATTAATTTCTTTGAGTCCATTAAAAATAATAAGTTCCAAAAATAGGCTATTTGTAGAGACAAATTTTTAAATTTCAAAATCTTTAGGAACAAAACTTACTGTGAGTCATTATTTGAAAACTATGAATATGAGGAATGTTTTTTCCCCACAGGAAGGAGTCTAGAGTCCTTAGAGTTCCTAAAAAGCAAGCTAAATGACAGAATTGGAGGAGATTCTATTAGGTGAATCCCTACTATTAGGATTATAGTACCAGCTAACTTCCCACCACCATTCACATCAATTGAACAGGAAACCTAAAGTAGATAGAGATTTTTCTTCCACTTACTCTTTGGTACTCATGAATTAGCTGCATTAAAGCAGAAGTGATAAGACATTTTTAGATAGGAAGAAAATCTGAGATAAGGGTCCTATTTCCAAATAGATTGCACCTGGCATTGAATAAACACTCAAATTCTTGTGTGATTTTTAGTAGCTGGGATTGAGCAGCTGGTCCTGCCTAGGGTTCAGCTGAAAGCTAAGGACAGGTGTCGCTATAACAGACGCACCTATCTGGGCAAATCTAAGCCCTGGAGGAAGAAGCAGTGGAATCTCTCATTTTAGCAGCATTAGAGGGTTGTAAAAAGGGCCTAGAGGCATCACAGTGTTATGTTAACTGCAAGGACTCAAGAGTAACTGTTGATTGACTAGCTCTGTGATTTTGGGCAAGTTATTTAATTTCACTGGACCTCCATTCCATCATATGTACGAAATTATTCACAGTGCTGTCCTTTCAGGGCAGTTATTAAGCTAAGTCAAGTGCAATTATAACACAGAATAGTATCAGACATATGGTTAGCACTATATGGGTGCTTGTTAAATAAGTAGAGTCAGCAGAGGGTAATGACCAAGCTCCCAGTGAGTAATCATATTGTGTTTCTCCTTCTAGGAGAATAATCAATTACACTGGCTACAGGCACTTCCTGGTAGCTGCTTACAGGACAGAGACCAATGCTCAGAGTAAGGTGAGGTGAGGTTTCATCACCACTGACTTTGGGGGAAATAGCAGGTGAAAACATGTAACCAGACACCACTTCAGCTACATGATTTTGCATAACCTTCTCACTATACCAACATGCCATACAAGAACAAATTTAAAAAAGGTTAGTTGAAAGAAACTATTAAATGTAGAAAGAACAAGTTTTCCTACTTTTTTACCCCATCAGAGGCAAGTGTGGATAAAATGAGACAACAGATTAACTACAAGTGAAACTTTTTTATTTTATTATTCTTTCATCCAGTTATATGTTATATCTGAGTCATTGTGTTAAAGTTGAACCCCATAAAATATCTTTTTGTTTCTCTGAGATTTTGCTTGTTTGTTTGACTTATTTTCTTTTGTTATGTGTTTAGTCATTAGGTAGTAAAAGTGCAAGTACTATCATGATAGTGCAAGTACTAGCCGGGCAAGTTTTTTTTTCCTTGACAAAGTATGCTCTTGATTCTTGAAATGTTTCAGAATTATATTTGGACAGGTTGCTTCACCTCTGGCCCCATCCATATCAGACAAGTTGACCTAAATCCATTACATGACTCTTCTCTTTAATTTCAAACTAAACATGGAAACTCCAATAGCAATAATTTTAGAAACTGTAAAGAATATATTTTAGGAAAGGGATGAGAGACTGTATAAATTAAATTTAAATAATATCATAAATTAAATGCACCTATGGTGTTTTTATATTTTTAGATAGATTAGGGTAATTAGGGTCACCTATAATTAATTGACCATACTTAACTTTTGGATAATTTGAATCAATATTGAATGAAATAGTTACTATGATATGTATAAAATTCCCTAGAATATGTTATTAAAAGTAATATAAACTATAAAACATCAATTTTGGTTTTACAATCTCTGAAAGTTGTAAAATACTTTTATTCTAGAATTTTTAATTAATTGTACATAATTATACATCTTTTGAAATTTCTGTAAAATTTAGCTTTTGTATCTGTTTAAATAAAAGAGAAATTAATATGAAACCTAAATATTTTTATATCAGTTTAATTTAGTAAAAGAACAGGTTATTTGATTTAAAGTAATATATTAATCCATTCCAGACACTCAAGTTTTAATTCCATAGTGTATGGTAAAAGGATGTAGTAAAGACTAACAAATAAACATTCTTTACATTAGAGAAAAATGACTTTCCTTTAATTTTTTTGCATTATGTATAATTGTCACAACATTTGTACATCCATCATAAATCTAAAATTAAGGTTTTATGCCGAAATTTTTCCTCATATAGTACCTCTTTGAAATGGCTGAAGCAGATAGTAAGAGAACAAGGTAGAAACAGAGTGATTAAGTAAATTATCCAAAGTCACCCGGATAATTAATTGTAGAGAAAAGAATAAAAACAGAAATCTTTGGACCTATGTAACATATATGTAATTGTCTGTAAGATAGTTAAACAGGAAAAACAGTGGGAAAGCTCAGGGCTTTTAACTCTAGTGTATGCAGCTGTGGCATTTACTAATGAATCTCAGAAAAGAATGAAAAGAACAAGAGCAGACTGCAATATCATAGTTACCTGCATAAAACAGGCAAGTTTTTCACCCTTACACCAGCAGTGGCAGGCAATCCTGCATAAAACAGGCAAGTTTTTCACCCTTAAACCAGCAGTGGCAGGCAATCTCAGGAGACACAATATTGTGTTGAAGGAATTTTGTAGAAAGCATTACTGGAGAATACACATTTAAAAGAATCACTTCACCTCACCTCCAGCATGTAATAGGACAGAGAACAGGACGATGAACAGAATGAAGGGGAAATGTGGTCTCTAAAATCTGTGTATTACTATTAAGAACTCTACACGTGGACCAATTCCAATACCATGCCATAGGACATGTGGTACACAGGGTCAAGACAACAGGCCTGTAGGGCCAAGGGGCATGACCACCATGGAGACTGCAGCTCTCTTGTAGATTCTGTGCTAAGTACCTGGAATCCCAAAACCTCCACCCATTTGTCCCTTAGTTTGTTTTCAGGGCTTGTGAAACCCTCTTTCCCAGAGGGTAGACTTTGGAGGTCCAAGAGATGACTCCAAAGGGTCTTTTTATTGGGAAAGAGGATTGGATAGAGCTTGTATATCCACATGTGAATGACTGAGGCCTTTTACCGTGTCCAATGGAGTCAAAGGTGATATAGGATCTCCTTGAGTTGTCTGTCAGTTTCCAGCATGAAACTCCAAAGACTACTATAGAATTTTAATCTTTAACTTGTGAAGGCATATTTCCAAGGTAGCGCTTGATAACTAGTATTTACTAGTTTTGTACCTTGATTTGAAAGTTCTAACTATTTGAATATGGAGCATCTAGCTCTCCTTTTGTATTCTTGACCCAGACTCCACAAATACTGGGGTGAATAAGTCTTCAGAGTTATAGTAATTGTATATCTAATAAAAGATTAATAGCAATTATTCCATTTTAATACCTTAATTCTCCATGCCACCATTTGATTCCATTTTAATATCATCAATTCCTGATGACACCATTTACTACAAGACAGTGATTATTTCCCACTTTTCCTAAGGCACCTATGAGTTCCCCATCTTCCTCTCATCCTTCCTCCAACCTAGGCTTCTGCCTTGCTGACCAAGTACATTTAATTAAAATTCATTAACATAACATCTGATAATGACATTCTGTAACTAAAATAAACATATCCCCCCATTAAAGGGCTACATTCAGACTCTGAAATGTGGGACAAAAAGGCACACTTGGAAGTCTCATATTCACCTACTCTCTATGGTTTCTCAGCTTCCATGATTTTGCAAGTGTTACTCCTTTCACCTGGAAGTTCTTTTATATTTTCTCAGATTGAATAGCTTTTATTCATCATTCAAAATTCAGCTCCTGTAGTCTCTCCTCTGGGAAGCTTCTCTTATGCCCTCAGACTGAATTAGGTGCCTGTTCTCTGTGCTCCTACCTGTGCATGTTTCCATTAGCACTCATCACTGTTATGGATTTTCTTGTACATCAACTCTAGACACTAAGCAATTTGAGATTAGTGATTGTGTATTTTACTTTATTTGTGAATTCATCTACCCATATTTGTTTGACCTGCTTCAATCCATGCTCTGTGAAAATCACTAGCCTGGTGATGATAAAATACACAGGTCCTGTCATTAAGCATGCAATAAGAAAGCTTGGTTGCAGTCACTATTCATTGTGACCTGGGCTTAGATAGGGTTAAGTACAGGTTCTTATTGCAACTCATAGGAAAGTCACCCAGTTTTGTATACCTGGAAGAGAAAGCATCCTGACCGAAGTGGGTCTGGGCTAAAAGCTGTGTAGAATGAGCATCTCATAGGCCCGATGCCTTTTGAGTAATGCACGTAGCATACCCTCTGTAATCTCTGCATTGGCTCTAATCCAAGAACATGATAAATCTGGTGTGTCGTGGTGTGGATGGCAGAAGTTATAGGAACAGACGGAGTAGAGCTAGAAGGACTAAAAAAAGAGGTTCTAATCAGAATTAGGACAAAGTCATTGTCCAGCCATTCTAAACTGAAAAAGCATACTTCAAAGTATCAAAGCAGGGATTGCAAAGATGTGTAGACAATTTATTTTAGCATTCTAGAGATGAAGTAGGTTATGTATGACCTGTTGCTATTGAAAATGTTTGAGCTTATAACTTATATACCTATGCATATATAATTATATGTATATTTTATGATTCACAACTCTCTAAAGAAAGTACTTCATTTGAACTTTTTGGTTCTTAGATATGGTAGTTTGTTTTTTCTTTGCTTTGGAATATGATGAAAAAGTATGCTAAAATGGAGACAACTATACTGGAACAACAATAAAAAAAGACTTAAATATTAGATTTGAAACCATTGAAATCCTGGAAGAAATAGAAAAAAAATAAAAACAGAAAAATAATCTAAAATACAGAAACTATGAGTGAATTTTTAAAATCAGTTGCACATTGAAATAAGTTAGAAATTCCTAACATCTGTCTATACACACAGATTTATGATAACTATGTATGAATACATATAATTAATTCCATATGATAGGTTCAGATTTTTCCAAGTATTTTTGAGTATATTTATGACATAAATTTATTAATTTAAACTATCAGTTATTATTAAGAGATGTGTATTTACTAGTTTAAAATAACATTTACAGTCTGCATTCTTTTTCTCTCTTTTTAAAGAATGAAGATATCAGTAAATAGAACATTTCACTAAATGAAGCAAAAATGTGACCATTGCTGTTTAAATGTGTCACAATCAACATGGCCTCCTCCTTTTAAGAGCACATCAGAATTTGGGATAGCACCTAGTAATCTTTGAACAAATATTATGATATATATAATAAATCACACAATGAGAATAAGGCTTTACTAAAGACACTCTACAGGAAAACATTTTTTCAATGTAGTCAATAAATCTTTTTGAATACATAATGAAGGGTGAGAAAATCCTAAATTTGTTTGAAAATATAATTTGGGGAATGAATGTCAAGGGACAATCAATGCTTTTCAGCACACACAATTAATTTATTGAGCTAAGTGGACCTTATGCCCTACACAGTTAACCCTTTTTTTTTTTTATAAAAAGATATCCCTTTTTATTTTAAAAAATTAAGAAAATGCTAAGTAAATACAATATTATTTAAGGTATTCTTTACAATATGTTTTAAAATCTGCACTTTTGCTTCCCCATGAAAATATTTGAGTGGACATCTACATAATTTGAATTCTTGTTCCATTATTTTCTGCAATAGACAAATTGACCCTGGCTTTCTAATTGTGATTTGCAAAGCTCTCTACTTTGTGCTCACAATCAAATTTTATACCCTATTCTATTTTATAACCTATTTTATAATAGTTGTCTTAAATTAATGTGTTTGCATAACAGGATTCAGCAAAGGATTCAAAATGGACTATAACATTTAGACAGATATTACCATTTTAGTAGTATCTTAACATTAAGATACCACTAAACACTAGTAAACATTAGTTTTGAAACACAATAGTAAATTCATGATAACATAAATTATAAGAGTTTTCTTTGGAAATTACAAAATTTAAAGTGTCTTGGGCTTTCTTTTGTTGTGACATATTTTACAAGGAATATATTATTGCTTCAAAATTAAAGAATACCCTTTAAGAAATATATTCTTTCTCAAAATATTTACACAAAGAAAAAGACAAAATGGAAGTACGCACCAAGCAGAAATCTTTTAAATGTTGAAAACATAATCTCTTACTGCAGCAACTGCTCTTACGGATTGTTATATACAAGAATTGTTACTTCAGCATCATTTGAAATGAATTTCTATAAAGTACTCAAACATTTTTAAACAAAATCTTGAATATTTTTATTAGAAACTGCCCATTTTTGTTTTGCATGTAGAAAATAAAGTACAATTGTAAGCCCATTGTATTTTCTGTACTTGTAAGTATTTTGACTAAAATCATTCTATCAATTAGTAAGAATACTTCACATAACAGTAGCTAAACTGGAAGGCGAGTCACATAAAGGAGTCAAACATGTAGAAATTTTCTGGTAAGCCTGAAACTATTTCAGATAGATTACTAAAATTATTCTTCAAGATAAATGTTTGTTCTTTCATTAATTTTGTTATATTTTGCTACATAGTCTCGCATATTACCTTTACGAGATTTAATGTAAATATTAAAATATTATATTACATTAATAATCAGCCAGTAATTAAAATATAAAATAATATTTAACTTCCCATGTAGTGCTAAATATTAAGCAAGAATTATATCAAGGTACATATAATATAGTCAGACAAACTTTATAAAATAAAGTTTTATTGGCATTCCCCGAATTATCAGGCCTGGCCTGGTTCCTAGAGACAGTGGGTTCTCAACAAACACTTGCAGGCTCATTCCTTCACAAACTGTGGATGGAGATTTGGAAGCATGGCATTGAGTCATCAGCATCATCGTCACAGACTTCAGAATGATTCCTCTTCCACCTTCCTTTTCCTTTGCCTTATAATGCTGCTTCTCTAATCTCTACAATTGAAATCTGATAATATCAGTCTCTAGCTTGAAATATCATTAATTTGGGGTTGATATCCTAAATTTGAGGAGCGTACAAAGACAAAGTAGTTTGCCATCATCACATCCTACCTCTTGTGCATGTTTGTTCATAACTCTGAGATTTTGCCCATTTTGCTCTCTGCCTGGAAATTGTATCTCCATCTTGCTGGGCTCTTGAGCATCCTTCGGCAATCCACTCAGGTGTCATCTGGTCTCGGAAGCCATCCAGCCCTCTCCCGACAAAGTTAGCTGTCCTTGCTCTGTGTGCACAGGAGCACCAGTGAGGTTTGAACTATGAAAATAGTGCACCAGAGGCCATCTTACTTTGAAAAAATATTCATAACATTCAAGGCTTTCTTCATATTTCTGGGCATCTCAGTGCCTCAGAATAGCCCTATGAGGACAATTTTCCTTCATGTATTAGATGCTTATTCTCTGATTTTAGTGGCTATACTTCAGGCTTACAGAAAACATGAGCCAGTCTCCATTGTCATGCTTGGTTTGGCTGGTAGAAGAGGTGCAGTGGAATCTGAAATTAGCCAAGTCAGTAAGTCCATTTTGTTTGCATGGGGAATGAAGACCCAGAAAAATTATAATCAGGTTTTTCCCTTTTTTGTTTATTTTTTTCTGGCTTGTACCTCTAAGGTAAAAACTCAGAAGATTTTGGCTATTATATTTTTTATGCTTTTTTTGGGACAGTGAGAGACAAGTATTTTTTACGGTTTGTTATATTTACCTTTTTCCAACCATATTTTGTTTTCTTTCTTTTCACTATTGATTTGAAATTACACCTGGTGTAATTTCTCTATTTCAATATATTTTTAATCTCATTCAACTGTGTAGTATTATTTTTATCCAAATAAATTACATTTCTCAATGTTTTAGGCCTAACACTACAACTATATGCATATGGTTTATGTAATTGCTTATAAAATCAGTTCAGAAAAGAAAGGAGAAATATGTATTTACTATCTTTTATAATAACATGACTGTCTTCACTGGTGCTGTATTTGTGTGTTTGTGTATGGAGGGTGAGACTGGGGCTTGATTTAAAATTTTTCCTTAGTATTTCTTGTAAAGTGGATCTTCTACCAACATATTCTCTCAGCTTTTATTTACCTGGGAATCTCTATTATTTCTATTAAGAAATGCCTGTTTTTTTTCTTAATTGGGTATCCCTTTTATATGACAAATCATTTTTTCTTACTGCTTTCAAAAGTTTTTGTTTTTGGATTTCAATATTTTTCTGAAGCATATATCTTGCATATATCATATTGGATATTGTTATATTTTGGTTGTATAGATTAGTAGAACATTTTCATCAAATTTGAAAAGTTTTCAGCAGTTAATTCTTAATATTTTACTCCTTTCTTCCTCTCCTCTGATATTCATGTTACATGTACATTGATATGCTTAATGAAGTCTCACATTTCTCTCAGAGCTTGTTCATTTTTCATTGTTATTCCCCCGACACTAGTCATGTGTCTTCAGGTTCATTGATTCTTTTTTTTTTTTTTTAATTTTAACTATTGTATTTTTCCAATCTAGAATAAACATTTGGTTCTTTTCTTATAAATTTTATATTTTCATTGATATTCTCTATTGGATGAGATGTGATCATGTTTATTTTACTTTTTTGAGCCTGGCATCATTTAGTTCTTTGAAATTTTATAATAGCTTTTTTGAAGTTTTTTCTTAAATCCAGTAAATTTATGTTGATGGTTTACATTTTTGTGTTGTGTCACGCTCTGCTGTTTTCTCCCATCTCTGCCTCTCTCTCTCTCAAGCTGAACTTTAGATAATACTCATATATTATAGCAGCTCTGGATAATGATTTGCTTCACTGTTCTCTGGGGCTTCTTTTTGTTGTTAGCCTGTTTGTTCAGTGACTTGACTGGACTGTTATGGTGAGGTCTCTCTGTCCCACAATGTAAAACCTCTGAGGTCACTTCTTAGATGATACAGTCTTGGGCATGCACACAGTCACCCTAGGATGACAAGATTTGTAACAGGGTTTTCTTTGTCTGTCTCTCTGATATCTCCATTAAGCTTTCTGCCTCCTTTAGTTCCTCTCCAGATGTTAGACTTCACTAATTGCAGGATGCTTGCTCTATCACTTTTAACAGTTCTCAGGGGGATAAATTACTCTATGGTCTGATCCAGTGAAACTTGGGCAGGCATAATATTTAAGGTCGGTCTTTGTTCTGATCCTAGAAGGACTTTTTCAACACTCTTGTTCTCTAGTTCTCTCTGATAAACCAGCTGGCTGATGGTTTAGCTGACTGCTCACCTTAGAGCTACCTGTCTGATCTTAATTGCTTACCCCTCAAATCTCTGCTATTTTTCAAGAAAAACTGAACTTCCCCTCACTGTTTCAAAACCTTGGATCTTGGTTTTTCTTAGGAATTTCACCCTGAGCATAATTTCTGAGCCACTGCACCTGTACTGAAGGAGGTAATCACTGATACTCTTGGCATGTCTCTCCATGAAAGCTCTACCAGGGAGCTAGTGAGCTAGTGTGAGCAAAATTATGGCCCCAGTATCCTTGTTCTGTCATTCCTGTGGTGGGGCCTCTGCCCTATAAGTGGAAGATGACTAGAGGAAGAGAGGCTTGGCTTCTTGGTTACACTTACCAGGACTTTAGCTTCTGTAGCTCATTATTGGGCACAATGATAATTGCTGGAGGTCTTCCATTCCCAGCGAGATACCATATTTCTTTTTTGGGAGCTGTAACTATGGGGGGAATGAGACCCAACTTAGCAATACAGACTCATTATGGAACTCCTATCAAGTGAGCTGGGAAAAGGAGAGGATGGATTGTGCCTCAAATTCCAGAGACTCTTGCTATTCTCACTTAGATTCAGTATATTTTTTGAATTAATGTTTCTTCATTTGCTGCATGCCCTTATGACAGCTTTCAGAGACTTTAAATGGTGGTAATTTTTATAATCTTCACCACTTATGGCTATTTCAGAGAGGAGTGGGTTCAAAGGACTCCTTCCTCATATACACATTCCAGATTTGACATCTGCCCACTGTTTTTAATTGTGTGACTGAGAGAAGTAGAAGTGACCAGTCTGGAGATAGACACAAAAGAAGGCAAAGAACAGAGAGAGGAAGACATACAAAACAGAGGGAAACATCTCTCTGAGGGACTTAAGACTTTATCTGATTTTAGTCTGTGAGATTGAGCTGCATTCTTGAAACTGTGTTCTCTGAAGCACGAATACAACTTAAAGACACATCACCCATTTTTGCTGAGATTCATGCCCTCTGTGGCCAACCAAAGGTGCTGTAACCAAGTAAATAATTTCTCAGTTCAACCAAAGAACTTTTGAAACCCAAGTAGTAAGGAGTGTGGACTTGAGAATGGCACTGTCAACAGAGATTTATTTATGAAATGTTTTGTTATAACAGTCTAAACTTCCTAGAATTTTAATAGAATTCTTTTGAGAATGCTTACTCACTAAGCATATGATCTTAGAAATCTTCATCTCAATTTTCCCGTTTGTAAAAAAGACACAGTAATCATACTGACTGACCTAGCAGAACTATCAAAACAGTTAAATGAGTTAAGGCATACAAAAGGTTTTTCCCAATGCCAAGCTCAGTTAGCATTTGATTTGAGTCTAAATTTTCTTCATCAAAACTTGGAAACAGTTTTCATAAGATGGAATAATTATAATAATAAAAATTATGTAACAGCATCAATACACCAATAACATATATTCTTTTTAAGTTTTAATTTACAGTGATTAAATTATTTAATACATTTAATTCCACTTAGTTAGATTCAAGGCAGGAAACTTATCCCCCATACTGTTGGTTCCTAAACACTGAGTCCATTGTAAAATTCTCAGGTCAATTTGATGTAGGTAAAAAATAGCTGGCATTTTAATTCTAATTTTGATACAATGAAATAATTTATTTTGTACCTGTTTAACTTCATCGAAGCATAAATAGTCCCACTCTGCTGCACCCTTAAACTTTACTTTAGTAAGTTTAGCACTTACTAAAGAATAACTATTCAAAAGATACAGCTATGTGGTCAAACCATAATCTTTCCTGGTAAGAAGAGACTATAGTTAAGTCGTCAAGAGAAAATATTATTATTCTAGATGGCAGTGCACAGCTGTACTCTAGAAAATTTATTGTTATTCTAAATATAGACAGTTTTAAAATCTGACATGTTATGCAGTTTATGAATAAAGGACATGATGGATTTTATTACTTTCTCATTAAAATTTTTCAGTTCGTCATATAAAGTAAGAATGTGTCATATAAGTCAAACACAGAAGTTGAAGAAATCTTTGCTATTTATAGTATACTATTAAAAGTACAAAACATTTGTTTCATAGACAACTATGAAATTGTTATCCATATACTAGATTTAGAGTAAGTTTTTTCTTAAGATTTCTGTTAACTAACAAGATTTGGAAATGGGGGTAGGCTTGATATAACAGCAGCAAAATGCAAATAGTTTATTTTAATAAGCTTCAGTATTTAACTTTTGTTTGGCATTGTGATGACTTTCTCTATAATCATGAAAAGAATAAAAATATATTGAATTTTAAATAATAGCCTTGCTGGGTAAAGTAGGTTTGGTTGTAAGTTCTTGCTTTTCATCACCTTGAATATTTCATGCCAATCCCTTCTGTCCTGAAATGTTTCTGTGGAGAAATCAGATATATCAAGCTACCCAAATGAGCACCAAATCCCTATACTTTCATACTGCAAATAAGTAATTTTTCTTAAAAGTTTAGTGTCTTTATATCATCCACTTCCCCCTTTGAGAATGAAGGAAACAGGCTATAAATCAAACAAATAACTTTTGCGTGATAGATTATGGAAAACACTTGATCTTTTGATCTTGAAACCACACAGCCAAAATGCTTTTACTTCCTGGCAGGAGTCCCAGATTCCAAGTGTCATTCAAAAGAAATATTTTTATGATATAATGTTAGAAATTTTATATCTCTTTTATATATCCCTATTTTTTTACTATTGGATTTCTTTATAAATTTTTCTACAAATAGCAGTAGAATGTTACCAAAAAAAATTGCAGCTAATTAAAACCTGATTTCTTCAGGACTCTGCTGTAAAATTAGCTAAGACATTGTAAAAAAGAGAGAGAACTGAAATTACACATGCAGTAGAACTGTTCAACTTTACTGCTATCTATGAGCAAAGGTTTGTGCTTAGTCCTTGAGCAGAACCTTAACCATCATATCTGTGAACTTCATGGATACTTGATAAACCCACAGTAACAATACCAAAATAATAACTGTGTTAATGTTTGCAAAAGCAGAACTGCCCAAAGATTGAATTATCCCGGGGCTAAAGTGAAAAACAAAAAAACAAAAAACACAAGTCTCCTTTTTTATTTCTAAAACTTCCATTCACTTTTCACACTCAAAAAATAAAAACATAAAGATTTTAAAATTAGCATCAATTCATTTATTGCTATTTTAAATATTATTTGTTCATACTGCAATGTATAAACTATAATGATATTAAAAGAATAGTCATGGAAGCAACTATATTTAATAAATATATCTTTTCTGGGCATTGAACAAATCTCCTTTGCACATTACAATATTAAAATGTACTCCGTAAGTTTAATAAGAGTAAGCCTGCTGGCTTTTTAATGCATAATATTTGACATGTTATGTTTGAAATATGTATATAAGGGAATTATTTTCACATATAGTACTATGGACTTTATTGAGAAATTTAATGAACTTTGCTCACATTAAATTATAAAATACTCAAAAACATTAAAAATTTTTTAAATTTATAATTATTAAATGCTTGTGTACATTAGTTAATTTGTTTCTAGTGAAAACATATATTTTTAAAATGGAATTTTTAAATAAGAACTTAAGAGACATGAAATCTAGTCTCAACGTCCTGTCTACTCAAGTAGCAAACGGATTGGCTTCTATGGGTCTTTGTTTCTTGATTGCTTTAAATACTGTAAACCTCCCACTTATTTAAGAAAATTACTTTTGGCATCAGAAACACCATTGTATTCACATCTTGCCTTTCAAATTTAAGCTCTGAGACTACTTTCTCTGTAAAGCTATCTCTTGATGAGATCTCTGGTCATATTGCAAAGAAATCTTGCATTGTCAAGAGTTATTTGGGAAATATAGAAACATTGGAGGCATATGAACTTTATGAGGAGATATAACAAAATTAATAAGCTAGAATTCTTATGACCCAGCTGAGAAAGCCGAAAACTATATAACAAGAAAAAACTCAAAGCTGGGTGCACAGCACTGTTGGACCTTACTGGGAGAGATGGGAAATGCTGCTGCTAGAGAAATATTCTGCGAGGCAGGACCAATCAATATCTCTCAGAAAGAAGAAATTTGGAGTGCACTTGTCAGTCATCCACTTCTGTGAAATCAGAAGCAGGTCACAGAAGCAGAGCAGGAAAGGAATACACAGACACTAAAATAAAGAGCAGAAGAGAATTGAGAGCATTATCAGAAATAATTAATAAATTACACACGTAGTGGAAAAGGTGACTTATTCAGTGAGTCAAGAACCTCTGGGAGCTGAATGAATGGCTATTGAGAATGTGGGAGCATGAAAAATTTTAAATCACTAACCAAATCTTTTCTATCCTTATTTCAGGTTATTAAAATAAGTATAGTCCACATCAGTGAAAGTCTTGGCAGGAAACAGAAGACACATTTAGCTGGGATTTTGAAGAGAAATTAATAAAATATAAATAGTGTTATATGTATTTAAGCTACATAATAACATATTTAAGATATACATTGTATTTATATCTACATCTATAGCTATAGCTCTATCTATGATATATATCATAAATATATATTAAATGTCTCATATATATATTTATATACAATGTATATGTCTTAAATATCCAGGGTCCAGCAGCAGCAGAAAGCCCTGCATAGGCCTGAAGAGGCAAGGAGAAAAAATTGTGTTGTCAGAGTTCATTGAGAGCTAGACCATAAAATTGGTGTAGATTTACAGGAGCTTTAGCCCAGTTTACAGCCCCTGCTACAACAAGCAGGGAGGAAATGGGAAAGGTTGAAGAAGGGAGGGAATGGGGATGATATAGCCTAACTTCTGTCCTCAAACTCTCAGATTCTTAGTCTGAGCCTCCCCATGATCAAATCCAATTGGCAAATAGAGAACAAGCGAGGCTGAGTGATGCAATTTGTAGGAATCAGCCTCTTGAAGGCATAGTCAGGAAAGAGGTAATAGAGAATAGAAGTTGGGGGTGGGGGTTTGGGGAGGTTGAGGTGTGTGGGATGAGGGCTAAAAATCTTGATTAATATATATGAGAGTGAGCTTTATACTGACTTTCACTCTATTAACATAGAAAGATTCCAAAATGAATGGAATTAACCATAAATTTAGCCCTAGGTGTAAAATGTAAAATTTAATTCTTAGAAAGTTGATATATCAATAATTCAATATGTGTGTGTGTATATATAGTCACCATTCAATTTTTTGATGTAATATATACATTCATATACCTACATATACCTATATACATGTATAATATCCAATAATAAAATTTCATTATTATATATGTCCCTATATGTATATTTATATCTATACCTATATCAAGTTTTAAAAAACAACTTTCTTCAATATATTCTATTTCTGATGGAAATCTCTTAAAAAAACAGAGTTCATTGAAATTGACTGCTAAGGTCAAATGCCTTTGGATCTTATATAAGGTCAAGCACCATATCTAATAGAAGCATTAGTACAGGACCAAAAAAAACCCTCTAGTAAAGATGAAATAGTTTTAAAGGGTCCAAGACATAGGGACAAGAACTAGTGATTCATTCTGCTAAAGATTGATGATGTTTGTAAAGCAAAAGAGATTTATTGACTTATTTATTGATTTGATTTATTGGTTTGGAATGATTTTTTTTTCCCAAGAAGCATTCATGAATGTGCCACAAATACAATCAGAGAAAATGCAGCGTCTGCAGCTTGAATGGAGAGTGAGGCTCAGCAGGCAGCTGCATGCGAAGACGATTTAATGAAGAAGAATGATTTTTGCAGCAGAAATATATTACACAGCACAGCACTGTCCTGAGTCAATAATGATGACTAACCAAGATGGGATGAGGCTTAGAGTAGCAAATGATGTCTGAGGAGTGAATACAGTAAGAAGGAAGGAAAAGCACCATGTAATTATAGCTGTTTTATACCCCCCCAACTGAGGAGTATTACAGAATAAACATTGGTGAATGGAGAGGAAATCACACAAAATAAGCAAAATCAATAATGCATTTCAGTTTGAATAGCTATCCAGGTAGCACACATTTATGTTATAAAGGAATAAAGCAATTTAATTTACAATTAATATAAATGATGACTCAGGAAGAGTTGACTGCAAGAGTTAATAGTAGCAAAAAAGAGGAACTGATTGCGGAAAAGGAATTCAGTGCGAAGATATTGAACAGGATCTCTGGAGATCTGAGAACCAGATCTGGAGGCCACACAACCAAGAATAATGCCCAAATCATGCTGCAGTTCTTGTCAATCAAAGATGCAACTGCATTGCCTCTGGGAACTAGATGATTTCTTTTTGCCTTGTGGAAACAGCTGCGACAGTCATAGACACTACCTCTAGGAATGCAGCAACTGATGAGACTGGCCCTGGATTTAGCGCAGGCACCCCAGCTACCTGTTACCAGAATGACTTTTCTTTTTTTTCCCAGGTGTTTAATATTTATTTCAGATTTGTATCAGTCAGTAGGCACATGTTCTATTTTATTTATTTTTTTGTTTTAATTGTTGTTCAAGTAGTTTTCTGCCTTTTACCCCATCCCAGGACATCCCCCCAGCCTTTCCCACCTCCCTCCCATTTCCATCCACCCTTTTTTTTGTCCATGTGTTCTCTATACTTGTTCCTGCAAACCCTTCCCCTTTTCCCCTGAAATTTCCTTCCCTCTCCCCTCTGGTCACTGTCAGCCTGTTCTCAATTTTAGTGTTTTTGAACTGGAAAGCATTATGCTAAGTGAAATAAGCCAGGTGATGAAAGACAAATACCATATGATCTCATCTTTAACAGGAACCTAATCAACAAAACAAACAAACAAGCAAAATATAACCAAAGAATGACTTTTCTTTAATGTCTTTTCTTCAGGTCGCTAACTTCTGTTTAGAGTCACTGTGTGCTTGGCACAACTTTAGTCACTGGGAAAGTAAGGATCCAGTCAGTGTATCTGGCTTCCTCAAGAGACTGAGTACGCCTCATTAGATGAGAAATCCCTCATGTATGGAGATTCAGATGTTGGCTGGACAAAAAGAATAGCAGAATGGCCTTTGAAGCTGATAAGCAAATAGAACTGAAATACTCCAGAACATAACTATGCTTTATGTGAAAGACCTTAAAAATGAGGAAGCCCTAAGCTGCGAAGATCACCATTATGCTATGGTTCTTACCATCAAATGTGTATAACTAAATAAAATTATTATTGCAAGATGGATTTTCTAAGCAAATAGTTTAACTAAATGATATAACTGACCACTGGCATTCAAAATATGTATTAATAACATTTGTTATGTTGCTTATATTACTCGATTTGGGTATTTTGGTCAAATCACATTTTATTCTATATAAATGCCACATAAGCTGTTTTTTTTTGCAATTTCCTTTTTAATTTTCACTCTCTAGTGTCTACTTCTTTTCTGACTATGCAAATTCATCGGTCCTATAGTACCATAACTCTTGCTATATCTTTGATCTACCTTTGTACCACTCTCTAATCAATAACATTTTAAAATGTGTGTAAGATGTTTGTCCATACATCTTGTCTTTCAATGAGATACTTCTGAACACCTCAGAACTTGAATATTTCTCTTATAACTGTATTGAGTCTACAGGCTACACAGCCATCCTTGGTCATTCATTCCATAGAGGAGTCTGCAGAGCCATTACAGTCTAATCTAAATGTGTGATTCACCAATATACATTTTTATTCTCAAACATACTTCTGAGCTCCTGTTCTATATTTCCATAAGCATTGCAAATTAGGTATTTCTAAGGTCAAATTCATCACATTTTATCCCAAACCTGCTATTCTTGAGAACTTAGTATCACATATACTTTAAGGCTTGAGAGAAGGCTAATTGCAGGACATCTGGTCCAAATACCTATTGAAATCATCCCACCAGACCTGGGAGGTGTGTATTTGTGTGATTGTTATGGATGTTAAATTTTCCATGGATACTAAACCTTTAAGTGTTTGACAGGGAGCATAGAATGATAACAACATGAGAAATGAGAAGCTGATTAGGCTTATTATCAATCAACAAGAACACAGCATTTTATAGTTTTTATTTATATATAAAAATATGTTTATTTCATATTTTACAACTATAGTCTCCATTGTGCTCATCTTTAACTTTTCCATGAGCTAAATGGTGAAACTGATACTCTATTTATAAAGAATTTGCTGTTAAGTCCTGGCTGGTGTAGCTTAGTGGATTAAGCGCAGGCCTGTGAACCAAGAGATCAGGGTTAGATTCCCAGTCAGGGCACATGCCTGGGTTGCAGGCCAGTTCCCAGTAGGGAATGCACAGGAAGCAACCATACATTGATATTTCTGTCCCTCTCTCCTTCCCTTCCCCTCTGAAGATAAATAAATAAAATCTTTAAAAATAAATAAATATCACTCAAACAATTGAACAATGTTTAAAAAAAAAGAATTTGCTGTTAAAAAATTTCCAAGTTTGCATATGCAAATGTCACATCTGAGAGAATTTTGTTGTGGTCAGCATTTTAGAGTATTCAATTTATTCTGATTCTAGTAAATTCCCTAGTGTTCTCCTAGTGACAGTTCTTTATTAGTTGTTTACCCCTTCAAAACAACACACACACACACACACACACACACACACACACACACACAAACTCCATGCACAAATGCAGTTGCCATGAACATTTTGCTGAGCACTTTTGTTTGCCTTCTGACAGAAGAACTTAACATAATTCTCCATATGCATTCAATCTACTAGAATGATTTGCAATCCTAGACATCTACAATATTCTCAAGGTTTTTATAGGTTGGACCAGGCAAAGCATAAGACATAAATTTTATAAAACTAGGCTCTCTAAAATAAGCACAAGACAGTGGTCAAGCATAAGTTCAATTAAGATGTTGATCATCTTCTGTTCTAATAATTGCATAAACCAACAAAAATTTTCAAATATTCTGTTTCTCAAAGCTTCTGGAGTTAGTCACTGAACTGCTCTCTCAAATCCTAGCTGCTGAGTTGAAACATTAAAAATGGTAACTTGTGAGAATGAATAATGTTCCATTTCAGTCCAGTTATATGATTAATTTTAGAGAGGCAAAGATTTTAAGTGTATTTTTAATAATTATTATGAGAACACATCACTTTTGCTAATATTTCAGAGCTGAAATTCTCATCACTGATTAATAGCCACATATAATTTGTCAGATGAGATGTGCTGACACACACACACAGGGCGGGTGTCATGAATGTGATCATTCTGTTAGATTGTTATGTTGAGAAGCCCACTCTTCTCTGACAAATAAAAACATGATCCTCCAGCGGGATCTGAATACTAGTTGCAGGTAAAGATGGTTTAGTAAATATGATTTTTGTCTCTTTTCTGGTTTCCCTTGTATAAAAAAGAAAAGAAAAATTGGGTTTTAAATAGCTTTCTTCTGCAAGAAAAACATAGTTTTGTATATTTAAACTTGTGAACAGAGGCTGATGGCATGGAAAAAATTGTGAAGGGTTATTTCTGTTTCTCTCCCTCTCTGTCTTTGCTGTGAAGAATAAAATTACTTTGAACATTAATGTAAAAGTCCTTGTTACCCATATATACACATTAATGTAGTTTTTAAATGTTAATAATATAACAAGACAAAAGTGCAAAATACAGTAAATAATCTTGTGCCACCTTGCAAAAATGTCAACTCTACTCTCAGCAACATCCACCAAAATAAATCTGTTCTGTTTTTATTTTTATGTCTTTTGTAGTTGTTTCCTAATTCAAACAATGGGTATTCAACTCTTTATCAAAATATATTATTAAAACTATTGACTTTCCTTTATAAAATATTAGGAATTTAGCCTCTTAGATTATTCTCATCTACTTATCATGTCCTTCCTGAAAATTTTGCTAATTATATTTTCCTTTAAGCTATTTTAGTACTGAGTTTTATGACTTTAAATATAATTAAACCTCCATTTTTTGATCCAGAAACTTTAACTAGAACGTCTAATGAAGTGGAATGCAAAATCTTCCAATTCATTTGCCATTGACCTGTAGTAGGCAGAAAAAATGCCCCCCAAGAGATATGCTAACTTTCTAATTTCTGAAACTTGTGAATAGTACCTTAATGCACAGGTGGCAAACTCAAGGCCAGCAGGACAAATCCAGCCCTCTACCTTGTTTTATCCGGCCCAGCACCTTGTTTCTACTGGGCAGCAGTGCCAGATTCCTTGTCCTTAGTTCAGGAGTAGTTACATTTATACAGTCCTAAAATTACATCTGGTTCTTTGAAGTCAACCACAAGGCTGATATGGCCTCCGGTGAAAATGAGTTTGACACCCCTGTTTAATGGAAAAAGAGTATTAATTACCTTAAACATCAAAACATGTGATTAAGATAAAGATCTGGAGAAAAACAACGTATGCTGGGTTGTCCAGGAGGCTTTAAATGTGATAATATGTAGTCTTCTAAGAGAAGGAAATTAGGCACACACAGAGGACAATATTTGAAGACAGAAGCAGAGACTTGAGTGATGCAGCTAGTTATAAGCCAAGGAATGTCAACAAGTACAGAAAACTAAATGGACCTAAATAGAATTCCCACCTAGAACCCGTGAAAGGACTGTGGCCCCATCAACATCTTGACATCTGGCCTCCATAACTGAGACAGAATATATATATGTCTGCTGTTTCTAAGCCACAAGAATAGGTCTGTTGCTTTAAACTACATATTTGATGTTTTAAACTTGTTGTTTAAGCCACAGGAAACTATAAATTTCCTGTGGTTGCTTGTAACAAATTATAAGTAATTTGGTATCTGTGGTCATTTGTTACAAGCAACCAGGGGAGATTTATTCATTGAACAACATCTTTGATTCTGCATTGTCAAGTCTTATGATATGTTGCTCTTAAGTATAATTGAGACTTTTTGTTCAACTTCATTTTGTTGTTTTCCTTCTTAATTTCATAAATATAAACTATAGAATATTTTGAATATTATGTAATTTAAATATCATACACTAGGAAACAAAGTGCTGTGGCCAGACTGGTAGAAAGAAAAATTTAGGGATAAATGGTGATGGAAAGAGACTAGACGTTGGAAGTGAACACACAATATATTTTACAGATGATGCATTACAGAACTGTATACTTGAAAACTGTATAATTGTATTAACCAGTGTAACCCTAATACATTCAATAAAAAATTTTAAGGTGCTTGAAATATTTTAAAAGTACATTTTTTCTTTTATTCATTATACCAATTACTCAAATCACTTCATATATTTCAGTTTATTTTCTATTTGGACCATGGAATTATTGTATAGCTTTTTTCCTCTTTCTGGATCATATCCCTCTCTTTTCATTCACTATATATGCACTGCTTTTACCACATTAATCATACAATTTGGACAATAAAATCCACTTTATTATTAAAGACATTTTCCCCAGAATCCTTTGATGACTTGCTTTGGATTAGATTGATTGCTTCTTAGACTGATATACAGCTGTCATCCTGGGCATTTTTTTTCTTTTTCATTCTCAAATTACTTTCACAGTTTCCTATCTCATATATTTCTTTTTAGTCTAGTCCACTTTATGTTTCTGATATTTCTTACCAAATACTGTTTTTAGAAAAACTTTAAATTTTGTTTATCTATACTCAGCTTTGCCAGTAGAATACTCATTTGGTCTACCAGACAGAGTGCTGGCAAAGGTCATTGTTCCTTTTCTGAGCTCTCCCTCCCACAGAGACGGCAGGCTGGTGCCGTATCTGAGTCTTCATCAACTTGGCAACTTGTCCATCATTGTTTGCCTGAGTGATTCCCTGAGACCTCGTCCACCCAACTGATAGGCCCACCCAAGCTATTTCCACTGGCTTTTCCATGTAAATGGCTCATCTTGGGTCATGCTGCAGACTTCCCTAAAATTTCTCAAACAAGCAGCACCTGCTTTTTGCATGCCCTCTATGTCTTGCTAAGTGGACCCAGGCCTGGAGCTGGTGGCATCTGGCTTTACGTCACAGTTTGGCCTCTCTGGGGTACCTCCAAGCACAACACAAGCAGCAGTTATCTGCATATTGCTTTGTAGCTCATGCCTGGTGGTCTGGGGCAGAACACAAGTGGCAGTTGACCTTGACTTGCACTTCCTGAGAGGTCCCAGAGTTAATACAACTGGTAGACAGCTTCAGATCATGTCAAAACACTATCCATCCACCTTCACAAGTGACACACTCCAGGGGGAGATTCTGTGGGCACCCAAGTGCCACTTAAGTAAGTCCTGCTCCATGGGATTGGCCTCTGTACAGCTGATTCCCCATGGTGGTTGTAGCCTATTCTTATAGAAGGTACATATGGAGTGTCCAACTTGGGAGATCAGGGAGGCTAAGAATTTGGACCCTGCAGAACACTCTACCAAGCCTGGGAGATGTGGCAGCTCTCTACCTAATACCCAGAAATAAACACAGGGAGGCAGCCAAAATGAAGAGACCAAGAAATACGCCTAAAATAAAATGAGGACAAAACTCCAGAAAAAGAACTAAACAAAATAGAGACAAGCAATCTATCATATGCAGAGTTCAAAACACTGGTTATAAGGATGCTGAATGAACTAGGGCAAGAGTAGACAAACTTAGTGAGAACTTAAACAAAGATACAGGAAAATAAAAAATGGAGATAGAAAACAAAAAGGAACAGCCAGAAAGGAAGAATAGATTAACTGAAATGAAGAACACATTACAGGTTGTCAACAATGAAGTAGATATAAAAACAGATCAAATCAGAGATTTGAAAGATATTGAAACTGAATAGCAAAAAGAAAAATAAATTTTTTAAAAGGATAGTATAAGGATTCTCTGGGACAATGTCAAGTGTACCAACATTTGCATCATGTAAATGCTGGAAGGAGAAGAGAAAGAGCAAAGAATTGAAAATCCTTATGAAAAACTAATGATGGAAAACTTTCCTAACCCAATGAAGAAAAGAGACATACAAGTTCAGGAAGCACAGAGTCCCAAACAAGATGAACCCCAAGATGCCCACACCAAGACACATCATAATTAAAACGCCAAAGTTGAAAGACAAAGAGAGAATCTTAAAAGCAGCAAGCTAAAAGCAATTAGTTAATCACCACCAAACCAGTATCACATGAAATATTAAAGAGTCTTCTTTAAAAAGCAGAAAAACAAAAAGAATAAAAAACATTAACAAAAATGGCAATCAATACATATCTATCAACAGCTGAATCTAAAAAACAAAATAAATGAACACAAGTAGAACATAAACAGACATAGATACAGAGAGTGTTTTGAAGGTTGACAGATGGGAGGAGGTTTGGAGGGATGGGTGAAAAAGGTGAGGGGACTAAGTACAAATTGGTAGTTACAGAATAGTCATGGAGATGTAAATTACAGCATAAGGCTATAGTCAGTAATATTTGAATAACTATGTATAGTATCAGATCACTACGAGATTGACTAGGGTGATCACATTTTTACATTATATAATGTCTAATCACTAGGTTGTATACTTAAAACTAATATAACCTTGTATGCCAACTGTAATTAAAAATGAAAAAATGATTTAAAAGAATAAATAAAATCATAAAAAAATATATATTGATTCAAGTGGTAGCTTTTCCTTTACTAGTTACTTTTTGTAATTTTTTTTACATGGACAGTTTGATTATCTTCACAGTTCTTTGTAATGCATATTTGCCTTCACTTTTTGTTGTTGTTGTTTCTGTTGTTTTTCTTTTGGCCTATAAAATTGACTTTTGGACAATATGGGTTTGAACTCTACATGTCCACTCATACACATATTATTTTCTAATATGCAAATGTATAGTTTCTTCCTTATAATTTTCTTAATAACATTTTCTCTTCTCTAGCTTACTTTATGGTAAGAATACTGTATATAATACATGTAACATTCAAATATATATCAATAGACAGTTTATGATATCAGTGAGGCTCCAAGTCAACAGTTGGCTATTATTAGGTAAGTTTTTAGGAGTCAACAATTATGTATTGATTTTTCACTGGACAGGTATTAGGTGCTCTTAACACCCATACTGTTCTAGGGTCAGCTGTGTCTTTCAGTACTAAATGTTCTGTAGTGTAAGACATTATTGTTTGCTGGTTTTATTTTCTATGTGTGATAAAACAAAATGTTGGGGATCACTAAGTTTCTAAATAATTCAAGGGTCCTCATTGAAAATATACCGAAGAAGAGAAAATCCTAAGGAAGAACTTGCATGTTGTTCCATTTTCCTTTATATTGTTTTCATGGAAATGCTTATTCATGGTGAAGGTAAAAAAAATGTAAGCCTTAGCCAAGGTCAAGGAGATAAGCTAGATGGTTTTCATTTTATTTTTATTTTTTTTATTTTCATAGTTTATCATTGTTCAAGCACAGCTGTCTCCACTTTCCATCCACCACCCTCCCCCACCTCACCCACCCCCACCTCCCACATTCAATCCTACCCCTGTTTGGCTTTGTTCATGGGTCCTTCATACAGGTTCCTTGAGGATTCTTCTCCTTTTCCCTGTTATTCCTCCCACCCTCCCCTCTGGTTATTGTCAGTTTGTTCTTTATTTCAATGTCTCTAGTTATATTTTGCTTGCTTGTTTTGTTGATTAGGTTCCACTTATAGGTGAGATCCTATGGTATTTGTCTTTCATTGCTTGGCTTATTGCACTTGGTATAATGCTCTCCAGTTCCATCCACTTCATTACGAAGGGTAAGAGCTCCTTCTTTCTTTCTGCTGCATAGTATTCCATTGTGTAAATGTACCACAGTGTTTTGATCCACTCATTTGCTGATGGGCACTTAGTTTGCATTTTAAAGGGCATAAAATTTGAAATTCAAATATAATGTAATATAAATATATTCATCATAAAACTATTTCTGTTGTACAGGATGCACTGACTAAAATCTTTCTGATTAAGGGACAGTATCAGATTTTGTCACACAATACTCTCTCTATATGCACATTTTCTAGAAGCAGAACTAGAAGTCATAGAAACAGTAAATTACTTGATCAGTTTTATATCTTTGTTTCGTATAAAATTCAACATTGAAAATATTTAACTATTTTTCAGATATTCCACTTTTTAAAAATTAAGAATGACATGTATATCCTTGTTTGAATATCTACTTTGACTGATTTATCGAACAACTGTTTATAACCATATTTTTCAGACTATAAGATGCACTCCCCCCCAAATTTGGGAGGAATAATGGTTGTTAATGCTGCTGTTGAGTTCCATTTACATTTACATTGGTGAAATATTATGTTATTTATGTTATTAAATATTTCAGCACATTTTTTTAAAAAGTTTTTTTCCTTATTTTCCTCCTCTAAAACCTAGGTGTGTCTTATGGTTTGAAAATATGGTAATATCATAACATAAGATATGGTGCTAGTTTTGAAGATTCCAAAATGACTTAGATATAGAGCCTGAATTCAAGAAGTTTAAAATTTATATGCTAGCATGAACATGATTAAGCTAGTAGCATCATTCTTCAGTACTAAAAAAGACAGAGTGAATCCAATGATAATACCTTCTCCACGATGCTATGTATATGCTCAAAGTCTTGAATGGTGGCCGGTGTGACTGTATATTTTATAATAATATTTTCCATAATTAATGGTATTTTAAATAATGGTGTTCAGTTAGTATGAAATATCACATGAAGTCTTTTTTCAATCAGCCAATATTCTGAAGAAAATTTATTTACTCAGATGATGTATTAGTTTCCAAGGGTGGTTGTAAAAAAAGTGTCAAAAACATGTAGCATAAAAGATCAGATATTTATTGTCTCACAGTTTTGTGGGCAAGAATTCCAAAACCAGGGTGCCGGATTGGGTTGTTTCCTTCTGTAAGGGAGTGTCTGTTGCATGCACCTCACCTAGCTTCTCGTTGTTTGCTGGCCAAGCCCTGGCATTCCTTAGCTTGAAGGTGCTACACTCCATTCCGTATCTTTATCTTTACATAGCTTTCTTCCAATAACTCTTCATGAGGTCTTCCTTATGTTAATGCCTACCTCTATAATCAAATTTACCCATTGTATAAAGACACCTGTCGTATTGGCTCAGGGCCTACTCTAATGATCAATCTTATTTTAACTTGATTACCTTCAAAAAGACCCCATTTCTAAATAAGGTCACATTCTGAGGCACTGAAGGGTAAGAGTTCTGTATATCTGTATTGAATGACACAATTCAATTCATTACAGATGAATAGTGAATTCAATACTTATAGCCGTATTTGAAACTCCAAATTTCAAACAGAAAATTAAGTCAAATCACCCACTTTACCTAGAAGTTATATGTGCTGCAGCATTTTTAAACTCAGAAAATTATGTTAATAGATTTTAAAAAACAAGTGCTCTTGTTGAAAATTTTCTGATTAGCACTTAGGTCTTCTTGCACATTTGATTTCTCTGGTTATGCATTAAAACCTAAATTTTTTTTTATTTTAATCATTATTCAGCTACAGTTTCTATCCTTTACTCCCATTCCAGCCAACCCAGCCATCCCTCCCCTCCTCCCCCCCTAGTTTTTGTCCATATGTCCTTTATATTTGTTCCTATAAACCCTTTCCATTCTACCCTGAAATTCCCTCCCCTCTCCTCTCTGATCACTGTCAAGTTTAAAATCTATGTTCTTGCCATCTTCCCTAGTCTATTTCTATATTAATTTTAAAGAACTTATCACCCCAATAACTTTAGATCCAAATAAAAATAAAAGTATCCAACTTGCTGGGCTATTTTTTTTCAGTATTACTTTTGTATTCTGTTCTATCATACTCTTCCTTTTAATTCTCTGTAATATCTACATATATTTTGTAGATATGTTTTTTCATTACATATGAATGTTTTATTCTTTAAGGCAATGATCACAGCTTTGAGTGCACTTTAAAATTACTTGGGAAAGGGGGAATGCTTAGAGGTTTGGTTAAAACTCTTAAATGAACAGTTAGATCACTCTCAGAGAGCAAAGAACCCTAACTTGGTTGTGCTATCAGTTTTCTGTGTCTTTTTAAAATGTATTTCTTGATTACTGGTGATATTTTGACATTCAAATTTATTTAGATTGAATTAGTCATTTAATAGGCTTAAGACACAGAGAAGGAATATCAGTGTGGTCATTTCATTCCAGGAAAATGATGTTATTTTTAATAAATTCATAATGTACCATAAGAAGAAATACAGCACTTATTTAAATTGTTCAAGTTATTTTTTTCTGATAAAAATGGATATACTCTTTTTTTTGAAAGATTTTATTTATTTGTCTTCAGAGGGGAAGGGAAGGAGAGAGGGAGAGAAATATCAATGTATGGTTGCTTCCTGTGCATTCCCTGCTGGGAACTGGCCTGCAGCCCAGGCATGTGCCCTGACTGGGAATCAAACCGTGATCTCTTGGTTCACAGGCCCGCGCTTAATCCACTAAGCTACACCAGCCAGGGCAAAAATGGATATACTCTTATTCAGCATATTGAATCTTCTTTGTTCCACTTTAGAAATATTACCAAGTTTTTTTGATATTATGACTCTTCTCTATCTAGTACACTTTATGATTGTTTACTTAGCAGTGCAAAAGTAGTGTCATCTCTTATCAGAAGCACTTTCATATTTTCCTAATGAAGCTAATCACAAATAGTAAGAAACATAGTCAAGACGTTTTTCTCATTAAATCCAGACTAATTATTTCAAAATACAAATCTGGTAGAATTAACCATTTGCTCAAAAATTGTCAATAGTTTTTTGTTGGCTGCCTATCAAATGGACTGCATAGTATGACAGACAGAGGTGTCCATGTCCACATACAGGCTAATGTTAAGCAAAATTTAGAAGATTTTGAAGTTACTTTTTGGTGTTTCCTCTCTCTCCAGGCTGAACCTCTAGAAGTACCTTTATTTTCCCCTCTCCAACCACATTCATTATTCCCCAAATTACTGATCCTCTGATCCATGACCTCAGTGTTTTCTTGAACTCTTTTGTCCAGCTTCATAAGTAAAAAAAGGAAAATTAATAATAATAATAGTGGTATTTTGGTATATGTATTTTCAACATATCCATGGTCACTGCAATTACATAAGTGAAAAGAACAAATTCTTATTGTAGAATTACACATTTCGTAATATTCCACTGATGGAGATTTGTTTGACTCATGGGATTTTTCTTCGCAAACATGAACATTGTCCATGTATGTGATCACTACTGCCTTGAAATAAGTGCAAAGATGTTGGAAAATATTTTTTGACATGATGAAACATTGAATAATAGTAAAAGATTATAGGCTAAAATTTTTATAGAGAATTCAAATACACTTAATGTCAAAAATTATCAAAAGAAATATTGAAAATAATTCCATCATAAATGAATTAGATTTTATTTTCTTGTTTATATAATTAACTAATAACACCCTACTTTTATTTTATTGTTTTAACTTTTAATTTTTACCTTTTAAAAATTTTATTGAGTCTGTTCAATATTCTTGAATGTATTTGCAAAATAGATGATATATAATGAGTTAATGCTTATAGATCAACTTAAAATTATAAAATCCAAATAAAGATTTATAAACAAATGCAGTGTTGTGGTGTCACACTCAAAGAACAAGCAAATTCATAAGTAAATTTGACATCTAGTTTTAATGTATTTCAATAACTTTTTTCTGAAAGGTAATAAATGAATGCTTCTCAGTTTGTCTTTCTCTGACTTGCTTATTTCACTTAGCACAATATTCTTCAGGTCTATCCTTGCTGTCACAAATGTAAAAATTTTCTTCTTCTTTTTTTTTCAGTTGAATAGTATTCCATTGTGTAAATGCTCCATAGTTGTTTTATCCACTCATCTTCTCGTGGACACTTGGGTTGCTTCCATATTTTGGTGATTGTAAATGATGTTGCAATGAACATAGGAGTGCTTATGTTAGTGTTTCAGGTGTCTTTGGATACATTCCCAGAAGTGGAAGCCTCTTAAAAAATATGACTTTAAAATTTTTTTAAGTATTTTTTCATTTATTTTTAGAGATGAGGGAAGAGAGGAAGAAAGAGAGGGAGAAAAACAATGTCTGTGAAACATTGGTTATCTTTTTCATGCCCCCAGTTGGGAATCTGGACCCAACCCAGGCGTGTGCTCCGCCCTGGAATCAAATTGGAAACCTTTTGGTTCACAGGCTGGCACTCAGTCCACTCAGCCACACCAGCTAGGCTGAAATATACCTTTTTAATAAGGTGCCATTTTATATAATATCCTCTCTAAAACATTTATAACTGGTAAAATTTCATGAAAAATTAAATATTCATAATGAAAGTAAAAAGTTTTATGAACAACAAAAAATTTGATGGATGTTTCTGTAAAATGAACTGTCTGCATTAAAAAGTGACAAGTTTTATACCTGTTTATAATGGTGATCTCTTACTACCTATTAAGCAGTTAGCAATAAATAAAATTCTGATCATAAAAATATTCATAACACTTTATTACATCATAGAAAACCATAATGATTATTATATTTTTATTCTTATATTTCTTTTGTATTTTTATTCTAACATAAAAGTAATTGTGTAGATTTAAAATTACATTGCTATTATTAACCTTTTTTCTCATTGTAGCAGGAAGTACATTTTGAAATATAAATTCCATCAGTTTCATTGAATGCTTATTATAATCATTATATTTTTGAAAATTTCTTAGACTTGTAAAATCTCTTAGATTATAAAAATTTTCTACAACAATTTATTATTTTATTTAGATGAGAAATTGCTATTAAGAATTGGGTAAAATTCACATAACATTTACTATTTTTCTTCATTGTATTTCCAAATTATTTTCCATATTAATAGATGCTCTCTGTAAGATTAGCATATTTTAGACATTTTATTTCTAATTCTAGATTCAAATTTCCCCCTTGTTAATGAATGCTTTGATATTTATGTATGATGGACATATTTTGTCAGTAACTGTTGATTGTCCCTAGTTTCTTGAGATACCCTACTTATTGGATATTTGACATTTACTCTTTTACCAAGAAAATGGATCAATAACACAATTTTAAAAATTAAGTTTCACAATTAAAATTTTTTTAGATTTGTAGGCAAGAAAATATTTTCAAATAGAAATGTTAATTCCATATTCTTGAGGAGACAAAGTATTTGAGTCAGAGTTTAAAATTTGGATTTAATATAAAATTTATATCTTTGTTGAATCAAAGAATATAAAGTTTTTATAATGAACAAAAGAGATGGATGCATTGGATAAAGAACTTAATTGGAATTTTCCTTTCTTAAACAGTGTAAAAGACAAAACCAAAAGAAAGGATTGAGTTTCCCATAGGAATGCTCCATAATGCAAACAAAATCTCTAAAACCTTCCCAAAATAAGGGTGGGGAATTGAGGGAGACAGCCTATTGGTAGAGACTCCAGAGTAAATATATATGCATCTATATCTATATCTATCTACATTGTAATGTCTTTATGAAAAATAATTTTGAGCTAACAGGCTCCCTGAAAATGTGTCAGAGTTGCCCAAGGATTATGCAATTCTTTGTTTTTAATTATTTTATTGTTGTTGAATTACATTTACTTGCATTTATCACCCACCATTCTTCCCCAACTCCAGCCATTCCAGTTCCCTCCCCTGCTTCCACCCGCACCTTGGATTTGCCCATGTGTCCCTTATAGATGTTCCTGAAAACCCTTCCCACCTTCCCCCTCATTATCCACTCCCACCTCCCCTCTGGTTACTGTCAGATTGTTCTTAATTTCAATGTCTACAGTTATATTTTGCTTTCTTGTTTGTTTTATTGATTAGGTTCCACTTAAAGGTGAGATCATATGGTATTTGTCCCTCATCACCTGGTTTATTTCACTTAGCATAATGCTCTCCAGTTCCATCCATGCTGTTGCAAAGGGTAGGATTACACAATTCTTGAGAATCATTGACACACATTCCATGTTGGATTATGCATAAGTGCTGAATCAATATAACCCACTCCTTGTCAACCAGAAGTTTTAATATTACATTTTACAGATTGAAGAGTCAGTCTGAAATTAGACAAAAGAATAGAAAAGCTCTATGGAAGACTTACTCATAGTTATAAATTTTCTATCCTTCTATCATATGCAGAATTTCATTTCATAAAGGAGTTAGTGTTCAAAAACCTCTGGGATGATAGATATTTCAGCCAGTATCTGTTTCAAAATAACTGTATACCACATACAGTGAAGAATATCTAGTGACAGTAGATATAATACACTTAGGATACTCATATATATATATATGAAAGCCTCATATGCCTGCTAATTTATTTTATGGAAACCCTGAAAAAGGGTGTTTTTACATATAGAGATCCGGCCAATACACAGAACTAATTTTAATACTCATTACCTTGTCTCCTCATTCTTCATGTTCTATTACCACTTCTGAGGACAGAAGTGGGCATGAGTCACATCCTTCACTTGGGAGAGTTTGGGAGACATTGAAGTGGCCATATAAGCTTTATATGTTCCTGGTACAATTCTAATGTATTCGAGCATGGACACGAATTGACAACCTACATTGTTTGTACAATTTCCCTATAAAACAATATCTGGAAATTTTCCTACAGCAGAAATGAAATGCCGTCTGCAGTTACTAACAAATGACTCTACTCTTAGGTGGCTATCAATAACCTTATATTGTTTCCATACACATTAATTCTTAGGCTTCAGATAGAAAACAAAATTGAGAAGTTATGGGTGTATCCACAGAACTTCTTTGAATGGATCAACTCCATTTTTAATGTTAGTCATTTTTTTTCTCCCATAGCTACATTTTCAGCTAACAGAGACCTTGAGACAGACTTTGCAGGCACAAAGAAAGTCCAGCCACAAGTTTAATACATCAATTTAACATTGTCTACCATTGTCTTCATTGATTTTTAGTAAATTACAGTCTTAACATAGTTTACTAGCACTAGGTTCAAAGTGGAAACTTGAAATGTTGTGAAATAAAAGTTTAATTTTTATGGTTCTATTAACCAATGTCACCCTAATAAATTCAATTCATAAAGTTAAATTTAGTCAAACTATGTAGTTCAAATTTATAAAATGGCATGACCTTAGTGCTATTACTTACATTGTCTATCTCAGCTTTCCCCATTAAGGTGATAAGTGCATCTACTTCATAAAGTTGTTTCTGAGATTAAGTGTATTAAATAAGGACAGACAACAGTGCTTGTCCCATAATAACTACCTAAAATATTATATTGTTATTAATGTTATTATTGTTATATAGATAGTTTATGTGCTCAATGTTCTTTTAGTGAATTTGGCAGATATACATTTATACTTTAATTTTGTTGGTTATTTCATAATTAATATTAATTATCTGTCTATGATTTACTAGTAATGGGATTATTTTCTTTTAAATTTAGCTTCTAGATTTTTGCTTCTGGCTGCAAAATCTGTGGCAAAAATTGCTCTACTGTAGTTTCAAGAATCTATGTATAGTACAACAATAAGATTTTTTAAAAAAGAATCTACATATAGTACAGAATTAAAAACACCCTTCTCCAGGAATTGTAGGGAAAAAAGAAGCCCCACCAAAAATTATAAATCTCCTTCCAACACTACCATTGGTGGAGATAGCTTTTGACAAATAATTAACTCAAACCTTGGAAGTGTTTGTTTAATCTATTGTATTTTACAAAAAAATACAAGACAAAACCAAATAAAATCTTATAGCCATTCTTTGGGTACATCAAATTATGACTAGAATCATGTGAAAATAAGAATAATTGTTGGGCAGTAGGTATATAGTTTCATTATTTAAAAGTATGCAACTATAATTGAATATGACTGACATAAAATTGCAATAAAACATTGGCAATTTTTGAATTTTGAAGATAAAGGCCATCATCTCCCTCGAGTGTCAGACAGACGTGTGCTTTGGCAACCACCCTGAAATTTTGCCAGGCCCTCACACAGCCATCCTTATCTGTTATATACTGAGAAATAGAAAAAGGGGGAAAAAAGACAAATCCCAGTCTGCTGAGGCAAGAAAAATGCACTGTGCATCTTTTATAGTTCATTCTTTCCATTAAAAAAATTCTGGCAGTTCACCAGTTTACAGTGAAAAAGAAACTCTTTTCAGTAGTGAAATTATTTCCATGAAAATTGCAAGACTCTTTCCACTAGCAGGCATATTTTGTTAAGATGAATAGCAAAGCTAAGCAAAACAAAGCAAACAAAAAGTGCTAATGAGGGAAGGAAAGAAATGGATCTTAACAGGATAATAAATATTATAATTTATAAGCTCTGATGCTACAAACTTGTTTTTCAACCAAGTTTAATTTGTATTTCAAAATTTTACATTCTTTTTCTTCTTTACATTGTCAATGTATAAGAGTTGTTGAATATAATTTACTCATTTCTTCAGAAGTACTTCTTGACCTTTCATAATAATATTCATTATAGAATGTTGCATTTAAAGCAGGCCCTGGTCTTCATGAGGCCAAAATGATATTAAACCTCTTTGAAGAAAAAAGGGAGGTACAGTACAGCCATAGTTTCAATTAAGTGGCAACAAGCTTCTGGATTAGAGTTGGACAAACTTGGGTTTGAATTCCAAAATTCCCATTGTATATGTTTGTCAAGTTTATGCGACTGAAAATTGAGAATAATAAACTTTTGGGCTTATTGTGTGGCTTACATGAGATGTATTGGTTTAAATTAATAAGTGCGACCATCACCACATTTGAACACGAGTGCTATCAGATATCACCACCTCTAGGAATGCACCATGCTCAGTGTAGTGTTTTTGTTAGTTTTTGAGAAACTGCTTCAATTGTCATATTTGCACCAGGGCTGTTTTCCTCTCCCTATTAGGGCAGAGCCTCTTTCTTTTATATCAAGGAATCCCACTGTGGCTAGGTCATTATTTAACCACGACAAAAGTTTGAAAATTATTAGTATGCAGGACTTGGGCCACCACATTTTGCTTTAGCCATTACGAGTGGCTTCTTAATGCTAATGTTTGACACCCTGTGGTGTTTTTTTCCCTCTTACTCTTTGACTTTGTCTTTTGTAACATTTCACATGTGGAGCTGGAGTGATTAATATTTTATGTGGTTGTTCTTTTGTGCAGCACGATCCTGTGGGTTCCATTCAACTCTCCAGTATCTCTGCTGCCACTGAAAGGTAACTAATAGCTCAAGCTGGGCCTCTCGTGGCTCTGGGAGGTCTCTTGTAAAAAAGAAACAGACAATATCGTGTCACATCATAAATTTATAAGGAGTTAATTAAAGGTTTTCCCTTGCATCTTAAACACATTCAGAGTCCCATATCACAAGGAATGATTCCTGTTTAATTACCATTGGCTTGTAAAAATTTGCTGCTCAAAGTGTATTTTAATGTCAGGCAGATTATTAGTATAAATGGAAAACCGTGCCTGGAAAATATCCAAAGAATATAAACTTGCTCCAAACTATGTGCATATATTTTTCTCTTAATTATTTGTATAGAGAGACATATAATTTAATTTTCAAAGTTTTGAAACTGCCATCATAAGAATTTATGACTTGATCACATTAAACTATAAAACTGAATATTCATTCATTATACTATTGCATTTTCCTCACCAGTATGCTCTATTAATTGCTTTTTCTTGCTGTTTTAGATTACTTTTAAACATAAATACATGTTCTAAATTATGCTGCTGGAGGATTGCTGGTGGGTTTCTAGAGATATCCAACAAATGCTGTGGGAGCATAGGTTTTAATTCTAATTGGGGACATTGTCAATTACTACATTTTTATTAGAAAGGAAACATGATAAAAATCAGATTCTAACATGGTTCAGGGAAAAAATGCATTTAAAACATCTGTTTAGATTAATCTGGAAGAAATTTACCCTGAAGAACTCTTCGATTTTTCCTGTCAGGTAACTTATTTGAGCTAATATGTAATGGATAATCCATTTAAGTTCTTTATCAGAAGCCCTGAAGCTGTTTGTAGTGATCTCAATAGATTACACCTCTTCCACTGAAAAGTAAATAATCAAAATTATAAGTAACTTTAAGACATGTAAAGTCATTAAGTGATATAAACAGATTTTTTTTTCTTGGCACCTGACCATTAATTATTCAGATGTAACTGTTTATTTGAGCAGGTATTATTGGATTATAATTTACACAATAGCACAAGAGTAAAACATATTGTTATGTGTATTTTAATTTTATTACTCCATACATATATTCTTACTGAGGGCAAAATACAAAATCTAGAAGACTCCATTTTTTTACTAAAGGATTCTAAAAGATACCTAAGATTTTTAGAGATAATAAAGGGTTTTTGTTTTTTTCATTTTCACAATGTAAAATATTTTTCACTTTAGTTATTACCAGTGATAGAAAAGGATACTTTTCAACAATTCAAGCCACCTTTAAGCTTTTATGGAGCCAAATATCTGCCTATATTTGGAGATGGAAAACCTAGAACAACCCCCATTGTAATGTACATTCACTTATATTTATGAATTTCTGTTTTCTCTCAACCTTAATGGCTTATGTACAGGCATATGAGTTTAGGCCCTCATGTACTCGTCCCAGACTGTTTTTCAGAACAATGCAAGAAGCAGATGACATGTGCAATTTTTCTCCTGGTGATGGTGGGAAAAACAAAAATTTAGAGGCTACACGGTCAGTTTCCAGCAGATACATGGTGTTCATGCTGAGTAACACGATTAGTGGTAACTTAATTATACTCATTTTGGGTGTGGTTTGGCAATGGATCTTGGCTGCGTAAATACTATGCTTGACTCTGTATCCTCCACAGAAGTAATGAGCCACCAGATATTTTACAATATTTTTGTCTTAAACTGGCAAGATTAGGTTTTCTTCATGACCAAAAAGTTTGTATGTAAATCAACACTGCATCTAAAGGTGAGTAGTTAACCATATGCTGTAAGCTATTATAGCTTGTGTAGAAGGTCACCATCTTTGAAAATATTATACCCTTGGTTGGGATTGACTTAAGAACGTCCAAACCTGTAGAGAATCTTTATAAGAATTTATTTGAGCCTTACTGAAAATAATTACCTGGAAACAAGATCCCAAATGCTTTCCAGAGTGACAGTTTTACACTTTATTTTATGCACTTGGAATTAAAGAGGCAACAAAAGGAAAATTACATGAAGGTGGGAGAAAAAATGCTGTGATTGCACTATAGGATACTTAATAAGATAATGTGCTCTCTTGAGGGTAGAGATCCTTATTTCAAAGGTGTGTTAACCTAGAGGCACAAAAGCAATGGGCAGGGCTCTCGTAAGACAACAATAAACCTTATACTGAAGGATCTATACGGCAATAAATCAGTGTGGCTTTAATTTGCATTTTTCTGATGATTAGTGACATTGAATATCTCCTCATTTGTCTATTGGCCTTCTGTATGTCCTCTGGAGAAATCTATTCAGGTCCTTTGTCCAATTTTTTAATTGGGTTGTTTGTGTTTTTGGTGTTCAGTTTTGTAAGTTCTTTATAAATTTTGGATATTAACCCCTTATTATATGTATCAGATGTATGAGGTGAATATGTTCTCCCATTCTGTGGGTCATCTTTTTATTTTGCTGAGGTTTTCCTTTGTTGTGCAAAAACTTTTTAGTTTGATGTAGTCCCATTTGTTTATTTTTTCTTTTGTTTCCTTGCCTGGGGAGATACATCCAATAAAATACTGCTAGGAGCTGTGTCCAAGATTTTGCTGCTTATGTTTTCTCCTATTTTTATGGTTTCAGGTCTAACATTTAAGTCTATAATCCATTTTGAATTTATTCTTGTGTGTAATGTAAGAAGGTGGTATAGTTTCATTTTTCTGCACATATCTGTCCAATATTCCCAACACCATTTATTTAATAAACTATCTTTTGTCCATTGTATGTGCTTGCTTCTTCTGTCCAATATTGACTATACAGGTGTGGGTTTATTTCTGGGTTCTCTATTGTATTCCGTTGGTCTATCTGTCTGTTTTTATGCCAATGCCATGCTGTTTTGATTACTATGACCTTATAGTATAGTTTTATATTAAATGACATGATTCTTTCAACTTTGTTCTTCTTTCTCAGGATTGCTGTTGCTATGTGGGGCTGTTTGTGGCTTTCATATAAATTTTTGTTCTAGTTCTGTGAAATATGTCTTTGGGATCTTGACAAGAATTTCATTGATTCTATAGATTGCTTTGGGTAATATGGACATTTTAATGCTGTTAATCTTCCTATCCATTAACATATATGTGTTTCCACTTATCTCACACCTGTCAGAAGGGGTATCATTGACAAATTAACAAACAAGTGCTGGTGAGGATGAGAAAGGGGAATCCTTTTGTACTGTTGGTGGGAATGCAGATTCGTACAGACACTGTGGAAAGCATTATGGAGATACCTCAAAAAATTAAAAATGGACCTGCTATTTGACCCAGGGATTCCACTTCTGGAATATATCTGAAGGAACCCAAAACACTAATTTGAAAGAACATAAGCACCCCTATGTTTATTGCAGTGTTATTTACAATTGCAAAGATATGGAAGCAGCCCAAGTGTGCATCAGTAGATGAGTTGATAAAACAACTATGGGGCATTTACACAATGGAGTACTACTCCACCTTAAAAAAAAAGGTTTTACCTTCTGGGACAGTTTAGTTGGACCTGGAGAACATTATGCCAGGTGAAATAAGCCAGTCAGAGAAAAACAAATACCATAGAATTTCATTCACATGTGGACTCTAATGAACAAACTCAACTAACAAGCAAAATAGAGACAGACTCATAGATGGAGAACTGGATGACAGCTAAGGTAGGTTGAGGGATTGAGCAAAAAGGAAAAATGACCCATGGGCATGGACAACCTGGTGATTATAAGGTAGAGGGGGAATAAGGATACTAAATGTTAATGAAAATTACAATTAAAAGAAAAAGAGAATCTGTATGACTAGTGCATGTTTATCTACCATGACCTGCCCATTTAGGAATTGAGGATCAGATAACCTCCTGAGGTTACTTTCCATAGACCCCTTTTCCATTCATATTAGTAACTAAATTTTTTTCAACATATCTGCATTCATCTCAGTTTCAGGATTGCTCCTTACAAAGCATGTTTGGTAAGTTTTCACAAATTATACTGCTAAGTCTTGTTTTTTTTATGATTGGTTGTAATTTGGATTGATAGACCAGTCCAGAAAGGTCCTGAGGTCAAATGGAATATAAAGGAAAGTGGAATTACTGTATTAGGGACATGAAGACCCATTTCACTTCCTTCACAATTTTGTAAAGATTTCTTGTAATCACATCATTTATCATATACTTTTCTAGTGTACAGTTACATATATCACTAATTGTGTTGAATTTACATATCTATTAGAATCCACTCATATTTTAAACTATATATATATGATGCAATAATGTATTCTAACATATCTTAATCATACAACATTTATAGCAATCTCTTGAGACATGAGTATTACAATTTGAAAGAAAGGAGATTCAGTGTATTGAATAACCTGTCAAGGTGTGAGAATTGACAAACACTGGAGCCTAGATTCAACCCCAAGCCTGTTTGCCTCAAGATCTATATCCTTTGCTGCAATGGCATGCATCATGATTTTATTATTCAGTAGGTCGTTAAAGGAGTTTTCTAAATCTACTAGTGATAAAGATCACTAGATTTTTCATTGTAAAATGATTACCTAAAGGATTTAATTAATCAAAGTACTGACTTAGGTATATAACTAACATTCCTGATACTAAAAGTAATCCAATCAAATAAGACATGAACTTAATACATGGATTTAATCTGAGCACCACCACTGCTGCTTGTCTTAGGCAGTTAGTTTAATAAGAAATAAGTTCAGAAATAAATGTTAAGATTCAATTTTTCTACACTTTAATACTTGGAGGAGGGCCAAGTTATAATCACATGCTCATAACTCCAAATTGATAACCCAAGTCGTGAACAATCCCCAAGTCTGAACAAGTCTTGAATTTTAGATCCAAATTCCTATTGTACAAACTCTAGTGAAATGAATTATGAAATCTCCCTCCCAAAAATGCCTACCTCCTAAAATCCAGAACCTATGGATATAATCTTTTTTGTGAAAGGGGTTTTGTAGATGTTATTAAGGATCTAGAGATGACATACATTTTGGATTAGCAAGGTAGACCTTATTTCTAATGACAGGTTTTAAGTCACACAGAAGAAAGACTCATGGAAGAGGCCATGAGAAGATAAAGGCAGATACTTAAATTATAAGATACCAAGCCAAGAAATGCCTAAAGCCACCAGAAGCTAAAAAAAATAAAGACAGATTCTTCTTTAAAGTCTCTGGAGGAAACAAACACACTGATAACTTGATTTAAGACTTCTGTCTCCAGAAGTGTGAGAAATAAATTTCTGTTGTTTTAATTCACTAAGTTTGTGATAATTGGTTATGGCAGCCTTAGGAAATGAACACACATATCTTTTTACATTTCCTGCCACAGTCTCAAATGTAATATATTTCAACACATTTTATCTTTCTTGCTTTGATGCTTCTTTATTTCTCTGTCTGCTAAGCTGAAACTTAAAATGATATAGGTATTTTGACTCCTCCATTATTTCACCACTTAATTCAGTCTTTCATCTTTACTTGCTTCCTTTCATGACTTATATTTTCTCTTCCTATTATATGCCAAACACTGTAATAGAAGATAGGGGCATAGTATTCTGCGAGACAAACAAGCTTAGACCTCATAGAATGTTGGTCTGATTGAGGCAAACCAATAATTACACAAACAAATAAATCCTTATGCTTTGAATCTGAGGAATAATTTCCTCACCCCCAAGATTCCTATTCACTCATGTAATAACTTATGCCCAGTGTGTTCCACAGAGATCCAGAGAATAGGAGAAGAAAGTGGGTTTAAAAATGAATTACTAAAAAATGAACAAGGGTAGGCATCTAATATAAAAAAGCTCCTTAGAGGATTTGGAGAACAAGGGACAAGGGGGAACTGCAGTTAAATTTGAAAAACTAAGTTCTATTTTATGTGGAATATTACTCAAAGAGAGAATCTTATAGTATTTCCTGGGACCAATCAAATAATACATAGCTTGTATGTATCAAACTGTTTTGGTAGCAAAAGTTGACCTGAACTAACCTGATGCTGTATATATATATGTATGTATTTGTATGTATATATGTACACACACATATATACACACATATATACATGGTATATGTATATATTTGCATATATAGGTATAATTTTCCTTATTTATTTTAATAGTTATGCATTTTATTTCATGAATGTTAATTTATTTTTATTATGGCATTATCCTAAGATTGTATTGGTGGTATTACATAACATATAAGCATGCTTTTATCTTTTTAAAATCTAAGAGTTCTGTGTTCCAAAGCCATCTGGATCTGTACCACCTTAAGAAATGAAGCATTAATATGGCATATTTTTTCCTTTCAAACATTTGATAGAACAGAGCTCTACAAAAAAACACAAAATGGCAATTTGTAGACGTGGCTACAGTAAGATTTGGTGCAACTTCCACTAGGACCAATGACATAGCAATAAATAAAACTCTTTGTATGTAATAAAAAAGAGCAAGAAATGCTTTAGGGTCAATCTCTGAGAACTGATATGCTTTCAATTTCATCCTGAAATGATAGAGAAGGCAGAAACATCAGGGTTCTGCGTCTTTCTGCCAAAGTGGATTCTTTATTCCCTGAGGGCTTTTTAGACCAACCAACCTGCTAAGTTACAATGGCATCACTAGGAGGTACACTCAATAACTTGAATTCTGGAGTCTCTAAATGCAAGGATGACTAAACTATTAGCTTAGGACAGTTCTGTTTATTAACATTGTTTCTGTATAATATCAATCATCCTCTTTTTTACTCTCAAAAGTATCTTGATTTGTACAAAAATGTATATATTCTTTAGAGCTAAATTGTGGTCCCATAAAAGTCATAGGTGTTGTTCCAATCCCCAGTACCCTAGAATGAGCCTGTGTTTGGAGTTAGACTGTTTAAGAAGATAAGCTAAAATGAAGCTATTAGAATGGGCAAAAATCCAAGATAGATGGTATCCTCATAACAGGAAATTCGGACTTATGAATTTGTGCACATACCAAGGATGTGTGTGCACAGAGGAAAGTCCATGTGAGGACACAGCAAGAAGATAACCATGTACAAGCCAAAGAGGAGGCCCCAAAAGAAATCAACCCTGCTGACACCTGAATCTTGAATTTTCATCTTCCAGAACTGTGAGAATATAAATATTTTTTGTGTATTCACTACCCAATCTGTGTCACTTGCTTGGCAGCCTTAGCAAATGAATACAAATGTGAACTCTACAGAGTAATATAGAGATGCACAGAGATGAAAATAATATTAATTTATCCAGAAGAAACATGCTAATGCATAAAAGTTTTGGCCTTTAAAATTAATATTTGCATATGGTAAGTATTATGAACTGATGTTTGTGTATCCACAAAATTTGGGAGTTGAAGCTTTAACTCCCAAATGTGACTATATTTGGAGTGGAAATTTGGGGAGATAAGGGTGGAACCCTCATAAATAGAATTAGTGCTCTTATAAGAACATAAACTTGATGGATAATCTGTATCTCAGCCATGTGAGAATTCAGCAACCATAGGCAAACCAGGAAGCAATCTCTGTTGGATTTCCCAGACTCTCTAATTGGGAGAAATAAAGATTGCTATTTACACCACCTGGATTATGGTACTTTTGTTATAGGAAAGCAAACTGACTAAGATGACTATATTAGTTACAAATCACTTACACATTTTTAATCTTATTTTGGAAACTCCATGCAGAAAATAAGGTCAATAAAGAAAATATTTTATTTAAAAATAACCATCTAAGACATTAAGGCATTAACTATTGCATATAATTGATTAGAACAATTTGTTCTCTAGAAATACAGAGAGTACTGGCATACTCACATTTATGAAGAGTGCTACTTTTTAATCTGCCTCATATTTTGTATATAAATTCTAGAACATTCAACTCAAAATAGTTCAAGCAAAAATAAGCAAGCAAACAAACAAACAAGTGCATTTGTCATACATCTGAACAATCAAGGACTAATTTCCCCTCAGGCTTATTTAATTCAGAGACATATACTTTCAAATGGATTTGGTTTCTTTTGTATTTCAACTCTATTTTTCTTAATGTTGGCTCCATTAATAGTAGACTATGATCGATGGTGTGAAGCGTACTGTCTTAGTCTGCTCAGGCAGCAATAATTTTGTTAAGCAAAATACCATAGACAATGTGGCTTAAAAATAGACATTTACTTTCTCACAGTTCCAGAAACAGGAAGGTCAAGATCAAGGCGCCAACACGGTTGATGTTAGCTGAGAGCCTCTTTAGGCTTGTAGACTGTGGCCTTCTCTCTACATCCTCACATGGCTGGGACAGAGAGAGTTTTGTTGTCTCTTTCTCTTCTTATAGGGGCACCAGTCCTATCAGATTTGGGTGCCACCATTATGATCTCAATTAACCTTTACCACATCCTCACAAGCCCTATCTGCAAATATAGTCACGTTGGGGGCTACAGCTTCAACCTATAAATTTTGGGGAAACACAAATATACAGTTTATAACATTCTTCCCCTGGTCTTCATAAATTTATGTCCTTCTCACATGAAAATATATGCATTCCATCCTAATAGCTGCAAAGTCCTAACAAATTCCAACATAGACTCTAATGTCCAACATCTCAGGTAAACGTTATTGAAATTGGATATGGGTGAGACTTGAGCTAGAGTTCAGCCTGAGGCAAAATTCTTCTCCAGCTGTGAATCTTTGAAACCCAAAAAGTTGTGTGCTTCTAAAATATAATGGCAGAGAGGGAGAAGATAGACATCCCCCTCTCAAATGGGAAAACAGGAAGGGTGACAGGTCCCAAGCAAGTTCCAAACATGGCATGTCAATTTCCTTTAGATTTTAAGGCCAATGAATAATCCTTTTTTGGCTAAATGTTTTGTCCCCCAGGCCCATCACAGTGGCAATGTCACTCCTTGTTTCTGCAGGGCAGCCTGCCCATGCTCAGTGGAGCTTAGTCCCCTGGCTATCTGAGAGGACCCTGCCCTCTGAAACCTGGGAGGAAGCAAGGAGTAGCCTTGCAGCCTGGGCTGGTGGTGGGAGTGTCAGCCCTCAAAATTCCTGAATTACCTTAGGGTTCATTGTTTCCCTTTTCTTGAAGGATAATGCAAGTTAGCAGCACTTTTCATTCCATCTTATTTTTTTAAAAGATTTTATTCATTTATCTTTAGGCAGAGGGGAAGGGAGGGAGAAAGAGAGGTAGAGAAACATCAGTGTATAATTGCCTTTTGCACATCCCACACTGAGGACCTGGCCTGCAACCCAGTCATGTACCCTGACTAGGAATCAAACCAGCAGCCGTTTGGTTCACAGACCGGCACTCAATCTACTGAGCCACACCAGCCAAGGCCCATCTTATTTTCTCTTTTTTCTTTAGTTCCATTAGGTGGTGTTTCTGCTGGCATCATCCCATTTCTTTTCCTGGCTACATAGTGGCTTATTAAAGTCATCCTTCATACCCATACTAGTTTTCTTCTCAAATGCTTGCTCAGCCACACACTTAGTATTCTCCTCAGAATAGAAAAGGATTCTCGTTTTTTGCAATATAAATTAAGAAGTTCCCAAATCTTTAAGTCCTGGTTCCATTTTGCTTAAAAATTATTTCTTCAATTCAGGTTTCTTCATTAGAGTGTTACTTTAAGTCAGGAGTCCCAGCCTATACTTGCAATATTTTGCTTAAAAATCTCCTTAGCTAAATATCCAATTTCATCTTCCATGCGTTACCTTCCACAAAATACTAGAACACAATTAAATCAAGTTCTTTGCCACTTTGTAACTAGCATTACCTTTGTTTCTGTGTCCAATAACCTGTGTCTCATTTTCATTTGAGACTTCCCTAGAAAGGCCTTTAATGTCCACATTTCTACTGATAGTCCCTGCATGGACTTGGCCTTTTAAAGCATACATATCAAAACTTTTCCACCCTTGACCCATCACCTAGTTTTAAATTCTCTTTAACATTTTAAGATATTTGTTACAGTACTTCTCAGTATGAAAATCTATCTTCATCAGGCTTCTCCACAGAAACAAAATGAACAGAAGGGAGGGTGGAAGGGAGGGAAGGAGAGAAAACCAAAGTCCAACAGAAGTTTAAGTGGTGGAGGCAAATTTTATTGAGGACAATTGCAATAAGGGAAGATACCCCAGCACAGAACTGAGCTTCATTCCATATACAACCATGGCAAGTAGGAATGTATAGCAAGAAGCATGGGGTTGATAAATGGAAATTTACTAAGAGTAGAGGCATCAAATCTGGGGGGAGTTTTAGCTGAACCCATCTAAATATAGGTAAATATCTTTTATATTTATATTTATATTTACACACACACATATACATACAGGGGTTGGTAAAAGTAGGTTTACAGTTGTTTTTATGAAAAATAATATAATAATAAATAATAAAATAAACTGTTTAGCATACTCACAACTGTAAAGCTACTTTTGTCTCTCTCTATATATACAGAGATAGATGTGTATGTAGAAAAAAACTATAATTATAGCTATAGATATAGATGTAAGGAGCTGGATTATAGAGTCCATCATTATGGATTAAGACAGGTCCCAAGTTCTTCATTTGGTCAGCTGGAGACCCAGAAGAGCCTATGGTATAGTTACAACCCAAATGTGGGCGAGCTGTAGACCCAAAAAAGACTGATGTTTCAGTTTGGGTCCAAAGGCAGGAAAGAATCAGTGTCCAGGCTCAAGTCATATAGATGGGAGGAGATCCCTCTTACCCTTAGGAGGGTCTATGTTTTACTCTATTTAAGCCCTCAACTGACTGGATGCAGCCTACTCACATTAGGGAGGCCAATCTACTTTACTCAGTCTATGGACTCAATCTTAGTGTAACACAGAAAAAATTCTCACATACACACAGAATAATGTTTTACCAAATGTCTAGGCACACTATGGTTAGTCAAGTCAATACATAAAATTAACCATCAATACTACCAACAGGATGTTTTCTGATCATTTAAAACATGTCCCATGTTTCATTCTGTTGGGATCAGTTTGCTTTATTTCACCATCCCTACACTCATCATTACATATGAAGAGATGGGTTTATACACACTAATTGACAAATCTGGGTTATGTTTCTTTCCTATAGTCAACCACAGCTGTTCAAGTGTCTCATTTTGGTTCTTGACAAGGTCCTCTGCTTCAGGACACAGAATTCTGAGCAGACAGTGGTAAAGCCACTCTAAAATTGATGGTGATATTTCCCAAAGGAAATTTAGAATTCAAGACACTTTTTCCACAAAGAAGAGGAATAGTAGACAAAGAACACAAGTTCTTTTTCAAAATTGAAAGAGGATTATTAGAAATTTGTAATTGGTTACCATGCATATATAAATAAATGAAATATATTAATTTATAAGATACTTGAAAGTTGTGCTATATATATTATAGAGGAATTTAAATGAGCACTAACTAACATCTACATTAAATCATCTATGAACAAAGTGCCTCTTTAGTTACAATAAATCAGGGCTCCCTTTTTATAGAGTTTCTTCTTTCAGATCATAAGATTTTTCTCTGTTATTTAAAAAGAGCAATGTTAATAACTATTTCAATATCTGGATTTGTATATATGACAATGTCACAGTAGTTCAGGAGTTCTATCTATTTTTTGCCTCAACACTCTTGTTAAGTATGACTTACTCTACTTATCAAAAGTAGCTTAGTAAGGTACTAATTCTTTTGTATGTGTGAAGGAATAAGGTATAGAAATATTTCCAATCATGCCAAATCACTAATCTATTTCAAATATTCCCCAAATGTTCTAACATCAAACCAGGGACATTGGCAACCAAAAATTCACTGTTTTTATCACCCATTCTTACATGGTCTTTTTAACATTAATTAAAAAGATGAGGTAGAATTTTTCTATTCTATATCATTTCCATATAGATTATGTGTGCATTGACTAGTCAATATATTTACTGAAATTTCACTAAGAGATTTTCCTCTGAAAGAGTAAAAGCTTTGGTGGATGGAATCGATTTTTGTGTGATTAACTGCAGCAAAAGCTGTTGGTGCCCTATCCTGCCTCATCTGTTTCACTCAGGTCTCCTACTGCAGTGCTCACTAGAGCACTTGCAGCTACTAACATGTGCATCTCTTTTTCCTGGTGCTTTCTTTGGTGGATGGAACCCACTCCACCTCAAGTACAGCCAGCAGGACCTGCTTCCTCTCCACCTCCAGCAACTCCTTCCCCTCACCTGCAACAGCCTCAACCAATTATTGACAGGAGTTGGTGTCAGTTCTAAGTCTTCGGTTTTCCACTGGTTTCCAGAATTTGCCATTGGGGTTGAGTCACAGTTATCTACTATAATACCTTGCACACAGCTACGTGTCCACCTTTTGAATAGTGCCCCTCCCCCAAATTCATGCCACCTAGGAAGTCCGAATGTGACCTTATTTGGAAATGGGTCTTTGAAGAGATAATTAAATTCTCTTGAGATGAGATCATACCAGATTAGTGTAGACCTTAAATCCACTGACAGAGTTGTTACCAGAGGCAGAAAAAGGCAGAGACACAGAAAAAAGTTCATAAAAGTCATGTGAAAAAGCAGGTAGAAGCTGAAGGTGTGCTACCACAAACCAAGGAATGCCAGGAGACACTAGACCCTGCAAAAGGCAAGAGAAAATTCAATCATGGAGCTTTGGAGTCAGTGTGGCTATGCCTTCATCTTGATTTTGGAATCTGACCTCCAGCACTGTGAGAGAATAAATTTCTGTTGTTTTAAGCCACCAAGTTTGTGATTATTTGGCATAATAGACCCTAAGTAAACTAACACATTTTTCATCCCTGCCTCATTTCTGTATTCTCTGTGGAAGCTTCCTGGAGTCATGTTCAAAGTAAATCACTGGCATTCAAGTCTTTGGGTTGGGGTCTGGTAACCCAAACTAAGATACTGACCAATACTGATTTTCTGAATTTTGATCTGTTGTTCTCAGATTTATTGGGAATGATACAGAATAATAGATATATACCTTTTGCATATCTGTACTCACTTTCTGGCACCTATGTGTTGAATGAATGATTTACAGAGTTGTAGTCCACTGGGGCATATTTGAGAGTTTGTAAATAGCTCTTCCCACACTTTCCCTCATATTTCTGAAAGCCAGAAGAATGACAGCAATGAGACTTATGCCTCAATTTTTGGCTGGAGCATAATCTGCCTGAGCCAGGCTTGCTGCTCTCAGAGTTTGTTTTAGAATAATAATTATCGGTGGCTTGACATAAATCCAGGAGAGAGATCCATAGAGTGCCATCCATGTGTGGGCACAATGGAGTAATTTCTTTTTAGTGAGTGTTATGCAAGCCACTCTCCTAAGTGAAAGATAATTTTATGTTTTAACATGTCTTCATTTATAAGTGATTAAAATATGTTAAAGATTTCAAATAGGAAACACATTTTAACAATACATTTTATTCCTTTTCAGTTTTTTATGTGCATTAAAATAAATGGTCATTCACATTTTGTTTTATTTCATATTTTATCTTTAACTGTAGCAATTTATACATAGCCCTGTGCCAATTTTAATGTTTTGTTAGTATGTTTTAATAACATGGATTAATAAAAAAGTACACTGACAGGTTAAGATGCATGAAAAACATAACATCTAATTCAGGGCTTTTAAACAAAAACTGTAAAACATAGGTGATTGAGTTTAAATTGTGGTCAGTTTTCAGATTCCCTTATCTCATGAAACTCACATCATTGAGTCTCAAGAGTTTTCATTCAGTACCGAGTGCTGCCATCAAATTTTAAGTATTTCAGTTGCTACCAAAAGGTCTGCATTTAGGATTCATTCAGCTACTGAAGAAAAAAGTCAGTAGAAAAGATTAGCTGGCTCACAGGTACACTTTCCTGTGGCTCTAATTTTGGATAAAATACACTGGCTTCCTACGATGAGAATTGATTTCTAAACCTAGTAATTATAGTATGTCATGATTCAGGTCCAGCTTTCTAGAAAAACTCTCATATTCTTTTTGTTCCCTTGAAAACCATCAGCTGTGTAAATCACCCATTGAAGTTTTCCAATGGCCTATGGATTAATGCCTTTGGGATTAATGGATTTTATGCTTTTATCCCTTGAATATGGAATATTCTTTTTTTAAAAATATGCAACCAGTTGCTGTTTTGGTTTCAGAGAAAAGGTACTATGAAAAATTTTACAAATATTTACATATAGTATACTATGTTTCTATAAGAAGACAGGTAAACTATAGTCCATAAGCAAATATATACATGATATTTTAACTTATGATAATAGAAAATACATTTTATTTGTGTCCAATCTAGAGTTCTTAAATATTTACAGAAGAATGGCAAAAAGGAACTGAAAATACAATTTCTTTAGTGTGAGGTAACTTTAAGGATACTAAATTTATGAAAATCTTATCACACATATAAAAAATTAAGTCCTCATGTACCTACTTAATATAATTTCTCAAATTTGAAATTACTCAGTGTATGCGATATTTTCATTCTATATACACGTACACACACACATATATAATCTTCTCCTTACCAATTATGTTTTTAATAATAAAAGATGGCTAGAAAAATAAATGCTTATGATATACACAAATCAATTAGCTGAAAATCTCAATTAGAAATAATTTATTCTTCTCTCTTTTATACACAGAAAGTTAAATAAGGAGTTCCAGCCAAGAAGGAGGCATAGGCAGAAACAATGCACTTCCTTGCACAACCAAAAGAAGGATAACAACCAATTTAAAAAACAAAGAACAATCAGAACTGCCAGAAAATCATTTGCATGGAAGTCCAACAACCAGGGAGTTAAAGAAACAGTCATCCAGACTGGTATAAAGGGCCAAGATGGGCAGCAGGGGCGGAGAGGACATGTGGCAAGGCGGCAGCTGGCAGACCATGTGGGGCGATCCCACATTCATGCTCAGACTAGACTGGAGGCACAACAGGAAAGCAATACAGACCACAAAACCCAGGGTTCCAGCATGGGAAACTAAAGACTCAAAACCCCTGGATGTAAACAATCTGTGGTGGATGTGGTAGCAGGAGAAACTTCCAGACTCACAGGAGAGTTTGCAACCCACTTGTGGGAAGTGAGGGAAGTAATGGAAAGTGTGACCAGAGTGGAGCAAGCAGCATTGTTTCCACTCTGGCCCTTCCCCACATACAGCACCACAAAGCAGCAAAAAGGGGTTGCTCTGCCCTGGTGAATACCTAAGGCTGCGCCCCTTAACACATAACAGGTGCACCAAAACAAAGAAATATGACCCAAATGAAAGAACAGATCAAAACTCCAGAAAAAGAATTAAGCAACAAGGACACAGACAACCTTTACATATAATGCATAGTTCAAAACACTGGTAATCAGGGTGTTCACAGAATTGATTAAGCTCAGTTGCAAAATGAAGGAAGAAATGAAGGCTAAACAAAGTGAAATAAAACAATATATACAGATAACCCACAGTGAAGGGAAGGAAATCGGGACTCAAATCAATTATTTGGAAAAAAATAAAGAAAGAAGCATCCAATCAGAACAGAATGAAGAAATAAGAATGGAAAAAAATGAGAAGAAACTTGGGAACCTCTGGGACAAGTTTAAATGTTCCAATATCTGAATCATGCAGTTGCTGAAAGGAGAAGAAGAGCAAGATATTGAACACTTACTTGAACAAATAATGAAGGAAAACTTCTCCAATCTGATGAAGGAAGTAGACTTCCAGGAAGTCAAGGAAGACCAGACAGTCCCAAAGAAATTGGACCCAAGGAAGAACACACTAAGACATATAATAATCAAGTTACCTAAGATTAAGATTAAAGATAAGAAGAGAATCTTAAAAGCAGCAAGAGGAAAGGAGATAGTTACATACAACGGAGTTCCCATAAGTCTATCAGCTTATTTCTTCAAAGAAACCTTACTGTAAAGAAGGGGTGGGGAACAATTATTCAAAGTCATGAAAAACAAGGGCCTACATCCAAGATTACTCTATCCAGCAAAGCTATCATTTAAAATGAAAGGGCAGATAAAGTGCTTCCCAGATAAGGTCAAGTTAAAGGAGTTCATCACCACCAAACCCTTATTATATGGGATGTTAAAGGGACTTATCTAAGAAATAGAAGATCAAAAACTGTGAACAGTAAAATGACAATAAACTCACAACTATGAACAACTGAACCTAAAAATAAAAAACAAAAAGTAAACAAACAACTAGAACAGGAACAGAATCACAGAAATGGAGATCACATGAAGGATTATCAGTGGGGTGGGGGATAGGGAGAATGAGGGTAAAAGGTACAAGGAATAAGAAGCCTAATAGGTAGGCACAAAATACACAGGGGGAGGTTAAGAAGAGTATAGGACAGGGGTGTAAAATTCATTTTCACCAGGGGCCACATCAGCCTCGAGGTTGCTTTCAAAGGGCGGAATGTAATTTCAACTCCTTAACAGTTAAGGAGTAGTCACATTTATACAGTCCTAAAATTATTTCGGCCCTTTGAAGGCAACCATGAGGCTGATGTGGACCCTGGTGAAAATGAGTTTGACACTCCTGGTATAGGAAATGGAGAAGCTAAAGAACTTACATGGCAACCCATGGATATGAACTAAACAGGGGGAGGAAATGGATATGGACATGAACATGGAGGGTGGGGGTGGTGCAGGGATGAGGGGTATAAAGGGGAGAAAGACATTGGAACAACTGTAATAGCATAATCAATAAAATATATTTAAAAATAAAAAGGAAAGTTAAATAAAAGTTTGAATCATCAGTAAAATGCTAGGGCGTCTTTCTCCTTACGGCCTTTCAAAAATTTACAAATTTTGGGCAATGATACTCAGATAATATTTTTGGTTATCAGAATTAAATTATGCTGTAACTTGTTTGTTAGATTAACCCTCTATAAAAACCTCTAGTTAGAAGTTCAACCTGGGATTTTGACAGGAGTTAAACTTACTAAGAATATAGGTTATCAAACTTGTTTTTGTTTTTCTTTTTTCTTGCTTGTTCAGAAAGGCTATTTTCACTCAGTCCATTCAGAGCCATTGACCATTTTGCACATCATCATAACCTTATGCTGGTAAACAGTACAAACACATGATGGCTTTTCAACATCTAATATTTTTGTGGTAATAATAAACTACCAGGATGGGCTTCTGTAAGAATTAGATAAAATTCAAGACCATAAATACTGAAGTTTTATAAAGGGTAAGTTTAAGTCTACAAGGGAATTTGGGGAAGCAAATTAAAATCTTACCTATGATTCTTCAAGCAATTTACTAAAGGACTCCAGAATTCTAAGGAGTACATTACTGTTTTGGCAAAATGTATTTCTTAATTTTTCTAATATCAAATGTCTTTTTACACCCAGTTTTTACTCATTGAGACTAGCTAAAATGTTCATTGTCACCACTGCAATAACCTCACTGTCATAGAAGCATAATCTGTGTTTCAATGTAACCATGTTAACAATTTTTGCACACCAGGGACAGCAGTGCTCATTGTCACTTAGAATGAGGCATAAGTTTTTTTTTTTTTTAAGTTAGTCACACACAATGTTGTTGATCTAAGTTCGTAATGTATAACACACAAATATTTCTTTCTTTTCTATTTTTATTCAGTTAAATTTTGTCATTTTCACTTACCAATAGGCTAAACCTCTTGACTTCAAAGATGTGTATCTAAAAGTTTTACATTTATATCACAGGTGGCAAACACAAGGACTGTGGGCCAAATCCGGCCCTCCACCTTGTTAAATCCAGCCTGGCACCTTGTTTCTACCTGGAGGCAGTGCCGAGCTCCTTGCCCCTAGTTAAGGAGTAGTTACATTTATACTGTCCTAAAATTACATTCAGCCTTCAATTACAGGACTGTAATTACAGTCCTTCAATTACATTTGAAGGCAACTGCAAGGCTGATGTGACCCCTGGTGAAAATGTGTTTGACACCCCTGATCTATATTGTGCTGTAGTTTCTCTTGTGTCCTTCTTTCTTACTGCTCTTTGTTGAATATTCTGGTTTTGATTTTGGCCCATGATGATACATGAAGATTTAGTCCATTCTTTTTGTCTGCTTTATTTTATTATATCATTTGCTTATACCATGTTTTATTTATTGATTTTTTTAAAGATTTTATTTATTTATTTATTTTAGAGAGAGGGGAAGGGAAGAAGAAAGAGAGGGAAAGAAACATCAATGTGTCATCGCCTCTTGTGTGCCCCCTACTGGGGACCTGGCCTGAAACCCAGGCATATGCTCTGACTGGGAATCAAACTGGCAACCCTTTGGTTCACAGGCCCACTCTCAATACACTGAGCTACACCAGCCAGGATATTCACTGATTTTTAAATTAAAAGACTTGAAGCTCTTTTCAAGTTTTTGCTGTTCTAATCAATGCTGTGGTTAATACCCTTGTGTATATCTCTTTGTAGTTTTGGAAAAACTTTCTCTAAGGGGTATATATCAGAAATGGAATTATTGGATCTTTGAAAACATTTCCTAAATGTTGTCCAGGAAATGGCTGTGCAAATTTCTATTCCTATCAGTTGTGCATGAGGACTTTGTTTCTTTATAATCTAAACACAAACTTATGTAAAACCACAATGAGACATCATTTCACTCTTGTCAGAATGGCTATCATCAGTAAATCAACAAACTAGTGCTGACAAGGATGTGGAGAAAATGGAACACTTTTGCACTGTTGGTGGGAATGCAGATTGGTGCAGCCACTTTAGAAAGCAGTATGGAGATAGCTCAAAAAACTAAAAATGGATTTGTCTTTTGACCCAGTAATCCCACTTCTGGAAATATATCTGAAGGTATGCAAAACACTAATTTGAAAAAACATAAACACTCTTATGTTCAATGCAATGTCATTTACAATAGCCAAGATTTGGAAGCAGCCTAAGTGTCCATCAGTAGATGAGTGTATAAAACAACTATGGGACATTAACACAATGGAATACTACTCAGTTATAAAAAAAAGAAAAAAATACTGTTTGCGACAATACGGATGGACCTGAAGAACATTATGCTAAGTGAAATAAGCCAGTCAGAGAAAGACACATGCCATATGATTTCATTCATATGTGGAATCAAATGAACAAGCTGAACTAATAAGTGAAACAGAGACAGACTCATAGATGGAGAGTCTATCTCAGACTAGAGTCAGACTCAAGATGACAGCTAGTGGGGGTGGAGGTTAAGGGGTGGAGGGTTTGAGCAAAAAGAAAAGAGGACTTATGGATACGGACAACAGTGTGGTGATTGGGGGGATGGGAAAAGGGGACTAAATGGTAATGGGAAAAAACTTTCAGAAACAAAAATATAAATAAATAAAATAAAAAATAAAATAAAAATATGTTAGATCTAATCCTGTTATTATGCTATGTCGCAACTAGCAACTATCATAAATCTCTTGGTCATTTATCTGTTAATTATGGTGTCATTTATAGAAAATAAACCATTAATATTCATGTGATTAAAACCAAATATTTTCTTTTGCTCTTGCATATTTTCCCTTTTGAATAAGAACAACTTTACCCACCTTAATCCTATATATTTTGTTTACTTTAAAATAATTTTTCATTTTGCAATTACAGTTGACATACAACCACCTAGTGATTACATATTATATAACTTACTAAGTGTTCACCCCTCTAAATCTGGTACTCTTGTGACACCATACATAGTTATTACAATATAATTGACTATATTCCCTATTCTATTCTTTCTGTAACTACCAATTAGTATTTTTTAATCCCTTCACCTGTTCCATCCATCCCTCCAACCCCCTTCACATCAGGCAACAATGAAAATGTTCTTAGTATATGTAAGTCTATTTGTATTGTGATTGTGTGTTTTAATTTTTTAAAATTCCACATAAAAATGAAATAATATGGCATTTTTCTTTCTCTATTTGACTTATTTAACCCACCACAATATCCTCTAGGTCCACCCATGTTGTTGCAGATGGCAAGGTTAAAACAATTCAGTTCAGTAAGTTAAAATTGTGTGCTGCTTGCTCCTATGTTTTTACTGACCCAAGGGAAATGGCTGATGGCCAATGACTTGGCCATACAGTCGAACAGGAATGCAATAAGAAACTGGCTGATTAAAGGAATGACCATATGCAGTATTGTCTTAAGAAAATCACTATGGGAATTTTAAGGGTATATTAAAGTAGGATTTGTTCATGTCCACAAAAAGAACACTATTCCCAGGATTGAAAGGTGATTGAAACAAGGGAGTAGAGATCCTGATGTGTTTACTTGAGGTGCTCATCAGGGTCCATGAATAAGAGGACCTTGGGGAGCCACAGCAATGCAGCGATGTGTTGAATCTAAACATACTACTCTTGTGTTCTGCTTGTTCATTGTGTCAGCTGATTCTCCCTAATGGGGGTTCATTTCATGATATGATTTTTAATAGCTGCTCGTGTTTCATTTGGCTTTGGTTTTATTTTCCCATAGTAGTCTATTGGGTTATATGAATGCCTTTAGAAAAAAGTTTTTCATTTGCATTTTAGGAGATATGAGAATTCAGCCAGTTTGAAATTACTTTTTATGTTATCACTCACATTGTCAGTTCTTTTGTCAGACAGGTGAGATAAATTTGGACTCTGCATATGCTCAATGCAGATTTTTGTCATGCAGTAACATAAAAATTCTCTTGTTCTGTCTGGTGGGTTGAATTATGTTCTCCCCTCTAGAACCTGTGAATATAAACTTTATTTAGAAATAGAGTCTTCAAAGATGCACTAGAGTAAAGGTGAAGTTATACTGGATTACAGAGGGCCCTAAATTCAATGGTCAATGTCCTCATAAAGAGGGAAAGATTTGGAGACATATGGGCACTCATATGAAAGAAAGCCATGTAATGAAGGGTACAGATATTGGAATAATATAGCTACAAACCATGAAATGCCAAATGAAGTCTTTTCAAACTCATCTCTTTCTCCATGTTTTTCTAATTTTTTAAAAATTTTAAGCCACACAAGGGTTCCATATTTGCTCAGTCTATGGTATCGTAAGAAGCAAAAGCTTGCATCTCTAACTATACTGCAACTACTGCAAACTAATAATGTGTGCTAGCCCTATAAGAAAGTATTGGCTGCCAAAGTGCCGTGATGTTACTTTTCCCTTACTTTATACATGCTGTCCTCTCTATTAGGGTTCTTTTTTTTTGTCTTATTCCAGCTTTTCTATTTGTCAGCTAAATTTTCTATGAATATCTCAGGGTAAAACAGGCATTTTATTTGCTTGTATTTCTGCATTTATCATTACATAATGTTTTAATATATATTTATATATTTTTGCAAGGCCATAAAACATATTTTTATATTTATATCCAAGGCCTTGGAATAAAATATACATTTTTTTAAATGAGAAAAATGGGGGAGGCAGATAATATTTGATGTGGCATCACTTTTATTAATATTAATTAGAAATTACTAAACAATTTTGTCACCTTTAATACGTATTTTTCTTTTAAAATAGCAGAACTAAATGTTTGCTCATGAAAATAGTTTGCAGTATTTTCAATATAGAGAAGTATTATCTATATAGCTTTTGAACAATATATATTCAGTTTCGCTAGCTTATTTCATTATTTGAAACTGATGGTGCACAGTACTTGGATACTGTAAACCCATACTTACTGCATTCTCAAACCAGCAATATGAATCAAATGGCCTCCATGTAAGATTTTCTGTATTATTTTTCTTTGAGTCCGTAGTGCTTTGAAGAGCTAATGACACATAAAAAAAGAGTATATAATATGCTACATAAATAAATGAGCATATATATGAATAAATTAGTACACACATGTATATACATATATATATGTTTTACAGTCAAAGGCCACCAATAAAATGTACTTGGTTATTTTAAGGTAAAGTAGGTATTTTTTAAAAATGAAAGCAGTTTTTAAAAATTAATTAGTTAGTTTTTGAGAGAGGGCAAGGAGGGGAGAAAGGGAGAGAAACATCAATGTGTGGTTGCCTCTCACATGGCTCCCACTGGGGACCTAGTCCTCAACCCAGGCATGTGCCCTGACTGGGAATCAAACTGGCGACCCTTTGATTCACAGCCTGCACTCAATCCATTGAGCTACACCAGCCAGGGCTTCAGTAGATATTTTTGAAATTTGGGAAATATGTTGATTTCAGGGTTCTGGGGGCATTTTTCATTTTATGTGGTATTGCAAGTCTATTTTCCAATAATACCTACTACTAAATGCCTGTTTGAGTTAATAATTATTTTGCAAAAGCTCATGGTTACATTCCTCTCTTAGCCATCTACATCTATGCCATCCTATCATATTTGGCAGCATTCAAGGAGAAATCAAGCTAAACTCACTCAGGAAACAAAGAATGTACTTTGTAACCATGTGATAAGGTTAAGAGAAAGAGCTGACTTTGGCAGAGGAGAGATCTTTTCTGATGAATTAAATTACACAGTTTATTAGAATAGGAAATATATATGATGCCAACTTGATTCAACACATGGGTTATGTATTTAGCCTTAGGACTAAATCATATCTTCTTTGTTGCTTTTGGATTGCTTCCACAAAGAAATAAAAATGTCTAAACTTCAGAATGATACCACCTGTTCATCCATTTATTCATGAAGAGAACATTTATTGAACATGTACTATAAGAAATAATGCAATGGAGAAAATTACTAGAAGAATGACTTTTAAAATAATAGAAAGTTGTGATAATTTCTACATAATGTGTTTACAATGTATGTAAAATACATTGTACAAGTGTGCAGAAGAGGGGAAATAATTTTTAAAATATCTGGTCATAAATAACCTAGATTTTTTCCTGAGATGACCCTTCAAGTCAAAGTTGTCAGTTGTACTGACTAAAAAAATGGGTCAAAAAATATCATATAAGCTCATCTTGCCCTTTCTTAATGATGTTTCTTTACAGGCACCATCATTATCCTTCTCCACATAACAATCTAATCACACACTGGCCCTCAGGAAAATATGATGATATTAACATCATTTTCATTATTTGTGTTACCTGTGAATGAGTATATTTTCACACAGAAGGGTATAACATTTCACGTTAGATAATTTTTATGTCAGCAATGTCTTTCTAGTTCTGTTATTCTTAATAAAAATGTGAAGGCATCATATGTAGAAACCAGTATCATGACCACTATGATTAGAAAAATGGAGGATAACTGAACTTCTAAAATCAAAAAGCTATAATGTGGACATCTTTCTAGTTCCTGATGAACAAGATGAAGAGCTCATTACATTGCATAAGTTAATTGGTAACCATCATAATCCACAGAATTCTAATAAAATCACAATGAACTTTGTGGAATTAACAGCGCTAGACCATCTTGTAATTATGTTAGTAGCACTGTATCTTACATAAACATGTCATAGGAAATGAATGGTGTTAATATTTATCTTATGAACAACAGTTTCCTAGTCTACATGGTGAGTTAAACCAGTAATGGCTAATCAAAAATGATGTAAGAGCAATGCCATAAAATATAACTCTATGTGAAAAAATTCACTATGGATAAATGAAATACAATCTAAGAAAGAAAACAAGTAAGAGGTCCCAAAGAAGTTATTTAAATGGAGAGATGTTGCTATTTTTATGAGACTACATATAATAATCACATTTAAAGAATTATACAAATATAACTCTTTATAAAACAAATATAAAATATATTTTATATTTTATAACTTTATATTTTATATATTTATAAATATATTTTATATTTTATATAGACATAACATAACATATACATGTTATATAACATATATAACTCTCTATATAACATAACATATATAGTTATAAATATAACTATTATATTAGTTAATATATAACTAATATAAACTATTATAATTAAATAGTTTAATTAATGTATATATTAACTAATATAAACTATAATACAACTATTATATTTATAACTCTTTATATTTATAACTATTACATTTATAACTCTTTATATAACAAATATAAAAGAGTTATACCCACAAACATATTCAAAAACAGAGTCTGAATGCAAAATTACATTTTATAAATAAAAGGTTGTATTTATCTCTAACTTTTATGTTCATTTTTAGTTCATTGTGAGTACATTCTTTGTTTAAAGTGTATAAAAATGAGCTGGGGTGGGGGGAGGGGAGGGGAGAAGATGCAGACAACTGTAATTGAACAACAATAAAGTAATTTAAAAAAATTAACTGTATAAAAATGTATACTCTATACTTTAATAAAAATGTCGATAAAATAAAAAAATTTTAAATATGTCACTTGTTTTAGAAGTTGATGTAGGTTTGGATAAATGTTTCATGGGCATTATGTAAGATATATTTATTATAAATATATTACTTATATAATACTTCAAAACAGAAAATAAAAATTGATTTCCTACTTTTAAAATAGTTTAATCAAATACATATACTTATAAAACAAAAATAAATATACACTACAGATATGCATTTACACACAAATACAGGAATCATATGTATATTTCTGTGTGCATTTGTATATATATATATTTCATGAGAATATAATCTACATCAACAAAGAAGGCAAAAAATATTTGTCTTGTGGGCCAATGTGTGCTTGAATTTTTATGTTGAAAAGGATGATGGTATTGAACATAGGTTTAGCAAGAAACATCATTAAGAAAGGGCTCATAAAGAAAGGGCAAGATGAGCCTATATGATATTCTTTCTCCATTTTTTTTTACTCAGTACAACTGAAAACTTTGACTTGGAGGGTCACCTCAGGAAAACAACTAGGATATTCATGACCAGATACTGCAAAAAATATTTTTCCCTCTTCTGCACACTGTTTCTCATGTAAAAATGTCATAGAAAATTATACTAATGTTAATCCTACGAACAACAGTTTCACAGTCCAAAGTTTTATCATTATGCACATGTATATATTCTATATGCATACTTTTTCATTAGAAAAAGAAATACATATCATGCCAACTGTGAAAAGGAGACTTTTAGGAAGCTAAGCCTGATGGTTTAGGGAACCCAAATATTGATCCTGAATGAGTACTCACACTGGGTAAGATATATAAATCATGTGAGTGTGCTTGACAGTTCAGCCCTTAGTGGTATTTCAGCATCCAAGATATGTTGGTGCACATAAAGCATATTAGAGAATATATTGCCTATGAAAATATATCTCTCTCCCCTTGTATAAAGTTGAAAGATTACATTTCTGGATGAATACACAAGAAATTGTTAACAGTGAGAAATAAACCTAAAGGCTACTTTTAGCACTAAATTATTTTTCCATAGGAAATACTAATCTTGATTTGCACTCAAAAGTAAAGCAAGAAAATAAACCATATTTTTTTCTAACTTTGTGTAAATATGAACTGTCCATACAACTATTATTTGCAAGATCTGTGAAGGCTTTATCATTGAATTAAATATTATGAGGTTGGTGAGGACATTCAAATTCAATTTCCAAGTTCAAGCTGACATGATAAAACTTAAACATTATTGTATCAAGACTGTGAATTATGTTAGAATAAATCTATTAAAGTAGAAACTCATAGGAAGGTTTTCTTTAAGAAAAATCAGGATTTAATCATCATTATCATGATGATGATAAAGTAAGATTAACTTTAAATATGGTATGACAAAACATTTTAACAAACTTGGTTATTGTTTATATTTATAGTGCATTTAAGGTAGTTAACACATAATTATTCTGTTCCTTCTTTGTTTGCTTTGTAAGAAGTTTTTTCAATATTAGGTAGCTCAGCCTTGTAGTCTCAAAGGATTATTTTCTCCCTACAACCCAAATTCTCCCATTTTCTCTAGTTTCATGACTGACATTTGTGGCCTCTCGTCTCCATTAACTTTTCATAAAAGCTTATTTTAAAAAATTAGAGCTTATCGATTTTAAATTTTTACAGTGCTCTCATATGCAGAGTTATATTATTTGGAAAAGATTGGAGGGAGTTTCTCAGATTATACTCTATTGTATTGCTTTTATACTTTCCAAAAGATATTTTATTATTTTTATTGAAGAAGTTAAAAATACATCTTATGGCATTAAATTACCATACAAATATTTTTTTAAAAAACCTAGTTCAGATGAACAGTATATTTCCCCTATTCTTTCTTTTTCTTTTTTATTTCTCCTTTTTGAGAATGTAGTTAAATACTATCATGGGAGAAGATTGTATGTAACTGATTTTTGAAAACCATTTAGAGGTGAAGGAATTGGTTCACATGATGAATCTCATTTTGTATACAGCTGCTGAGACTAAGCATAGCAAGATAGAATTGTGCAATTCTGCAAAGATCTGGAATGAAAGTAATACCTTAGATAAAACCTTCCTATTCTAATCCTTGCTCAACCTGTACATTTCAGTGTGACTTTGCCAGGAAAACACCTAACATTTTAAATTCTCATTTTCAACCTTACATAAAACAATGCTGCTGACAAGCTAAGAATTTGGAAGAAATAACAGATGACAATATAATTTTATCTATATTAAGTTTATAGATCTATTGATGAGGATAAAGAATAATAGAAGATTAAGAACATATTCAAGGAGAGTTCATTAAAAGCCCCAATAATTGTGATAATAATATTTTTTCAAAATCTATAGTAAATACTTTTAAAATGAGATTTAGTTACATCATAAGAGAAAATACTATTTGGACCCTTACCCTATTACATATACAATGATGCTTCATTTAGAACTGAAATAATTTCATTCTAGTCTCTGGCAAAGTATAATGGTTTCAAAAACTGTATCTTATATTTTCTTCTCAGATTTGCATTGAGTTTTTAAGCATATGATTTAAAATATCCAATGGTGAGAAGTATGACTTTCTATCCCAAATAATATTCCACATTATTGTATCTGCTTTATCAGCCAACACTTACTGAGTATGTACCCATTAATAAATAAACAACAGAATGTACCAATCAATTACTACATTCAACACCCTTTAGATACTTTTGTGTATTCTGAAATTTAGTTCTTAGAACAGCCATATTATATAGGTACCATATTTTCCCTTATACTTTTTCCAGAAATGGCAGCCCAGTCAGGTTTGATATTAGGTAGGCCTATTCTTTTATAAGTACACTTTATTGTCTTCACATAAATCTATTCAACATTAAGTAAAAAAATTACCTACACTACCTTATTTTAGTTTCAATGTCCTTAGAAGCCAATGGAGAAGATCAGAAATAAGTCCACTAAACAAAATAAGACATTGACAGTACTGAAATCACATGAAAAATATGTATTGAGGTAGAATTAATATTTTGATTATTTTAATGATGCTTGCATTCATCTTTAAATATATATATTTATAAGTAAATAAATATATATAAATATATGTAAATCTATATTTATTTATTTTGAGATAGAGAAGGGAGGGAGAAAGAGAGGGAGAGAAACATCAATCAGTTTCCCCTAGTACCTGGGGCCAAACCCGCACCCCAGGCCTGTGCCCTGACTGGGCATCAAACCCATAACATTTCACTTTGTGGATGATGCCCAACCAACTGAGCCACACCAGTCAGGGTCCCTGCATACACTTTTTATAAAACTTTTAGAAGAACATATCCTTTTGAAGAATTGCTCTTTGACTGGTTCAGAATGGTAGAATGAATATCGTAATTTAATATTTATTGTATGTGATTAAATTCTTAGCAAATGTCAATAATTTTAGCACACAGATTAAATTATGTGTTTACTGATAAAATTGTGTGATTTGTGTAAATTAAAATTTTATAAAGTTATCTAAATTATATCATTAAACAAACATACACATATTTAATGGTAAATACCAATAACTGCAAAAAGAGCACAAATAGATTACAGTTAATATTATTTTTAAATTTATATTTGTTTTCACTGTATATTGTTTTAAAAATTAATGTTTAATTAATCAATTTAATTAATTCAATTAATTTTTCATATTTTATGAGGTTAATTCTCAACATTTGTTCTTTATTATAGTTCATATAAATAGTTTTGTGTATAGTAATGGTTATATTATTTTTGGATTTTGGCATTATATGTTATTATATCTATGGATGTTACAGGTGTTTTTATTTCAATGCACATTAATGTAGTATATATGCACAGCTAAATTTTTAGTAAATCTATTTCAATATACTTTGCTTTAATTGACTAGATAATCCACTTTAATCACAAATAAATTAATATTTGATAAATGACCCTGAAGTTTTGAAATGAAAAACACAGTAGAATTAATAAATGTTCCCCATCTGCATGGAGAAAATATGCTTTATTCATGATTTAGCTGTCTGGAATACAGCAATTTAAAACTACAGGAAAATATACATCTTCTTTGGAGATAGAACTATAAATCCTCAAAGCAAAAAGCCACAACCTTTTAATTAGCTTTTATTGTGTAATAAAAGTCAAAAGGAACTTTAATATAAGCTCGTCATCATTCCCCCAGCACCCTGCTATGACCACTTGAATATCTGTAGATTCTATTGTACAGGACATGGACTCTTCACTTAGCTATTATTTTATGTCGACTTAATACACTATAACAAACTGGGGGATGTAAAAATGCTTTCCATTGTTTTCTAGAAAAGTTAAAAGAATTTCTTTAGGGTTATGAATTCTTTGGTTGTCTCCTGAAGATTTCAAATCTGTAGTTGGGTAAGCCGAGTTTTTATAATGCAATCATTTTATTTTTCTTAATAATTATTAGTTTTAAGTTTTTAATTTTGTCTTTTAATTTTCTTCCTCTTGTGGTTATTCAGTATTTTTCAGTCACCCTATCTCTTATAGGGTGTCAAATCTTTAGTCTCATTTTAGTGTCAAATACTTACTTCATGCATCTTCATTTGCTATTGCTGACATTTTTGCCAGTTCCTGTTTCTCCCCTGTATTCTTAAGTCTCTCAGTAACATATATTTACTTATGTTCTAATAGACGATAATGATAATGAGCCTAAAAGACATCATAAAAAGTAATTTTAAAATAAATTCCTTCAATGTTAGTTTCTCATGCATATTTATATATAACATTATCCTAGGCTTCACTCGGTTATAGGACTCTTTGTCAAAATCTCCCAAATTTTATGCCAGGAGTGACTTGATACGATTTCACCCTGATAAAGGACAAGCCTTAGTAAATTCAAGGCATCCAACCAAACACAAAATTTTCCTGGAGGCTCTCCACAAGTATGCATTAATGGGCTGGTCATTCAATTAGTCCATGCTTTCTCTACAAAAAAAGGATTTCAGTTTTTCATTTGTTGAACTAAAAGTCACAGAACTTTTATGATGAAATTTATGTAAAATGTAAAATAGATTGCTATAGCTCATAGTCAACAAATGTTTATACCTCCAGATCAATTTTCTGAATTAATAAATAAAATAGTCACTCAGTCTTACCAAGTATTAATGTAATTGTGGAAACTGGGGTTTGGCCACTTGGCACCCTGAATTCACATAACTCAACAATTTGTGTTGAAGGAAACAGGTTTTTATTAATAGGGTTGCAACCTTGGAGATGCTGAGAGCACTTCCATTCTGAGGCCTTCTTTCCCACAAGACCCAGAACTTCTCTTGCTCCCCAAATGGCTACAAGCCAAAACCATGCCCAGAAATTCCTCATTTCCTTGTCTGTCCTTAAGCCAGTCATGCAAACAGATTTCCACCCTCTCTGGAACATGCACTTGTGGGTTTCAGAGTCACCATCCTCTCACAGCAGCTCTCCCTTTCAGCATCTGGTGCACTGCTCTCAGTGTCCACGAAGCAGTCCAGGACCCATGTACCATGTTGCACAGGATCTTGGTGTCCCAGAGGCTGGAAAGCAGGGAGTCACACGTCCCAACATAGGACCCTGCCTTCAGGAGTGGCCTCTCATCCTCTATGCCCCTGGTGATTCCAGCATCTCCTGGTCCCATGTCCACTACCATCTGTGCAGGGAGAAGGGCCAGCAGCCCAGAATGTCCAAACACCAAAAGCCCAGAGAGAGAGCTTATACCAAGCTCAAAAGCAAGAGAGTGACTTCTCCATACCAAGTGCACAAGGGAGAGAGCCTTCAAGAGAGCTTGTTTTTAAAAAACACCCCTAAACAAACAACTCTGCCTTCCTCTGCCAAGCCAGGCCAGTTTCAGAATATGTCACGCAAAAGTACTGTCCTTCAGAAATGCAGATGTCTGCTTCTCAGCGGTTCCAGTCACAGTTCAGCTCCAGCATCCCTTATGAGTCTACACCTGCCTGAGTCCTCGCAGTGTCTGTGTCTCTCCTCTGGAACTGCCTTTACTTCAGCAATCAGCTCACCAGTGTGTCTGTGTGCTTGGCCAGGCAGGTCCCCACAGCACTGCCAGCTCTACTGCTGTCTTCTGTGCAGGAGGGTGCTGAGGAGGTTTCCACTGGACCTACAGACCTACAGACTGATGTACAGACAGACCAGCCTTGTGTTCCTTGGCACTCTCCAATTTAAAGACTTGGCTCAGAAATTCCTATGTGACTGAATATTCAGCTCTTCCTATGAAGTGTTAGTGTCTGTCATTTTTGTCAGCTCCTCAGTGTTTTTGACCCTCTTTCAGCTGCCATCATTAGCCAGGGCAACAGTTTCCCAGCCATGCACAGGTGCACATGCATCTGTCTATCCTGGGCTTGGCATCCAGCCCTGCCAGCTCATGCAGGCACTGAATGAGCCTCCACCCTGGCTATGTCACAAGTCAGTCTTCTGGGTTCTCACAGTCGTGTCTACAATTTTCCCTGAGCAGCAGCAGCCTTCTTCCACAGCAGCTCCTCCCTTCTGGAAGTTAATGGCTGTTAATCTGCCCTTGTTATGCAGTGTGCCTCACACGCTGTACCTTCTGCTACATGGGGACTCTTCCCTGTCCCCCTGTCTTTTTGCAGGACTGGGAGGGCTCCCCTATTTTCAGAGGACCTCTGCTCTGACCTATTCCATTAAGATAATAAGTATTTATTTTAGAGGAATCTGTCCAGGACAAAATTCATTCTCAAAGAATCATTTATCTGAATGTATGCCATTCTTTTTTCCCAAGTGTTGAATATTCCATGTGCATTGAACAGGTACAGCACAGAAAATTGTAGAAGTGTAAATTCTACTAATTGTGGCAGTCATGGAAGAATGTCACTCAGATCTTCTCAAGAGAAAACTTGCTGTGAGAAGTAGAATCGCATCTTCTGTTTTCACTGAAGTATTCATGCCAAAGTCACTTTCTCCTAACTGCTCCCAGGGAACTAGTGAGCAGAGTTGGGGCAGGAGTTCTTGGCAATCCTGCCTAAAGAGGACACCTCAGACAGGTAATCACTGCTGTAACTGAGACAAAACTTTCTCAGAGCTGCATTGCAGTGTGAGGTTCCTCCTGCCTATCCTCTGCTCACTACCTCCTGCCCTCCCTCACCTCACTCCTTTCACAAGTGTCAGTTGTGCAACAGGGTCTGAAGGCTCTCCCTACCTATGCTGGCTCCTTCTTTTTGGTGTTCACAGGCACTTCCCTCAATGCATGCTTTTGCTTTCCTAATTCTGTCTTCACATCTGCTTCCTAGAGGACCCACACTGACAGATATGCTACTGACCTGAGATTTTTCTCTGGTCCTTATTCCTTCCTAAAGAATGTTACCTCCCTTTATAGTGCCAAACCATCTCACCAGAAATGAAATTATGTACATCAAGAATATTGTACATTGTATTATTTAAATCCTCATGCTGTTAACTTAGGATGTAATAAATTACCATATTGAGACGTCCACTGTTGTATATTTCCAAATGAAGATTATATATCCATATTCTCTAAGATAATGATGATCAATTTGTAATATGTAGTTATTAGAATCATCAAAAAGACCTGCAAAAATTTCAGAATTTTATAAAATCATGGATTTTTAAATCTAGCCCTTCTTATCTGGATTTCTTTTTTTATAATACAGTATGTGTCACAGTATAATTTTATGTAACATACAAAGATTAATTTTTTAAAGAACTATGGGATCTTCAAAATTATCCTCTATTATTCCTTCATTTTACATAAGAACAAATTAAGATTCTGAGAAACTAAAGTCACCATTACTGTCAGAATTAGAATTAAAATCTCTATCTCTCGATAGCATCTTTTCATCAAAATTGTGAGTACTTTTGGTATTGCTTTGATCCAAATGCCAGTTGAAAGGTTTATATGTGAAGTTTCTTCTTCAATCATTTCTCTATCAGACCTACAAATATTATACTCTCTCAGGGCACAAAAGGCTGAAAAGTTACATAAAAGTAAATCCACATGTATTAGAATTTCAGATAAAGGAGATGGGGCTTAAAGATTTGCTGGTTATAGCAAAACTCAGGTCTCAATGCTGAATGCAATGAAGGATTATTAATGGATGCAAAATGTCCTGCTTCACATCAAAGAGGAATCCTTCCCATGTTCTAAGAGTATGCCAGTGCCGATTATTAGATTTGATTTAAATGCCTAAATGCAATTTCCTTTCATCCCTATTAAAAATCATAGTGTCATTATTCTAATTCAGCTGTTATATATCAAAACATTATTTTCTTGAAGACATAATTCAGTTTATTTTTAAAAAATTGCTGGTAAAAATAATGAGATTAACAACATTCTATTTGATTAATACCAATGCATACCACAATAACTTGTTTTCACAGAGTTTATGCTAATACATGCTAATCTTTTAATCCTATAGAGAACTACAAGTGTGAATTGGGTGGGGAAAGACAACCTTGTGTGCTAAATATGTGTTAATGCCAGAGTATAGAACATAAGCATATGTTTTGTATGTAAATTTTATGAGGGCATGAGGAAACACTTGTTGCTAAAATCTGCATCAAGTAAGGATTTTTATTAATGATGAGAAAACGTGGATTGTGGTCTCTGGGGATGGACAGAGAACCTACAGTGTTAATCTCAGAAAGCAAACCTATTAACTAGATGCTGTCAGGGAAAACAAAGTGGGGGGTTTGGGGGACTGTGATGAGAGAAAGGGAAAGTCCATGTCCTATTAGCATAATAAATGGAATGGAAAGTACACTCATATAAATAAAAATATAGGAAAATACAAATTGATAGGTGGGAAATTCATAAAAAGAATCTGGACAAAAAAATTTTTAAAAAGAAATGTTAAAGGCTGTAACAGGTAAGCATAGCAAACAAGTGTTATATACTTGAACACAATTTAATATAGTTCCATGAAAATATTAATTAGTAATTTTTATCAGCATTTTCATTTTTATTCTTAGAACTCTCAGCAAATTATTAATTTTGACAAGTGTTCTAGGTACACTAAAAAATAATGTTCTGATATTATTGAGTCCTGGGGCTGCAACACTACTTTGTAGGAGACAAAATGATAGGGGACTCAAGCCATGGAAAATTGTAGTTTAAGGTAAAAAGTTATAAGTCTAGCAAGTAATGTGTGTGTTAGGGCTTTCGTTTCAGAAACTACAGATAAGGCCCATCCTGGCTTCTGGGAAAACAGCCGATCTCCTGGGGCACTGCTAAAAGATTACTGCCTGGAGGCATCCGGACCTTTTGTGTCCCAGGGAGATACAGATGACTGCCGTTCCTGGGAACAGCTAACTGCCCAGAATAAGAATGTTGCAGCTTCACTCACCTAATCCTCCTTGAATTTCAAAGCCCTCACTGTACCTGGTTTATTCCCTGTTATTAAAAGTCTGGCCAGGAAAGAGAAAGGAAGATGGTATGTAAGGTATGAACCCATCATCCTCTCAGATTGCCAGCCATCTGAATAAAGCACCCATACAGATTCAATCGCTGTCATTGCTTATTGGGTTTGGTAGTGACAGGCAACCTGAGTGTTGGTGTCTTTTCTGGTTGCAAGAATTTAAAAAGCAAAGAAAATTGTGAATAACCAAAGGATAACCAAAATGGTCAAGTGATAACCAAGAAAGTGTGGTGTCTTTATAGATACGTAAAGAAATTCTGAGAATGAGAGTGGAGCTATCCACGTCAAATGCTGCTGACAGGAGAATGAAGTGATTTGGTTGTGTCATCATAAAGTCATTGGGAATGTTAAGTTTTTAGAAGAGGGTAATAAAAGTACCATCTGAGCAGCTCTGCTACAGAATGGAGAAGAAACTTTAAAGAAGAGATGTTAATGTTTAATTCCTTTATAAGAAAGAAGATCAATGTTTCTATTACTTCATTGTCTCCTCTGAGTCTGAATTCTAAAGGAATGTAGACATTTTTTCCTTTAGAAATATAACTTTTATAAAGTTTTAGTTCTAGATTAGAATGAAGTATCAGAAATTAATTTATTATGATTGTTCTTTTATTTACTAGTGATTATTATTTCTACTATAGTAATCTAAAATAGCTTTACATAACAACATAGAATAACTTTCCCTCAATTAAAAAAATACAGAAGAGAGCAAGTGTTTAATTTTTTTCCTTTGATACTAGTTACTGATTACTTGAACACCACACATTTATTTCTGAGATAATTATACACTTAGATTACTTCCACAAAGTGCAAGGTAAGAAATGACCCATTAATGGAAAACAATGTAACAAGAAAACGAACAAAAGAAAACCCTTAACCATGTGATCATTTATGGAGCTGTTAACCATGTTACATGTAAAAGCATTGAGTCAATATTGTGCTCAAAGCACATTTTTCCAGCCATGTAATTTCCTGTCTCTTTATCTTTTATGTGGAGTATTTTAACTAGTGAAACATAATATTTAAATAAATAGTAAAAAAATTTTCCTGCAGAAATCAAACTGCAGGTTACAATTTATATCAGGAAACTACACAAAACATATGCAAGGCACACTCATTGAAAACATGTTTCTTGGCATGGCTGGGTGGCTCAGTTGGCTGGAGCATTTTCCCCATACCCCAGATGCTCACAAGTTTGATCCCTGTTGAGGGCACGTACCTAGGTTTCAGGGTAAACTCCTTGTCTGGGCATGTACAGGAGGCAATTGATCAATGTTTTTCACATTGATGTTATTCTCTCTTCTTTCTTCTCTCTCTAAAATCAATAAATATATCCTCAGGCAAGGATTAAAAAGAAATAAAACAAAACACTGTTCTTTCACAAGTGTTTTGTATTTTTACCTTGTTTTAGCATATTGTTTTTATTTGCAGTTCAAAATATTATATTTTAATGGAAAGTTATCATTTAGTGGTTTGAAGTGGAGGATACAGCCAGCTTTATAATCACAAAGACTGGTTGCATTCATCACACTATGTTGGAAGTAAAGAATCTTTCCACACATGAAATCTTTCCAACTTTTTGCTATATACTATTAGCAAAATTCTTTTAAAAAGTCCATTGCATGGAACTGAGAATTTTTTTTCTGTTAACCTGTCATTTTAAATTTTATTTTCCATGGATAGTACAGTGTGCCATTAATCTCTCAGCACCAAAGAGCCACTCTCTTAAGTTTTGTCATCTGTAAAATGGGGATAACCATTAAATTTGTACCTATAGGCTTGTTATTAGTTAAACCTTGAATGAGGTTATTTACTTCTAGAAAGGTGCCTCATATGAGATATGTACAATATCACAGGTGGAGAGCACAATGACAGCTAGTTCATTGGGGGTGGTTAGAGGGTGGAGGAATTTAGCAAAAATGAAAAAAGGTCTCATGGACACAGACAACAGTGTGGTGATTGCAGAGGGGAGAGAGGTATAATGGGGCTAAAAGGTAATATAAAAAATACAGTAAGGATTGCATATATTCTTTACAATAAAAGAATTATGAAAATAGTTTATAATCTTAACTTAAAAAAAACCCACAAGGAATCCTAATACTTTAAGGCAAAGTCTGAGAAAAAAAGAAGAAATGTGTACAATATATGTTAGTTATTATCTTTCCATACATTCTATTCATTGAAACTGTAACATTTCACAATACATACATGGGGAAATACATATGACTGACTTTTTTACCCAATAAAGTGTACCATTTTATTTATTTATTTTTAATTAATTTTTTCTTGTAATTTTTCCCCATTACCATTTAGTACCCTTATACCTCTCTCCCCCTAGCAATCACCACATTATTGTCAATATCCATGAGTCCTTTTCCCTTTTACCTTCTACCTCTAACCCCTGACTCAGAGTTGTCAGCTTGCTCTCTAGAAGGTATGAATTTGTCTCTATTCTACTTGTTAGTTCAGTTTGTTCATTAGATTCTACCCATGAGTGAAATCATATGGTATTTGTCTTTCTCTGACTGGCTTATTTCACTTAGCATTATGTTCTCCAGGTCCATCCATGCTGTCACAAAGGGTAAAATTTTCTTCTTTTTTCATGGCCTAGTAAAAAGATATGTGTAAATATTCCATAATCGTTTTATCCACTCTTCTACTGAAGGACACTTGGGTTGATTCCAAATTGTGGTGTTTGTAAATAACACATAGGGATCCTTATATTCTTTCAAATTAGTATTTTGGGTTTCTTAAGCTATATTCCCAGAAGTAGGATCACTGGACCACTTTCCCAATGGTTTTTTGTATATCCCATTTATTTTCATACACACACAAAAAACAGGTCTGGACATGAATAGTTAGCTATGTTCTATATTGGTTTAGAAAGCAGATATATGAAAGCTTTGATTTCAATATCAATAATTTAAAATAACAAAACTACTGAGAAATAACTTAAAAATTCTAACTTTTAATTCTGCATATGAAATATGTTTATAGATTGGAAATTCTAAGTTAAATTTCAATTAATATACTTTATTCCTTTAAAAGACACTTTAATACTTTCTAAGTTTGATTCCAAGTCAGTTTTATTAAAATCTGAATATATATTTACTTTTTATTGATTTTAATAGTTTGATTTTGTGAGAACTTTAAGGAATTACTTATTATGAATATTATGTATATATTACTCTAATAATACAAAGTACATTTGTTGCAGTAAGTGTTCAACTATGTAATTAAGTATAGTAACATAACAATTACCTGTTCTAATTATGATGCATAATGAGTATAAGTGCATGGAATTATGTAGCTACATGAAACATCCATGTGATAATAAAGAAAACCTTACGTCATTACTGAGGATGAAAACGGAGGATTTAATAGTGAGGTGAGACAAACGTAGAGGAACAGCCATGCCTCTCACAGTCTGCTCTATAACTCTCCCTATAGATTAGCAGCTGTTTGTTTAGTTAACTAGGTTTCTTACTGCTGTTTTTAAGAGTTGCAAACAAAAGAAAGAAGAATATTGGATTAAATCATTTAAGTGACTATCTGAATAACCCAGCATAATTATTTCTCTAATAGAAAGGTATGACATTTCCTAATGTCAACAGTGCCTAACAGGAGTTGTGATGTAATTGATTTTAGAAAGACTTAGATGAACCATTTTAAAATTAAAGTAATTATCTTTGATAGATGTCCCTTCATATCTAACTAATTTCTCCACTGCTAATGAGTAAGTCAATGTATTTATTTATTTAGAAATCTCTTTACTAGAATATTACCTTGCTTACTATTAGTGTTTTATGGTAATTTGTGTGTGTGTATGTGTATGTGTTTAATACTCAGGGTAGGAATTTACTGAAAGCTTCTTTAAAATTTCATTGAGGTAAAATTCTGAAGGCTATTTCACATAGTTTTAATCACATAATAATAACCAGTTAATATAAATATACATATATAAATATATATGTTGCATAATTGAATAATTGAATAAACTCATGAATAAATAGTTTGATGTAGAAATAACTCGGCCATATTCAAGTGCACATTCCTGTGTTAATGTAAACTTAGAATTCTTTCTTATGGAAAAAGTACAGGGCAAAGTAAGATGACCTTATAGGAAGTTTTCCTGAATGACTTTTTCAATGTTTTTGTGAAGATATCAGCCCCAGTTCCTGGAACTCATACAGTATGACTCTGTCCTTAGTTGACAACACAGAATGTTGATACACCAAATGCTTGTCAGTAAAGCATAACTCTTTAATAAATTACTCTGAACATATCTGAATATTTATTGAGAATTGCCCAAAGGAGATTCAGTCTGTACTGCTCCCTTGGTAGTCCACATTTAATCAAATCTTCAGAAAGCAGTGTATTTAAACCGTACCAGGTTAACCTGTCATAGAATTGCCTGGGATGGGCTATACTCTTGCTTTATGCTTGTGAAACTGACCTTCATTTTGAGGTTATAAATTTTTTTTATCTCAACTTGGAAATATAAAACATCCTTACAAAAAATGTTCTCTGTCAGCTTGCACAGATTATCAAGGTACAAACAGTCCTAGGAGAGTAATGGGTTCAGGGGTCTGAATAAAGTGGAATTGACAGTTACTGATATTCAAATATTTCCTAGATTTGGCCAAAAAAAGCTCATCATCAACATAAAGTCTTCTAAATATTATAGAAGGGGTGTGAGTAGAATTCAAATATAAACAAAATGGTATCATTGTTTAGTAAAAACTTATAATATAAGCAAGGAGACACAAGACATTAAATAATGAAATATTGATCCATATTTAAATATAGGTCTTTCAATTTTCCTATTGCTAACTTCATTGTTAGAAAGTTTCTCTTTGAAGTCCCTTGGAAAGGTAGGCATTTTTTTTTGCATTTTAAGTCTAAGATACTACACTGAATTCTCCTGTATTGCTTGTTCATTTTCATATCAATGATTCCATTTTTATTTAATATTGAGATTCACAAACATCTACAGCATGCTGCCAAAACTATATGTGTGGTATCTGTTAACAAGTCAGTCTTAAATACAAACAGAAAGTTAGTTTCTCTCATTTAAAAAATATTCCTTGTGCCCTGAAATTTGAAATATTTTGCTTTATATTTTGTCTTTCAGTGTTCCAAAGTGCAGGTCATACTCTTGAAATAAGGTTTGCCATGTCTCTGTCAAACAAAACATGCTGCATGGGTTTTAGAGTTGAGAAAGGCCCTTCAAATGTGCAAAGGCAGCAATAATACTTTGCGATTGTTAGGACTTCTCAATTTTATAGAGTTGATATTATGAGTGTCCTTCTGATGTATTGTCAGTTCACAGCACCTAGGTAGTTTCCTCAAAGTAGCTCAAAATATGTGTTTTATGAAAATAATAATCAACAGGAATCATTCTAGAGTTTACAATCATGAAAAGTACTTTTACTAATTTTGCAGTTTTAAACATAAGAGCAGATAGCCAAGTTGTATAATTCATGTCCTATCACAAAAACTTTTATCATTTATTTCATCCTCAAGTAAAATATAATACAATGAAATACGTTGAACTCAGAACAGGAAATACTACTAGTGAGTTTCCTCGTTTTCATTAAAGAATCTTGGCTTTAACTCATGTGAAATTCATAATCATGCTGCATAGAAATAATAAATATCCAGTAGACTTTTAAAAAATAAATGAATAATGGTATCACAGTTAAGGCAGTTGTAAGCTAAAGCTGACAATATCACTATAGATTTCTATGCTTCTCATCTTCATTGTACAGATGAAGAAACTGAAGAAAAGGAAGGTGAATCATTTTAATCAAAGTCACACATTAGTAAATGGAAAGAGTAGGTACTACATATGAAACCTAGACTATCTGAATGTAGAGGACCCATGCTTAACCAGCATAGCACTCAGCCATTTAACATTATTACTAGATGTTTTTATATATATTTTTGTATTATACATATTTTAAGCATGGCAAATCCTTTCTCTTTATTTTAGGATACCAATTTCTATTTCATGTGTTTTAGTTCAAGCCAACCTGCAGAGGGATTGTGACTTTCTTTTCTGGGCACAGGGACTTAATTTTTGCCTTTTTATAATTAATCATATAACAATGAAGCATAAGTACACATGTTCAATGTCCTCTGTCATCTTTACCTGATAATTCACTATTCGTTTGGCTTTCTGTGATACAGACTAATGTTAATTTTGTATTTGTCATCATAAAGTAGCTACTGTCATCTATTATTTCTCAAGAGGATGGATTTGTTTTACACAGAAGATAAATTCTATAACTTTTAATGAATTTTTCATGGCTTATTTTCAAATAGTATTTTGATAAATGTTTCTACCATTATTTTTTACTGATATCTTTAAAATTTTTTAGAAAGCAAGTTTGTGTAGAATATCTTATCATCAAATAGATTCTAGTGATTAGAAGAGATTTTTGCCATTCAAAATCTACTTTTGCAAGTGGGGGAAACCTTGAACACAATACAGAAAAGAGATTCTTACCCCTTTGGTTGTTTCTATTCAATTTTCAGTTCTATTATTAACTTTTCTTTAAAAGAACCCTAGTTTTACTCATCTGCATGCTTTTGCACAGCCATGACTTGGGAAGACTGCCAGGGTGTGTCAGTGTCTTAGTTCAGATTGCTGCAACAAAAATATTATATAGTGAGTGGCATAGATAAAAAATAATTCATTTCTATTTTTATTTTTTTGAGGATATTCCATACTTTTTTCCACAGTGGCTATGTTCCCAGGAACAGATGTTCATAGTAGTGCTATTTATAATAGCCGAGTGTTTAAAACAGCCTAAGTGCACATCAGTAGATGACTAGATTAAAAAACTGTTATTTACACAATGGAATACTACAGAGCAGAAAGAAAGAATAAGGAATTCCTACCCTTTGCTACATCACAGAAGGAACTGGACACTATTTTGCTAAGTGAAATAAGCCAGTTGGTGAAATACAAATACCATATGATCTCACTTACAAGAGGAACCTAATGAACAAAATGAACTAATGAGCAAAACAGAACCAGAGACATGGAAACAAGGAACAGACTGCCAGCTGCCGGAGTAAAGGGGGCAGGGATGGTGGAAAGAATAGGAAGAGAGTAGTCAAAGAACATGTATGAATGACCCATGGGTATGGACAGTGGAGTAGGGATGGATTGTGGGAGTGGGGTTGGGAGGGGCAGAATAGTGCAAAGGGGGAAAAATTGGGACAAATGTAATAGGATAAACAAGAATAAAAAAATCATTTTTCACAGTTCTTGAGGCTGGGAAGACCAAGATCAAAGTGCTGGAAGACCAGGTGTCTGGTGAAAGCTCTCTTCTTGGATTGTAGATAGTTGCCTTCTTGTTTCTCACATGGGAGAGAGCAGAGTGAGAAGCAAGCTCCCTTATGTCTCTTATAAGGGCACTAATCCCATCATGTTCGAATAAGCAGTCTACAACAATCAGGATATGCTCAAATCACCAATTTCCCTCACTGGACAAATGTCATATTTCCTTAATAATCAAATTATGAATGTAATCAAAAGCACTGTACTAGTCCTAGTGGAAATATCCCAGTGCAAGAGTGGCAATTTTTATTTTCCTATAAACATGAAAAATAGAGAGAAAAAGTTTGCATAATTTGTGTTCTCAATCATACTTGGTATATATTATAGGGCACACTTTTGTCTTGTATTGGTGATTATTCTTTGCTTTGCAAAATTTTGCATATGTCTTCATTTTCCATAATAAAGTATTTCTCTATGAGCCCACACTTTTCATCATAGCACTTCAGAAGGGAGCTATCTCAAGAATGAAATTTATGTGCAGCAGAGCAGAAAAAAGAGATAGCCTGAGCCCTTAAAATTTCATAATCTATCAAACAAGGTTTGGGTTGCTCATCAAAGACATATGTTATTTGTGAAGAAGGAACTGCTGAGTATTTAATCATTATAGTCACTGTTGCAGCCCTAATCAATACATAATTGATGACCAGGGAAACTTATAAATGCCCATAAAATATTATGTTAATTTACATAAAAGTTCACACAAATTTCATAATAAAGTTTTATTGAAAAAATACAGTACTTAGCAACCTTAAATAATTACCATAATGGAAATGTTTGAAAATGTATAATATCTCATTTGCTCAACTCATAAGAAATTTTCAGTGTTATAGAATTGGGAATTTTCAGTTTTAATAACCACTAAAATGGATATTAATTAAGATATCCTCTAGAGTAATATAGTTACAAAATAAACTAAACCACTTAAACATACATATTTATGCTTTATTTAAATAATATTACATTTTTATTTTTCTCCAAGAGCTGATGATATATATTTCAGATCAATGTATCAAGTCATCTTTCAATATATAAAATCCCTATGCTTCTCTTCAGTACAACATACTTTTACATACTGATGACTACCAGAGATAAATCTTCCCCACAGCTAACAGTGCAAATAACAGCTTTTTGTCCTTTTAATTATTACTATTTTTCTTATTTTGATGAAAAAGTCAATGAACTGGGTTTGATAAAATTTAAATTTTGTTATTTTAATTCTTCCCAAATGAATTCTATATTCAGATAGTAATGTTGCACTTACCATTTTAAAAATTATGATCAATGTATTTGTAGTAACATTTTTTAGTGAGTATATTATCACTGTTAATGTTCTTTGCTTAAAGGCAGCATTTTTCTACCAAAAAATCTATAAGTATATAAAAAGTAGTATGTCAATGGGTATCCTAATTTGTAGCAGTGATAGAATGTATGTTATTAATATTAGGAGAGACTTTGAAAAAATGGAGATATGTTTAATAACTTATATTGGCTTATTACCTAAAATGAATTAATGAGAACTGGGAGGTTTATATACCTCTCAAGTTTTGTAATGGCAAAGTCAACTTGGTCCATAGTCTCTAAAGCCTAAGATTCATGACACTTGCAAACAGCATTAACTCTTTAATAGGCAAAGAATAACACATGGACTTCAAAATAAAAACTTAAAAGTTCAGTGAAAAATCATTAAGCAAATATAATCATACTTCTCATTAACTTTACTGTAAGGCAATGTTGTTTTGTTTTAGATATTCTCCTTTCATTAAATATTAAACAATGGAGTAACATGATATGATGTACTAAATTCCATGAATAACTCTTCAGATAAATAAATATACCTTTAAAAGCTGGGCAAATTTTTAGTGTTTAAAAACGCATCCTTGAGTTGTAACAAATCCAAGACTCTAGAGGATAACAAAATAAAAGTGAAAAACTTTGTGTGATGAGGTAGTTCCAAGTCAGCTTTCACCTTGAAGATATCTTGCAAAACAATTTGACCTTAATTTTAATGGATACATAAGATTAAAGATGAAGGAAAAAAGCCTAGAGCCTATCCAATATAGCAAGTGTGATATCATAACCTACATAAAGTTCAGTTCTTATATTATCAGTGCAAAGCTAAACAAGAAAAAAAAATTGCAAAGCAGAAATAAGCAGTAAATAAGCTTTCCCATTTTCAACTACACATTTAAATAAATAAAAATATATCAATTATAAATAAAGATATTTTAGTCAGCTGTTTTGTGGAATCATGGCATAAATTTACAATATTTACACAGTTCCTCAACACATGGATAATCTCTTTTGAAGTAGTCTCCACCTAACCTTGGTTCACCATAACCATTAGAAGGCTACAGAATCTCCACTTCAGGAAGAAAATGATTTCACAGGGACCTTAAATAATTATTATGGATAAAGTTCCAAACAAACTTCATGGTCAAAATTCATTCAGCATTCAATTAAAGAAATGACAGGAAAAGCGAGTTTGTAGAAAGAACAGACATTAGAAACAAGCATGTAAAAACTCACGATATTGATAATATGAGATATAATATAACTTTGTATATTTAAGGATTTTAAGAAATAAAAGAGAATGTTGCTAATATGATGAATCATCAGGAAATATATTAAAAATTAAATGAACATATGTATAAATTGTATAAGTATACATATGAAAAAATGTAACAGCCTAATTAAAGATTTAGTAGATTAGATTAGTAGCAGATTAGATGCAATTGAAGAGAAAGGTTAACTGTAATTTAAATTGAATTAAACTATTCAAAATGCAACCAGGAAAGTAAAATAAATTAAAAATATAAAAGAGAAGCAAAGCAACATATAAGATAGTACAAGTTGATTGAAAATATATATGATCAGAGTCCCTATATAATCTAGAAAATGAGAAATCAAAAATAAATGTACATAGAAGAAATATAAAACCTTTCAAAATTATTAAGAAAAAACCCCAAATCACCAATTTTAGATTCAGCAAATCCAATGCATCTCAAAATGAAATAACTCAAAGAAAGGATCTTAAAAAAAAAAAAACTATGGTGAGTGGGAATATTGAGCAATGGAATATCTGTTAATTAGACAATCCCATAAAGTGAATCGAGCAAAATTTGTCTTTGTATCCTACAACTGGAAAGGTCTGTGTCATTTCAGCATATGTTGCATACAATTCATATATCTGGGGAATTTGTCATATTTCTTAAATTTCTCCTCAGTGTGGATATCAGAAATTGCATTGTCATTAACTACAAATAAATACTCATAAATATAGATAGTGTCAATCAAATATACTCAAGATTTCATTTAGAAGAGAGGAATGTGTGAAGAAAAGCATTGTGTGGATTTCATGTTTTTGCTGTGGGGACAGTGGAGGCTTCCTCTGACTCTGGTTGGCAACACTCAATGTCTTTCTGGCACCTGATGAACAGAATCAACAGCTCACACTGCTGTGATTATTTCCCCATTGCAGATTGTTTTTTTTTCTTAGATTCTATTTCTCCAGGCCAACTTCTTATCAACCCAGAGAATCTGTGAACCACCCAATACCATTTAATAAATAAGATTTATTGCTGGTGAAACTTGCTATAGTAGTTTTCAATGTTAGCTTCTAAAAACCCTGCTCATTCTAGAAATTGACATTTATTGTGACTTCAGCTTTCAGACGCCAGTGGAATGAGAATCAAAAATAGGTTAACTGGTTTCAGTGACTTTAAAGAGCACTAAGTATCCCTCTATCATTCAAGTATGGTACTCTAGTAACCCATAGCAAAATGATTAATAGATAATTTCTTTTGATCATCTGTAATGGAGAGCAAGTCCTTGGGATATCTAATTGGCTCCTGCCAAAAAATATCATAAAGTTCATAGTGAATAAAAAACTAGCTAATTGGCTCCTCTAAATATATTGGTGAACTTATGGAATGAGCCTTTCATCAGTCTTAATTGTAACACAAAGATGTACTAAAAATCATTTATTATAGTTATGAGCAAAAGAACTGCAAACCACAAATACTATCCAACTAAAAATAAATTTAATCTGTAGCCTCACTATATCTCTGATGTAACACTGTTAGAAAAAAGAGTGGAACCTTGAGAACTGGAAAAGAAACACGTGTCAGAATTTATACGATTGAATTGGTATGTAGCTAAAATATTTAAATTCCATTGAGATTCATTTCCATCATAAGCAGCCTTTTCTTTCTTCCCCAATCCCACAAGTTCATTTTTCTTTTCCTGCTATACTAGAAAACCTTGAGATAATCTTGCCAAGGAGAAATAAATTTTCCTCACGCTTCACATCCAGTTTCTTAACATAGCTAGAGTTAGATCTCAAATTTCCTCCATGTGAAATTCAAGGTTTCCATCCTGAAAAGAGAAAGCCGAAGTGCCAAAGAACTGCTATTTTTATTGCTGGGGAGGGTCATCAATAAGGTACAGCCCCCAGTTTGTCCCACAAGCTGGATCCCAGCAATTGGAGGCTCCCCATGCCCTCCCTTGTGCTTGGAATATGCACTCTGATTGTCTTCCCTACAGAGAAAGATGCCTTAGGACACAGGCTTAAGATAGTAAATCAGTGATAAAACCATCTGGGCTAGATGTGTTACTACACCCACTTAAGACCTCCTTTGCACAATTACTTGACTAACCCAGTCAACGCCACTATAGAAATTTTTGGGTTGGGTTGGGTGGGTAGATCTGGAAAACTACTTATCTTGCAACCAGCCAAAGCAAGCCTCATCAGTCAGTGTCCTGGCTCCCTTGATTATTAAACCTACTACCTATCAAACCAGACTAATCTACCTTTTTCTTTGGTGTCTCCCAGTCTTCTGCATAAAGTGTGGACAGCCAGGAAGCTCCTGGCCAGGTTTGCAAACCAAGAGATATACTAACCAAAATGAGAAAATATGTAGGTAAATTAATGGTATTAGAACAAAGAGAGAGGAACATATTTTAGATGAGAGTGAATATTTAATGTCAGATAAAATTACTGTATTTTGCTATGTATAATGTGCACTTTTTTGCCCAAATTTTCGAGGGAAAAATAAAGATATGCATTTTACATTGGTAGTTTTAATTTGATATCTATATAAATGTTATCAATTTATTTATTTATACTTACCCTTTAAAAGTAGAACTCTAGAAAGCAATAATGATATCCATATGCAAAATAATACCATGGAATACCATAATTGTTGGGAACTGCCCTGCCTGGTTTCAGGAGCTGTAACCCCTCCATGGCTAAGGCTGAGTGACCTATCTATCTCCGGACGAGAAGCCACTAAGGAGACAAAGCTTATCTCCCTGGCAGGAGTGCTGCTTCTGCTTCTTGCCTGGCCCCCAATGCTTGATCAGTTAGCCAATGATGGGTAAGATTCCCCAAGGGGGGAACCACCTAAGACAGGCATGATCACGTGGGAAGGCCCTCAGGGAAAGACTTGGGGGGCTGTGGAAAAAGGGGGTGATTGACCCTTACCCTTTGGCTTTGACAAAGCCTGAGTCCTCATTCTGCCTGCGAGAAGTCCCAAATCTCTGGGCTGCCTTGTCTCCTCTGCCTAACTCAAGCCTGTAACAATGACAAGGGGCGGTGCAACCCTGTGCTGGGAAGGGTGGGCTTCCCGGGGTAATTAGGCCCGAGGAAGGATATGTAAAATCCTGTGAAACCTGCTTTGCTGAGGATGTTCTTTAATTAGAGTATAAAGGCCCGGGCAGGAAATGAGTTTAGTCCCTTAAGTTTTGTAGCCTTTTTAGCTCATAGACCCCAACTCAGTGTGAGCCCTATTAGTGTTCTTTGAATGTTATCTATTCATTTGATCCTTACTGCCAGACAATGGTTAATAAGCTGTATCGTATTCCTACCTAAAACGACCTAATAAAAGCCTGTTCAGGCAGGGCTCCTCTTGAGAGAGTGGCCATGCTGTCCCTATTCCTCCACAGAACTCGGTAGTGTGAATGTCTCTCATATCTAGACCATCCATAGCGCTGCTAGTATCTGCATCAGCTGCACCTTCCCTGGGGCCTCCACGTGATCATGCCTGTCTTAGGTGGGTTCCCCCCTTGGGGAATCTTACCGGTCATTGGCTAACTGATCAAGCACTGGGGACCAGACAAAGAGCAGAAACGGCACTCCTGTGAGGGAGATAAGCTTGTCTCCTTAGTGGCCTCTGGTCCGGAGGTCTCTCACTCAGCCTTAGCCTGGAGGGGTTACTGCTCCTGAAACCAGGCAGGGCAGCTCCCAACACATAATCAGTTTTGTTTCTACATATAAATAAATAAATAATTGAATTAAAAAATTAAAAGGAAAGATTTTTGTCTTGAAATTTTGATCCAAAAATGTGGGTGTGCATTATACACAGCAAAATATGGTACTTGGAATTTTGGATGGAATGTGCTGAATTAAAAATATTGTGAGTAATTCTCATTATTTCCTGGTAGGTTGGCTAGAACCTGAATAATGGCAGCTCATAATAAATGGAAATGAGATGCCAAAAATATCTTAGTCTAATATGGAGACAGTAATCAAAGGATTTAGTAAAAGTTGAAAGATTTATACAATCTGAAAAGAAACCAGAGTATATAAACCAATGATTTAGATTGTAAGGGCTACTGAAGTGGAATTACCATAAGTCATCAGTTCATCACC